>CAHIKZ030002460.1:85000-152500 GCA_903632075.3 Acanthosepion pharaonis | reverse complement strand
AGGCTTTCTCTTACGGTGGCTTTGGCCAATATGTTATGGAAATTAATGCATGCAGAAGACAGGAAACTGAAACACACACACACACACACACACACACACACACACACACACACACACACATATATATATAAACACATACACACATATACACACATATACACACATACACATACTCACATATACACACATACACATATCCCACCCAAACACACACATACACGCACATAAGTACATATGATAAAGGCTTACAAATAGAGGGAGGGAGGGAGGGAAAATAACAACGAGATTAAAACGGGAAAGAAGAAAGAAAGAAAGAAGTGATAAAAGGAAACGGATAGAAACAGAGAATGAGATACGGGGAAAGAGAGATAGAGAGAGATTACAATGGAAAAAGAAAGGAAGAAAAAAAAGAGCTATACAGAAATGAGAGAAAAAGAAAGATTCATATATCCTGAGTGTGTGTGTGTGTGATAGAGAGAGAGAGAGAGAGAGAGAGAGAGAGAGAGAGAGAGAAAGTAAGAAAAAAGGAGAAAATGGAGGATAATAAAGAGGAAAAATAGAAAGAAAGAAGAGTAAAAGAGAAAACAATCGGGGAGGGTGTGAGAGAGAGAGAGAGAGAGAGAGAGAGAGAGAGAGAGAGAGAGAGAGACAGGACGCAAAACTAGGAAAAAGAGAAACAGAAAATAAAAGAAAGAAAGGTTGAGTGAAAGAGAGAGTGAGAAAGAGAATTAAGGAGAAAGAGAGATTGAAACTGAAAAGAATGTAGGAAAAAGGCTACTCTCAGACACACACACTTGCTCACATATCTATGAATCTTATGTGTCAAGGTTTACTATGGGAGTAACAGCTTCCTACTACTACTTCGTGAGGTAATTCAATTCGGGAATATTTTCTTGTCCAAGTGCTTATTCATCAAATATTTTATAATGCATTCTTATACTAAAACGACCAACAATGCATTCTTATACTAAACGACCAACAATGAATTTATATACTAAAATGACCAACAATGCATTCTTATACTAAAACGACCAACAATAGATTCTTATACTAAAAAGGCCAATAATGCATTTTTATACTAAAATGACCAACAATTCTTATATTAAAACGACCAACAATGCATTTTTATACTAAAACGGCCGACAAAGCATTCTTATACTAAGCGACCAACAATGAATTTTTATACTCAAATAACCAACAATACATTCTTATACTAAAACGACCAACAATGCATTTTTATACTAAAATGACCAACAATGCATTCATTTACTAAAACGACCAACAATGCATTTTATAGTAAAACGACCAACAATAAATTCTTATACTAAAACGGCCAATAATGCATTTTTATACTAAAATGACCAATAATGCATTCTTATACTAAAACATCCAACAATGCATTTTTATACTAAAATGAACAAAGCATTCTTATTCTAAAACGGCCAATAATGCATTTTTATACTAAAATGACCAATAATGCATTCTTATACTAAAACGACCAGCAATGCATTTTTATACTAAAACGGCCAACAACTCATTCTTATACTAAAACGACCAACAACGCATTTTTATACTAAAATGACCAATAATGCATGTTTATACTAAAATGAACAACTGCATTTTTATAGTAAAATGACGAACAAGCATTTTTATACTAAAATGAACAATGCTTTTTTATACTAAAATGTCTAACAATGAATTTTTTACTAAAATGAACAACAATACATTTGTATCCTAAAATGACCAACGATACATTTTTATACTAAAACGACCAACAATGCATTTTATACTAAAATAACCAACAATACATTCTTATATGAAAACGACCAACAATACATTCTTATATTAAAACGGCCAATAATGCATTTTTATGCTAAAATGACCATCAAGGCATTCTTATACCAAAACGTCCAACAATGCATTTTTACACTAAAACGACCAACAATGCATTCTTATACTAAACGACCAACAATGAATTTTTATACTAAAATAACCAACAACGCATTCTTATACTAAACCGACCAACAATGCATTTTTATACTAAACCGACCAACAATGCATTTTTATACTAAAACGACCAACAATGCATTCTTATACTAAAACGGCCAGCAATGCATTTTATAGTAAAACGACCAACTATACATTCTTATACTAAAATCGCCAATAATGCATTTTTATATTAAAATGACCAGCAATGCATTTTTATACTAAAACGACCAACAATGCATTTTTATACTAACATGACCAACAATGCATTCTTATACTATAACGAGCAACAATTCTTTTTTATACTAAAATGACCAACAATTTATTCTTATACTAAAACGACCAACAATGCATTTTTTACACTAAAATGAACAACTGCATTTTTATAGTAAAATGACGAACAATGCATTTTTATACTAAAATGAACAATGCTTTTTTTATACTAAAATGTCTAACAATGAATTTTTTACTAAAATGAAGAACAATACATTTGTATCCTAAAATGACCAACAATGCATTTTTATACTAAAATGATTAACAATACATTTTTAAAACAAATGACAATAAATACAGGACAAAACATTTTCGTCATGAAATTACCATCAATACTTTCTTCTAATATAATGACCGAAAATACATGCTTATAGCAAAATGACAATCAATACAATACTAAAAAAGAGTATGAAAATGCATTTCATATTAAAATTACCAGCAATATATTTAAAAAAAAATATGAACGATTCATTTTCTCATCTACAAACTATAAAAAGTTTACAATTGCCCTGAAAGTAGAAAATGATATGAATATTTGTAGTCTCAGACCCAACAACTAACTTACACACTTTCCCACAAATGGAACATAAATTGTTAGCATTTAATGCCATTTCGTAATTGGTAGACACTCTGGTAAGAATTATTACTTCGAATATAACTTAATTGTTCTGCTTTACACAGGCAAAATCTACTACAATGTTTCTTAACAATTTTTGAGTCACGGGACCTTTTTAGTAAAGGATTCCTTTAGCCACAGACACCTATAAGAATGAGACCTTCATAGACTGACAGACAAACGGATACTCACAGTCTGGCTTTTCACAACGCTTTTACGTGCATTTCTCTATACTGCACCTTCATGCACATTGCATGCACATCACACACTTGAAAGAAATCGCGGTCGATTAATCCTCTTCAGTATATGTGAAGATAATCTATGATAAACCGTTTGAAGAAGAGAAGCAGTGGAGGGCCGTGATTATACAGAAAGTGATATAATCTACTTGACAAGTTTACGAAAATGGATATAAGAACAAGTACAAAAAAGACAAAGAGGAATAGTGAATGAGCAAGTATTGCTGAGTGCAACAAAAAAAGGAAAATGTGGAGAGCCGTGATTATAGTCTCTTGATCTTATGGAGTGCCAAAAGATGGCGGTCGTTTAGAGAAGGATGACACGCTTTTAAATGGTAAACATTGACCCAACAGCAAGTGAAGACGCCTAGATACGTAGTGGTCGGCTCTGTAAGTAATGGCTGGGCGAGTCTTTTTTTTTTCAAGCAATGACAGGATGCATTTTTTTATTATTTCTTTCAATGGGAAAACGTTGATTAGGACAGGGGCTGTGTAGCGAATATAACGTTTATTTTTGTCTGATCCTCGCGGGCCCCTTGAAACCCATCCATGGACCACCTAGGGCTTCATGGACCACAGGTGAAAAAGCCCTGATTTACTACAAAAATCGCATGTAAGCTCATGACTGTCAGCTATATAGTAATTTGTACATCATGGCGTTTGGGAGCACTTTAGCTTTTCATTTGCTATCAGCGAACTCTTGAAATCACTTTTCCATCATGGACATTCTTCTGCCAGGTGGCATACTCATTTGAACGGAACTCTCAGTTATGCTAACAGAATTTCTTTCTACACGTACGTCCATACGTTTCTCCCTCAGTTCCGTAATTACAATATGCATAAAAGTAATTAAGCGAGGTACACAAACGCCGTCAGCATAATGTTGAATAATTAAGTCAAATAGACATTTAAATTGCTTCTGGGCACCGTTGGCAAATATCTCACCCACTTTGCCTGAAGATATGAATTTTAGTTACTGGAGTGAATCGATCTTCGGATTTTATAGTATACGAAATATTAGGTAAAATGTTTGTAACTCAGTTTGTTAGTAATTGTGAGTTCAATCCCTGGGCCGGGTAGTACAGATTCAGACTTAGAGAAGACAAAACTAGTATTACATGCGGCTTTTCCCGTATTGCAAAAACGGGCCATCATGGAAGCTAAGTGCATCAGCGGCTTGGCCTGAAAGTTAACCTTCTGGCCACCAGGTGTGAATCAACATGAAAAAGGTGGTCGACCCATCTTCACTTGTGGTGAGCAGACGATAAACAGCCGATAGCGGGAGGCTATATAAGCATCCACGCAAGAGCGTATTAAGGGAGAGTCTCATACATCTTCACGAGAAGAAGAATCTACGTTTGGAGAAAACTCCCAAAGCCACACACTCTCCCGCCGATATTAACTGACAAAATCCGGAGCTGAACAAACAATAATGTTACGTGTGTCTTATGGTCTTGTTATTATTAATGTATCACGATAAAAATTTCCGTTTCCATTCAGAACAACTTTAATCACGGCTCTCCACAGCTTCCTCTTTTTTGTTGCACTCAGCAATACTTGCTCATTCACTATTCCTCTATTGTCTTTTTTTGTACTTGTTCTTTTATCCATTTTCGTAAACATGTCAGGTAGATTATATCACTTTCTGTATAATCACGGCCCTCCACAGCTTCACAGATGTTGTTGCTCTTAACTTGTACTTCCTTATTCACGATCCCATATTTTCTTTTTTGCATATGTTCTTTCATCCATTTACTCAAAATTGTCAATTAGATTATATAACTTTATACGAGTCACCGCCCTCAACATCTTCCTGTATTTTGTTGATTTCAGCAATACTTGCTCCTTCACTATCCTTCTTTGTCTTTTTGTTACTTGTTCCTTCATCCATTTACTTAAACTACTCAAGGAGATTATAACGCGTTTTCTCTATTCACGGCCCTCCACAGCTTCCTGTCTTTTGTTGCTCTCAACAATGCATCCTCCTTCACGATCTCTACATTTACTTTTTTGTACATGTTCCTCCATCTATTTACTTTAACTTGTCAAGTGGATTATATAACTTTCTCCCTAGTTACCACCCTCCACAGCTTCCTGTATTTTGTTCATCTCAGCAATGGTCGCTCCTTCACTATTTGTCTTTTTGGTACTTGTCTCTCCATCCATTTATTCAAACTCGTCAAATAGATTATATAATTTTCTCTCTATTCACGACCCTTCACAGCTTCCCGTTTTTGTTGATCTCTTTATCTTTTTGGTACTTGTATCCTCTATCAATAATCTTTCAATAGTTATTTGAATTTTTTTCATCAAAAAAAGCAAAAGCCAAATTTGATGGATGAATTAGGGGCTAATTTTGTCTGCCTTAAGAAAGTAAAAAAAGCACTTCTTTGAAGTCTAATATCAGTCCCTCCTGTCATTTGAAATTCAACCACCTGAATGTTGGACAATCTCTTTAGGGATGAAAAAGCGAGTTGAGACAAAATAAATGTGGTTCAAAAAAAAGAAAAAAAAAGAAAAAATTAGGACGACTGATAATTAAATTTAGAACAAATAGAACAGGGCATAAAATTAGACACCCACAAAGACAATGGAAACAAAAAGGAAAGCAGGTCGTGTAACGAATTTGTGTAAATGTCGGACTATTGATCCTCATCTTTTGTGAGCCATATTTGTCATAACGTCCTGAAGGGACACGTTGAAGAATACGCTCCGGCCTTCTTCAATGGTTGGTTGAGCAATTTTGAACTAACAAAAAAGACAAAATTTCGAAACCACTGACAGGGTAGTTCCATGATCATCACTTTGAAGAGACACGGCACAATGAAGAATAAGGAGATATAATAAAAAGCGCTGAAGAAAACTTGGGGTTTTGAGTTAAAGTGTCAGATAACTTATCTCGGTGAAGCATTCCCTCTGGAACTAGAACCAGGTATTGGACTCACCTTCTTTGGGTCTGTCACCTGATCTAACCAACGCCTTTATCCACTGATGCCATCGGAACAATGTAAATTCGAAATAATTACAACCATCTGAAATATAGACAGATATAGAAGAAGGCGTACAACGGTCGAAACGTTGTGAAAATATGGCAACAAAGATGAGGACTATAGTCCGAACAATGTAAATAGTGTAAATAAATACCTCATCTCAGAAATATAGACAGATATAAAAAGGCTGGACAAACTTCGTAATATGCCAATGAAGATGATTGAACAATGTAAATAGTGTAAATTGAAATTTCTCAGAAATATATAAGATATAGAAGAAGGCTCTAAAAAATATAGGCAAACCCTATGACAACAATAGTCGAACAATGTAAATAGTGTAAAAGGATCATCATGTTTAGAAAGCATTGAAAATATTTTTACCTAATTCTATATTTGTATAAATGGTTACAGGAGAGATAAGAATAGTAAATTTAAAGCAAAATTATTTTTATCCCATCAACGTTTTGTCTTTCGTTTGAATTTTCCCTGAATTGTAAACCATGAATATAATCAACGTCCTGAAGGACACGGCGCAATCCGAAAAACGGAATGAGGAAATGAATTTCATTATTCGGCATTTTAAATTTTGAATGTTCCAAGAAATGAATTTTCACCCAGGAGAAATAAACACATTTTTTAATAAAATCAAAATTTCGCTAAAACCTACAAATTTACAAATTCTCCTCCTAGGCAGAATGTGACAGTCGAACAGATTCCTGAAGAGACAAAATTTCCCCGGCACAATTTTGAAGAATAAGGAGACTAATAAGCAGACATAGCCTCGTCAAAACTTCTGGTTTTTTCAAGTTAAAAGGAGATAACTGATCCGGTGAAGGAATGGCACGTGGAACTAGAACCAATTTACCCCGGTGGACAAAAATTACGACTGTTCGGTTCAAAAATTCATTCCGTCACCTGAAGAGGAGAAGAAGAAGATTCCGGAGCGTATAGCAGCCATGTATCTTTCGAACATTCGTAAATATAGGTCAACGCAGATGAGGACCTCGATCTTTCCTGCTATTTATGTAAATTGTGAATACCTTTCCCAATGGTATTAGCAATAAGTTAATGTCAGAAATATAGACAGATATAGAACTCGGCCTCAGATTCCTCAATCCAACGGTATCCACATCCGTGAATATCTAGAATGAAGATGAGGACAACAGTCCCAAGGGTATTACAATGTAAATAGTGTAAAACTATTCCTCAATTCCAATAGCTCATCTCAGAAATATAGACAGATATATTCGAGAAGGTCGAACTCGTAGAACGGTCTAAACTTCGTGAATATGCCAATGAAGATGACCTAAGGAAAACAATCCGAACAATTCGAAATCGGCTCCGTGTTCCTCAATCCATTATCCATTACTCCTCCGGGAAAATCATCTCAGGATTATAGACAAGGGTATATAGAAGAAAGGAATGTAATGGATTCGACTGAATTCGAACTCGGCTCTCCGATTCCTAATCAACGGTCTCCAACGTCATGAATATGGCAACCTTTCCCAAGATGAGAACAATAATCCGAACAATTCGTAAATAGTGCCGCTATCCAGTCATCATCATGTTTACCTTTTCAAGGGTATGTATTAATGTATATTTTTTACGTTTGTATTCTATACTGTGTTGGAAAATAGAAGAATTCATACCTTTTCCCATTTGATGTTGGGATCGACTTTAACTCAAACAAACCTCCTAGCCACTATCCATTACTCTCCGCTTAAAATCAAGAAGATTATTTTATCCCATCAGCGTTTTGTCTTTCGCCTCGACGAATTTTCCCTGTAATTGTAAACTGCTTTAATTTATGTGTGAATATAATCATTTTTCTGTTTTGTAATAAACAGTAGAAAAGACTTACAAATAGCATCCGAAAAACGGAATGTATGATAATGAATTTCATTATTCGGCATTTTAAATTTAATGAATGTTCCACTGAATTCGAACTGAATACCGTATCCATTCACCCAGGAGAAAATCTAGAAACATTCATTTTCCCAAGTCATATTTAAATCGATTTGAAAAACTTTCGATTCCCAATCATTCAAAATATTCATGAAGACTGGCATTTGGATTCGACTAAAATTCTCTCCGATTCCTCAAGGCAGCTATCCATTACCTCCGGACAAATCCGAAGAGGATTTCCCAAAGGCCGCACCTAAGTTTGTAATGGATTCGACGATTTCGAACTCGTCTCCGATTCCTCAATCCGAGCCGCTATCCATTTCTTCCGGGAAACCCTACATTCAAGGGGCACCTAAGTTTTGTTCGACTTTCCCAGACTCGACTCTCCGATTCCTCAATTGACTATCCATTACCTCGGGAAAATCTAGAAGAGGATTCATACCTTTCCCCTGGGTATTAGCCGAAAGTGAATGTAATGGATTCGAATAACTCGCCCGTTCCTCAATCCGAATCCATTACCTTCCGAAAATCTACAAGTGGATTCATACCTTTCCCAAGGGTATTAGATGTGGAATGTAATGGATTCGACTAAATTCGAACTCGGGGCCGATTCCTCAATCCGAGCCGCTATCCATTACTCTTCCGGAAAATCTAGAAGAGGATTCATACCTTTCCCAAGGGTATTAGCACCAAGTGAATGTAATGGATTCGACTGAATTCGAACTCGTGCCACTATCCATTACTCCTCCGGGAAAATCTAGAAGAGGATTCAAAAATTAGCACTGTTTGTAATGGATTCGACTAGAATTCCTCGGCTCTCCGATTCCTCAATCCGAGCCGGGGGATTACTCTTCCGAGAAAATCTAAGAGGATTCATACCTTTCCCAAGGGTATTAGCACCTAAGTGAATGTAATGGATTCGACCAACTCGGCTCTCCGATTCACAATCCGAGCCGCTATCCATTACTCTTCCGGGAAAATCTAGAAGAGGATCACCTTTCCCAAGGGTTAAGTGAATGTAATGGATTCGACTGAATTCGAACTCGGCTCTCCGATTCCTCAATCCTAGCCACTATACATTACTCCTCCGGGAAAATCTAGAAGAAATTCATACCTTTCCCAAGGGTATTAGCACGTAAGTGAATGTAATGGATTCGACTGGAATTCGAACTCAGCTCTCCATTCCTCAATCCTAGCCGCTATCCATTACTCCTCCGGGAAAATCTAGAAGAGGATTCATACCTTTCCCAAGGGTATTAGCACGTAAGTGAATGTAATGGATTCGACTGGAATTCGAACTCGGCTCTCCGATTCCTCAATCCGAGCCACTATCCATTACTCCTCCGGGAAAATCAAGAAGAGGATTCATACCTTTCCCAAGGGTATTAGCACGTAAGTGAATGTAATGGATTCGACTGGAATTCGAACTCGGCTCTCCGATTCCTCAATCTGACCCACTATCCATTACTCCTCCGGGAAAATCTAGAAGAGGATTCATACCTTTCCCAAGGGTATTAGCACGTAAGTAAATGTAATGGATTCGGCTGGAATTCGAACTCGGCTCTCCGATTCCTCAATCAGAGCCGCAATCCATTACTCCTCCGGGAAAATCTAGAAGAGGATTCATACCTTTCCCAAAGGGTATTAGCACGTAAGGAATGTAATGGATTCGGCTGGAATTCGAACTCGGCTCTCCGATTCCTCAATCAGAGCCGCTATCCATTACTCCTCCGGGAAAATCTAGAAGAGGATTCATACCTTTCCCAAAGGTATTAGCACGTAAGTGAATGTAATGGATTCGACTGGAATTCGAACTCGGCTCTCCGATTCCTCAATCCGAGTCACTATCCATTACTCCTCCGGGAAAATCTAGAAGAGGATTCTTACCTTTCCCAAGGGTATTAGCACGTAAGTGAATGTAATGGATTCGGCTGGAATTCGAACTCGGCTCTCCGATTCCTCAATCAGAGCCGCAATCCATTACTCCTCCGGGAAAATCTAGAAGAGGATTCATACCTTTCCCAAGGGTATTAGCACGTAAGTGAATGTAATGGATTCGACTGGAATTCGAACTCGGCTCTCCGATTCCTCAATCCGAGCCACTATCCATTACTCCTCCGGGAAAATCTAGAAGAGGATTCTTACCTTTCCCAAGGGTATTAGCACGTAAGTGAATGTAATGGATTCGACTGGAATTCGAACTCGGCTCTCCGATTCCTCAATCCGAGTCACTATCCATTACTCCTCCGGGAAAATCTAGAAGAGGATTCATACCTTTCCCAAGGGTATTAGCACATAAGTGAATGTAATGGATTCGGCTGGAATTCGAACTCGGCTCTCCGATTCCTCAATCAGAGCCGCAATCCATTACTCCTCCGGGAAAATCTAGAAGAGGATTCATACCTTTCCAAAGGGTATTAGCACGTAAGTGAATGTAATGGATTCGACTGGAATTCGAACTCGGCTCTCCGATTCTTCAATCCAAGCCGCTATCCATTACTCCTCCGGCAAAATCTAGAAGAGGATTCATACATTTCCCAAGGGTATTAGCACGTAAGTGAATGTAATGGATTCGACTGGAATTCGAACTCGGCTCTCCGATTCCACAATCCGAGCCGTTATCCATTAATGCACCGTGACTCCCTTCATTAAATACAGTAATTACTTGTCGGGTATTCTGGGTAGACATGGAAAACTTAAAGGTAACTCAGATATAATTTGGTTTTCTGTTCATCGAATATTTTACTGAATATCGACGATAAAAAAATGGAGGTGAAAAAAAAAAATGGTGTTTTTCTTTTTGTTCGTTTGTATGTTCCTGTCAAGCGCAAAAGAGGCGGTTAAGGAATTGGAAGCCAAATATTTCACCTTCTTCGCTCCTAAGAGTCTGTGAGGTTTGATTTATTTTGTCTGACGAATATCAGGAAGAAAAAAAAAAAACAAACAAAAAAACAAAAAAAAAAAAAACAGAAACAAACAAAAAGCGTTTGGTGATATAAAAAACGGGTAGTAAAATAAATTAAATGCCACCACAAGTAATTCATTGAAAATTTAATTAACTTCCTTGCAAGCACTAACACACACACACACACACACACACACACACACACACACACACACACACACACACACAGGCGTAAGCAGTCTTTCGCTGTTGAACAGAAGAAGACATGTGCAGACGGGCGAAGATCAATAAGTCCATAGCCGTACTCCATTATTAACGGAATTCTAATCCAAGGTTTTCTCAGCATTATGTTCAATCCATGTTACCAAAAGAAATGTACTGGGTTAAGTGCATTGACAAAGAAGACTTAAAAATAAATATTTGTTATGTAAAATAAATGCTTTTTTTTTTCTTAATGAGGTGAGAGACCTAATGTGAAACCTAAGAAGTGTCGTGTTAAATGCATTGGCAAAACTTAATCCATCTTATTATTGTTGCTTTTTATCCCAACATGCTGGGTCAACACACAGCATCTATCTATCTATCTATCTATCTATCTATCTATCTATCTATCTTTGGCTAATCTTTCCTTCCTTCTCTTTTTCTTTATTTCTTTCTATGTTAGCCTATTCTTTTTTATCTATCTATCTATCTATCTATCTATCTATCTATCTATCTATCTATCTATCTATCTATCTATCTGTATCATTCTGCTCATATCTATCTATCTATCTATCTATCTATCTATCTATCTATCTATCTATCTATCTATTCCTTCTCTCTTTCTTTATCCTTCTTTCTATCGATCTATGCCGTCACAATATCCATGTATCTTTCAAGGGAGGTTCATATCTATCTATCTATCTATCTATCTATCTATCTATCTATCTATCTATCTATCTCTTCTCTTTCTCTATCCCTCTTTCTATCGATCTATGCCTACACAATATCCATGTATTTGTTAGGGGAGGTTCACTATCTATCTATCTATCTATCTATCTATCTATCTATCTATCTATCTATCTATCTATCTATCTCAGTCTCTTCCTAATCTATCTATCTATCTATCTATCTATCTATCTATCTATCTATCTCTATCTATTCCTTCTCTCTTTCTTTATCCTTCTTTCTATCGATCTCTGCCTACACAATATCCATGTATTTGTTAAGGGATGTTCATTATCTATCTATCTATCTATCTATCTATCTATCTATCTATCTATCTATTCTTGGCCTGACTATTAAGCGTAAATTCAAAACTATCAGTATGCATGTCAACTTTGTATATATATATATATATATATATATATATATATATATATATATATATATAAACATTGTCTCTTCTGTATTCAGCACTCTTCTTAATAATATCAAGTTTTAAGCACACACACACACACACACACACACACACACACACACACACACACACACACACACACACACACACCACACACAAAAATAACACACATAATAATAATAATAATAATAATAATAATAATAATAAACGTGTTTCGTAAAAAAATACAAAATAAAACAAAAAAAATCTCGGCCAATCAGTACATTGAATGTATAGAAACTGTTCCTAGTGATTACGTCCCAAGCTGATACTTCGCGAGCTCAAGGAGTATATTAGTATATTTTATGTCAGTATTCTATGCTGTGTTGTATAGGAATAGTAGTTATTTGATGTTGGAATGCTTTACAGACACACTTTGCACGTTTTGGCTGGAAGGATGCCATAAGAGTAAAAATGAACTGACCTCCCTTTCCGCTCAGTGACAGAGATCATCGAAATGTCGTCGTTTTTGCTTGAGCTTAATGTTTATATAATTAACTCCCTTGAGGTAAGGGTCCTATCGGACAACATTTCCTGAATAGGGGACAGAAAATGAAGATATAGCTACCCACACACAGGATTATGTGTTATCTATTCTACCGTATGTCTTAGTCTCTTTCTCATGGATCAATCGTCCCAGCGGGACTCTGGTAAAAAAAAATTCTCTTTGACGGACGAGATTTTTAATAACCAATATATTCAGTTGACTCTTTATCACAAGTACAGGAATCTCAGTTTCCACTCATTCTAATGCTGTAAGGAAACCAGATTTATTCCATGAAATATATAAATAAATTTATAAATGCATATATTTGCCTATTCGTTAACGAAGGAAAATAATAGCCAATATTTGTCTATCCATGAAACGAGTCACTGCTTATATAACTCAATTTTAAACGAACCATATTTTTCAAACTCTAAAATAAATAACTGCGTATAGACTCAAATATATATAGATTAATATTTATATACACCGAATCAAGTAAATGTTTTAAATACATACTGTGCGGATATATAATTATATATATATATATATATATATATATATATATATATATATATATATATATATATATATATATATATATATATAGTCTTAAGGTTTGATATATTTATTGGATAAAGTGCTCAATATCAGAGATAGAAGCCAATGTAAATATAAAAGTGAACATAAAGTCAACACTTAATCTTTTACAGTCTGTTTCATGCTATATGCAATGGTGTGGCCTGACGATTGCATATAGCATGAAACAGATTGTCGCCTCTATGTTGATTATGTTCACATTAATATATATATATATATATATATATATATATATATGTGTGTGTGTGTGTATATATTATACATATATATATATATATATATATATATATATATATATATATATATATATATATATATACAATGTTTATATATATAACAATAGTAAATAGTCTAATGTCGGCAGAAAAAGAACTAATAACAAACTTATTCAAATTCTAACTATCGGACACACAATTAGAAGCCCTCAATTTGGGCCAGAAATTTAACACTGGAATAACAAAATATGACACCACAGATTACCGAATTAAAAATCATTACCATAATGACCCCGATTTTACCAAAGGCTATATCCAAGGCCTAAACACAGCTACATACAAAAATAAATAAATAAAATAAAATAAAATGAACGACATTTCACTTCCTCGAAGATACATCAAAGCCCTGAAAGAATTAGCTAACAACAAAAACATCCATATATCTACTTCTGATAAAGGCGGAGGAATTGTAGTCATGCATAAACACATTTATCAACAGTAAATGAGAAAGCTCATTAATGATGATAACATCTATGAAAAAGTAAATGAAAACAAAGCTATAAAACACACACACACACATATAAATATATATATATACATTATTTACATTATTCGGACTATTGTCCTCATTTTTGTCGCCATATTTATCACAACATTTCGGCCATTGTACGCTCCGGCCTTCTTCAGGTGGTTGGAATGTCGAACTGAACCCTTTATTTCGCTCACTGGGGTAGACTGTTCTAGTTCCACGTGTCATGTTTGATGGATGTCAGCTATCAGTTATCTCCTGTTAATTTTCCCTCTGAAAGTTCTCCACTGCCTTAACCGTGTATTGAACTCACACTCTTTGGACTCAAAGAGTGTGAGTTCAATACATAATAAATCATCTCATAATATATATATATATATATATATATATATATATATATATATATATACTAGCAGTAGAGCCCGGCGTTGCCCGGGGATTTAAAAGTAAGCGATAGATCAAGTATCGACCATCATAAAGACTGAAAAATAAAATTGACAAAGATTATTGTTTAAGGTTGACGGACACACATGTCTTAATTAGTTTTTTTTTTTTTTTTTTTTACGAATTGGTCAAACCCAAATTCAAACAAAAACATTGTTTACAATCGTTATGAGTCTATCGATTGGTGAATAGAATTTTATTATAAACAATTGTCTTGTAAATGGAATTTTTAAAGCATTCTGAATGTAAATAAAGAAAAAAAGTGTGCAAGACAATAAAAATACTACCTGCCAAAAAAAAAAAAAAAAATGTTTGTTTTATCGGCTGAAAAATGTAAGAAATCCGATCCCATATATAAAGAAACACACACACACACACACACACACACACACACACACACACACACACACACACACACACACAACTGGGTTTTTAACCTAAGTCACTCCACGGAATCGCTAAAACATA
Organism: Acanthosepion pharaonis; assembly: GCA_903632075.3. Lineage (NCBI taxonomy): Eukaryota > Metazoa > Mollusca > Cephalopoda > Sepiida > Sepiidae > Acanthosepion > Acanthosepion pharaonis. The sequence continues at coordinate 137,468 of CAHIKZ030002460.1, read as the reverse complement.
GAGCATAGTCTGATGAAAAAGACGCCAAAGTTTATGAAAACAAAATTTTATCGTCAAAATGCTTATGTTTTTAGGAAGAGGATAGACTAAATTTTTTTTAATTATTTTAAAAAATTTTTCCATCTTTTAGAATATTCTAAATTTTGATTTAAAAAACCTTGTTTCTCTTTGTCGCAACAAGGGGTAGTAAATAACATAGATAATTTTTAGCGCGTTTTTTGTATTTACACATTAATTTTGGAAAATCTTGCAAAAATAAAAATAATTGTCAGATGTTAATGAAACTTTCAGAAACTATTCACAGATGATCAAAATTATTATAAATATGTTTTTTTTTTTTAAAAGTCATGGCAGAAATATTTTTTTTATATTTATTAACACCCCCATAACTAATTTTATGAAAAACTCTAGAAATTCGAGGCCATCGGTTTTAGTGATTACAATAGTTAAAAGCACAAGGCTTTGAAGAATGCAAATCATGTTTTTTTTTTTTTTTTTTTGGCCAACGTACCTGAAAATCAGCTGTGAATTGTAACATAAAAAACTCAATAAAACAAATATATTATTTAGTTTCAAATGCTTTTATTTGTTTTAATTTGTTTTTATGAATATGGACAATATTTTCTGAAAGCAAAAAAAAATTTTTTCAATAAAATTGAATTTTTAATACAATTATTTCTTATTTCTTTAATTTTAAAAAGATTTTTAAAAAATTTTTAAATTGAATTTTAAAAATATTTTAACATTAGTTAAAAAAAAACATCAACCTTTCAAAATGTCCGTGTGAGATTGTCATTGTTTAGCACTTTGAAAATTGTATAATTTGGACCAATCAGATTAGCCATGGTAATTAAGAAATGTAATTTTTTGTTTATAGTCGGACAGTAATTATCAAGTACGGAAGACCAACCAGAATACAATTTAGTTGGATTATTTGAGTTCAGCATTGTTCTCCGCTGTTAAGCCCTTTACTTTTGCGAAACACCTATGGAGAAGTTAATTTGAGTTTTCAATTTCAACTGAGAAGGGTACCTACAAGTAACAGTATCATCTTATGAAATTTAACTACTGCTAAACTTTAATTTATATGATCTTATTTTTATATTAATCTCAGTTATGACATTTTTCCATAAATGAAATATCAAAATTAATAATAAAATGAATGGAAATACAAATAACACAGTAAAATGTAATAAATGTACATAAAATTATAGTATTTTATGTACACTTCATTAAAATTTCATAAGAAAGGTACCTAAATTAATTAGATACCTTTTTCTTATGAAATTTAATCTCACTATTAACAGTCTTATTTTTTAATTTCTTTATATTTTCCATAAAGCATCGTAAACGTAAAAATAAAGCTAAGTAAAAAAAAAAAAAAAAAAAAAAAAAAAAAAAATTAGAGCGCTTTAAAGTTTTCCTTAAAAGTAACAAGGTAAATAATTTGTTCACTTAAATAATTTCACTTCCTTCCATCCGTAGAAAGAATTATCCTCCCGTAAGTTATCTAAACGTCATGAATGTGCCTTTCGTCAATCGTCAAGCGACGCGAAAGGTTATGACCTGCTTTGTTTTATTTTCAAATTACATTTTTTCGGCGCAGAAGCTAAGTTAAGCTTGGTTCAAAATATTTTAAATAAACAATATAATTTCTGTTTTTATTAAAATCAGTTTTGAAAAAATGATAATTGATTTTTAAAAGAATATCAAAGTCAGATTTTTAATCTTTTTTATCAAATCGAAAAAAATGATTGAAAATGATTGATTATCTGTCCTTTTTTTGACCAAAAAAAAAAAACAATATTTTTAACGAAAATTTCAGACGTGCTAGGAACGATTAAAAAATGTAAAAAAATACCCCCAAAATACTTTGATCTTTCCTCTTTAATAATAATATGAACATTAGACGATAAAATTTTGTTTTCGTCAAGTTCGGCTTTTTTTTCATCATGCTATGCTCTTTTGTTTACATTTTCGTGGGTGAGTTGTCCCCCTTTCATTCTCACGATGTGTCTTAATCGTGTTTTCAAATTGATTTTATTAAAAAACAACTGTGTTTTTCCCATTTTCGGCGCCGTTAGAACCACCACAAGGTAATTTTATGTAGTCCTGTGAAGTTTTGTTGAAATCGGCTAAAAAATGTAAGAAATTCGATCCAATATGTAAACGTTACACACACACACACACACACACACACACACACACACACACACACACATACACACACACACACATATACATTTATATATATATATATACATAATAATAATAATATTTTTATATGTTCTGCGTTTTATAATAAATAAGATATACGCATAATATTTAGTAATCCGTATGGATAATTCCAAACAGGTTATAGATCCAGATAGAGAGCTTAATGTCAAAAACAGAGCATATAATAATTATCATGAAAACGAAGATTTTAAAAGATCCTGCGTTTAAAGTCTTCGTTTTCATGATAATTATTGTTTAAAATAATGTATGTATTTAATGTTTTATTGTATAAAAACACTTGTATGTATGTACAAAACATTTTAGGTGTAGGCATAAGAAATCTTGGTTATTGGAAGAAAGGTTCGTCCTTTTTTTTTCATTGGTTTATTCTACTTTGGTCACGTGGGTTTTATGCTAATTTTAGTTTTTAGTTTTGGTTTTCTCAGTAAATATTGTTCCGTGTCATTTCCTCTTTAACCAGTTTACCCTGAAGATCCATTTAGGGGAAACCTAGCTAGGTAGTTCCTGGCTCTTTAGGATTACTTTATTCCTTTTCTCTACTTACCATATTGAGCACTCTACGTTTTATCTTAGTTACTCGCTTGGATTCTTTTTTTTTTATTTGGACTGTAAATTTAAGGCACCGGACGATTTTTTCAACCTGTTCGGATCTTTCTAGTTCTTTCTTTTTTTTTCTCAATTTTTTCCTCGGATTCCAATTTGTTTTTATATACTTATAATTTCTGCCATATTTAATTTTTTTTGCATTTTATATATATATATATATATATATATATATATATATATATATATATATATATATATATAAGACTCTCAGGTATATCGAATTGAGTTCTCTCAGTCACTGTGTGTTTATCTAAAAATAAATGCGCTTAAATTCACCCCATCCCTGCCGTGCGCAACGGCTTAGTAGTAGAATCTCCGATTGACATTTCAGTGGGATTTCGATCATAGCTAGAGGCAACCAAACGTCTAGCCACACTGATGAGCTGTGATACATTGAAACAGTCTGTCTGTAGATGACAATATATATATATATATATATATATATATATATATATATATATATATATATATACATTATTTATATGTGTGATTGAATAAATTAAAATATTATGCCTGCTTATTTTAGTCATAATCCTTTCATATTCACGAAAATTTTCTCTATATTACAATTCAAAAACATTCGTGAATATGAAAGGATTATGATAAAAATACATAGACATAATGCTTGTAATCAGACATGCCTAAAAGAGAATTTTTCTGCCTAAACACACACACACAATTTTTTGTGTACACACACACACACACACACACACACATATATATATTCGAAATTCTTAATACACGGTTAGCATGTATCTACTTGCAAAAAATGGGTACCGGAAACAATATGAATTTTGTACTTATCTGTGTGTTTGTCACGCGCTACATACACATATATAAATGACTAGTATTTACATTCTCGTGAACCAAGTTACAGACTCAAATCCCGAACAAAATAAATATATATGGACTCTATGCCGGAACCAAATCAATGCTTATAGATTCGATTCTAAGCATCCAGTATTTACCTATCTTCCAAACAAAATTTTATGGTGTCAATAAAAAATAACCAATATTTACTTATAACCGAATCAAGTAAATGCTTATAGAGGCAAATATAAACAGCCAATATTTAATTACCACCGATGCAAATAAATGATTCAGTCTCAAATAACGAATATTTAATCTCAGAGCAAGGTATCTGATTAAAGGCTCCTTATAAACAAGCGATATTTAAATATCCTCGAGACAAATAAATGATTATAGACGGAAATATAAACGACCAATTTTTACCTACCCCCAAGCCAAGTAAATGCTTATAGACTCAAATATAAACAAAAAAATATATTTACCTATCCTCAAACCGTGTAAATGATTGTAAACTCAATTACAAAAATTACCAATAACATTCATTTCGTTATTAGGATTTTGCAACATGTATCAATTAAAATCAAAAAATACAAAAATTACCAATTTACATTCAGTTTAAGTTGCCCATTTGCCAAATTTTTTCAATACACAAAATTCAGTCAATTAATGCTATTTTGAAAAACTATTTTCCTTTGGACATTTGGATTCTGTATATTTTTTCTTTCATCTCTAATTGGAAAGATTGCCATTCTTGATATAAGAAATATTTGGCAAATTGACCGATCAAAGTTCAATGGTAAATATTTACTTGAGCAAGCTTTTTGATTTCCTCTGGACATCGGGCATGGATCAAAGTCTATATCTATTCTCCTCATCTCTAATGGTAATATTAGCCGTTTCCTTATAAAAAATCGACATTGTTTTTTGATTAACCTAGCCAATGCTAATTGATTTACCAGCTTTTTTCACTCCCTGGACATCGGGCTGGGATCAAATGTAGTATCTGTTCTCCAATATATCGAATGGTAAGGGTAATATTAGCCGTTTTTAAAATAAAATAAATATTCGTCATTCATTGAAATAGCAGCCAATGCCACTTGAGTTACGCTTTTCTTCCTCCCTGGACATCGGGCTGGGATCAAAGTGTTCTATCTCTGTTCTCATCTCGAATGGTAATAATATAATATTAGCCGTTCCCTTATAAGGAAACATTCGTCATTCATTGACCGAGCAGCCAATGCTACTTGAGTTAAGCTTTTCTTCACTCCCTGTATATCGGGCTGGGATCAAAGTGTAGTATCTGTTCTCCTCATCTCTAATGGTAATATTAGCCGTTCCCTTATAAGGAAATATTCAGCATTCATTGACCGAACAGTTAGTACTGATGTCGGATAAAATTTATAAAATCTTTCTATTAAAACAACTTTTTAATAAAATTAGGAATTATCAAATCCAGCAGCTGTTATATCTCTTTCCATTACTGATTGTGGTTTCCTTCCTAAACTTTTGTTCGAAGTAGTGTGGAACATCAACATCTTGATTGTGTCATTTTCTATTCGAGTTACGTGTTCTATTCATTTTAGTTGTTACCGCTATTGAATGTCTTTAGGTGATTTGGTTTCTGTTATTTTCGTCAAGTTCTTTGTGATTGTATAGCGCCAGTCCAGATTGTTCTTTGTGATTCTGTATGTGTTTAAATGATCAGTCTGTATGTTTTATTTTTACTTATTAGAAATATTTTATCTTTGTTTTCGTAGACAGGGCTGAGAAAAAAATGAATCCGGTTGTAAATCATGGTAAATGTTGTTTACGGTTTGAAAAAAAATCAATATCTGGTAAAAAACGAAAATGTCTCTTGTCTTAATTTGACCACTGAAGGGCAATCGACACATAAAGCAAATTTGTTGTCACAATAAAATTTAACTTGGTACTAATCTCAGGCAGACGAACAAGGCCATTGACCAACCATATTGTTTCTCTTTTATCATTCCTGGCAGACAAATTGAGATTTTAATGCAAAAAGATGCGACTTACTTTCATAGAAACGTCGATTACTAAAAAAACAGACCAGAGCACCTCGGCGTGGTGTAATGGTTAGCAAGCTTGTCTTGCTAGGTCAGTTACTACTGAAAAGTGAGTTCGATCCTCACTGGATGCCCCATGCTTTCGGCCTTGTGGAAAATCTTAGGGCACCTCGAGACGGTGTAATGGTTAGCAATCTTGTCTTGTTAGAACATTTACGAGAGAGTAGTGAGTTCAATCCTCACTGGGTACCACATCTGAGCTACGCTTAGAAAATCACTACGGGCATCTCGACGTGGTGTAATGGTTAGAAAGCTTGTCTTGCTAGATCAATTACGACTGAGTAGTGAGTTCGATCCTCACTCGGTGCCCCATACTTTCGGCCTTGTGCCATATCTAAGCTGCGCTTGGAAAAACGCTACTAAAAAAACAGACACACAGGTTGTTGGAAATATAATCGGGTATGTTTGATAGGGACTCTTGACGATTACAAGACCCGTACAAAAGGGGAAAAGGCTGTAGAGATGTCTTTTCCTTGGCCTGTGAATTGAGGAACCATCACTTAGTGAGACTAGAGGATTTCCTAGTAAAAAAAAATGTATGTTGCTCAAAAATGATTTCAGTCTTCTCCTCCTAGCTATGGGTTAAATGGTAGCACTTGTATCTGGAAAACAATCACGGTTCTTCTAAAAAGAATTCTTAATGCAATATTCAATTGAACAAAAAATAGAATTAATTTTGGTATCTGTCTATATTTCTGAGATGAGGTATTATGTACACTATTTACATTATTCGGACAATTGTCCTCATCTTTGTTGCCATATTTATCACAACGTTTCGGCCGTTGTATGCTCCGGCCTTCAGTATCTGTCTATATTTCTGAGATGAGGTATTATGTACACTATTTACATTATTCAGACTATTGTTCTCATCTTTGTTGCCATATTCATCACAACATTTCGGCCGTTGTGATAAATATGGCAACAAAGATGAGGGCAATAGTCTGAATAATGATAATTATTTTTACATTCCAAAAAATGTTTCGGCTTTATATAACCTACAAAGTGTTGATAAACCGTAAAAAACAAATGCTAGTGTGTGTGGGGAGGGGGGTTCTTACACACGCCCCTCTCTCGATCACTGAGCGTGCAACGGCCCAAACGTTGTGAAAAATGTGGCAACAAAGATGAGGACAATAGCCCGAATAATGAGAAGTATTTTTGCAGTGAAAAAAATGTTTCGGCTTTATATAAATTACTATAGGTTGATAAACCGTAAAAAACAAATGCTAGGTGGGGGAGGGTTTCTTACTCACTTCCCCCTCTCGATCACTGACTCAGTGATCGAGAGGGGGAAATGAGAAAGATAGCCCCCACCCACGTATTACCATTTGGTGACCTGCGTGTTCGATCGAGGTAAAAAATCTAAATGAAGAATTATAGATTGATGGATTGGTTTGTTAGAATTTTTTACGGTTTGTGTGCGGGTCTTGTAACCGTCAAAAGAGTCTATCAAATATACCTGATTTCAGAAACACGATATATGCCGGCATAACTACGCCGGTTAATAGCAGAAATCGATGAAGATTTGGCTTATTGAAAGAGTGTTATCTTCCATCACATCTACGTGCAGGCCCGGCTTTTTATTCGCAGTAGTATGGGACGTCAACATCAAAGAAACTTCGATTACATATTTTCTCATTCCATATGTCTTATCCTTTCAGGACATGCACGATCATGGCTCTTCACAACTTCCTCTTCCTTGTAGCACCTTGTAAGTTTTGTCTTTTCGCTATCCCTCACAATCCCTGTTCTACTATCCTTTTGTGCAAGCTTCGTAGATAGGTTACTCGCTATTTCTCTCTGTTACGTCAATAATTCCTGTGAGTGTCACATTCTCTAAGCCCTCTATCCTCATCCTAGAAATTTAATTTTTTTTTCATCAAATATAAAGCTGTAGATCCACTCATGGTAAATGGTACTGGATGAAGTGTGTGATATGAACCTAAGGGAAGTTAGAAGGTAGTGAAAGCTATGGAGGATAGATAAGCGATTGACCCTGAAAAATGTTAAGGTTGTAGTGGTGATAGAAGCACTTCTCAGAAGATTCTCCTTACAGTTGGAAATGTGGATGATTCAACTCTTTGGGTGTGGCATAGCGATTTCATTAACGGGGTTTGGCACACTGGTCTTCTACACCAGCTCTAATGCTATGTTATTGAAGAACGATTGTTTGACTTAATTCAATCGTTCCTATCAAATCGTGAAATGAAAGTCATTTTGAACGGGCTTGCTTCCAGATCCTTTCGCACGAAAGCGGGTATTTCTCAAGGCTATATCCTATGTCCTACGCTGCTTCAGATCTTCATCAAAGATCTTCCTGATGTCAACAGTTCCCAAAAAGGCATTCATACAGATGTCACTGCCTTTTACTCTTGTCTCAATATCATATCCGTCTGATGTGATAAAGTTAACCTGGCCGCTGTCTTTGAAAAGGACCTCCAATCATTGGTTAACTGGGACGGAAAATGGCTTATAAATTTTAACGACTCCAAAACAAAACTGCTCTCATTTAACTAAAATAGAGAAACTTTTCTGCCTGCCATCAACATAGCTGACGTTAGACTCATGGAATTCAACACACTCCGCCTCCTTTGCCTCACGTTTTCAACTGAAAAAGTGGCACGACTACATTGAATCAATAGCTGCATCTACTGCAAGGAAGTTTGGGTCACACTGTGTCGTGCCAGAAGTTTTTATTCTCGTCAGAGTTCATCTTGCACATTTACAAACCTACCATTCGCCCGTGCATTGAATACTGCTGCCATATCTGTCAGCTGCTCCTGATACTTATCTAGAGGTTCTTGACAAAATCCATTAAAGGATCTGCAATGTAATCGATCCTGACTTCAGTCACTTTCTCACCGACGTGACGTGGCTTCCCTCTGTCTTTTCTACAAATATTTTCATGGCAACTGTTTTGACAAGCTTTCTCCCCCGGTGTCCCCGACTACATAAATTTAAGCGTGCTACTAGATTGGGATCTAGGTCCCACCCTCTTACTAGTACTCTTAACTTGACCGCTGCTCTTGAAAATTGGTTAACTGGGAAATAACTCGTAAATTTTGATGCCTCCAAAACGAAACTGCTCTCATTTAACTAACAGAGAAACTTTTCTATCCGCCATCAGCATGGCTGATGTGAGACTCATGGGGAGCAACACACTGCGCCTACTTGGCCTCACGTTTTCAACTGACAAAGTGCAACGATTACATCGAATCAATAGGTGCATCTACTGCAAGGAAATTTGGGTCACTGTGTCGTGCCAAAAGTTTTTTCTCGTTAGTGTTCATCTCGCTCATTTACAAATCTACCATTCACCCGTGTATTGAATATTGTTATCATATCTGGTCTGGTGCTTCTGCTATTCATCTCGAGGTTCTTGATAAAATCTAAAGAAAGATCTGTAATGTGATCGACTTGGTATCTCGACAGCAGTCACCTTCTCATCGACGGGCATCTCTCTGTCTTTTCTACAAATATTTTCATGGTAATTGCTCTATTGACAGAGATAGATAGATAGATAGATAGATAGATAGATAGATAGATAGATAGATAGATAGACATGAAGAGACGAGGATGGATAGATATATAGATACAAACACACCGAGATAGCTAGCTAGCTAGATAAATCGATTTGTAGAGAAGAGGATGGATAGATATATAGATACAAAGATATATCTAGCTAGCTAGATAGAGAATAAGCTAGCTAGATAGATAGACAGAGAATAGGATATATAGCTAGCTAGCTAGCTAGCTAGCTAGATAGATAGATAGAGAACAGGATAGATAAATAGATTTGTGGAGAAGAGGATGGATGGATAGATATATAGATACAAACACACACACACATATATATATATATAGAGAGATATATATAGATAGAGAATAGGATAGCTAGCTAGCTAGATAGATAGATTGATTTGTAAAGAAGAGGATAGATAGATATATAGATACAAACTCTCTCTCTCTCTTTCACACACACACACACACACACACATATATATATATATATATATAGATAGATAGATAGATAGATAGAGAATAGGATAGATAGCTAACTAGCTAGCTAACTAGATAGATAGATTTGTACAGAAGAGGATGGATAGATATATAGATACAAACATATATATATATATATATATATATATATATATATATATATATATATAGATAGATAGATAGATAGATAAATAATAATTAATAGATAGCTAGCTAGATAGATAGATAGATTTGTAGAGAAGAGGATGGATAAATATATCGATACAAACACATACAAGTTAGATAGATAGATAGATAGATAGATAGATAGATTGAGAGATAGAGAATAGGACAGATAGATAGATAGATAGATAGATAGATAGATAGATAGATAGATAGATACATACATACATTAGATAGATAGAGAATAGGATAGCTAGCTAGCTAACTAGATAGATTGATTGATTTGTAGAGAAGAGGATGGAGAGATATATAGCTACAAACGCATAAATAGATAGATAGATAGATAGATAGATAGATAGATAGATAGATAGAATAGGATAGATAGGTTGATAGATAGATAGATAGATAGATAGATAGATAGATAGATGGATTAAAAATGAAAATGGTAAGAAAAAGAAAAGTAAAACTGGTTTAATGAAAGCAACAAAAAATGATGTGGAAAAAAAATTCTTCTTCTCTGTGCTGTGATTCTGAAAGCCGTGGGATTAAAGCCAAACAGATTAAATCTGCATTCCGAAGACGGTTTACATCGATTCCTTTGCTCATTAAGGAACTTAAGATCTTTTACTCTCACAAGAACGACCATATCCTTGTTGATTGGCAATTTCCAATGTCTCGAAAGCTGAAATTAATATAAAATTCTACTGGACATAAAGTGGGGGATCTGTTTTCTACAGTTCTTAAGTAATAGACTGATCCCCCCTGAGCTACTTCTCGTTAAACGAAAAGCACAGTTACATATTAAAACAGAGAGAGAGAGAGAGAGAGAGAGAGAGAGAGAGAGAAAGAGAGAGAGAGACAGACAGACAGATTGAAAGACGGACAGAAAGTTGTTTATAGGACAAGTAATGAGGAAAGAGGGCATAGAAAATATGGCACTCACAGGATAAAGGAACAGAGGAAAACAACGAGTAATTCACGAGCTCGTCTAAATGGAAGTCAAGAATACTCAAAGGAGAAATAGTAATAAAATTTAAAAAGAGTAGGTAGTTGTGGAGGACTATGTTTTTCTATGTTCTAATCAGATATGGCAAACAGAAGATGATGCCATAAATACCTTGATGAGTTTTTCTTTTTTCTGGTAAGCAGGTGTTAAAATGTGTAAGTGGAAGAACGATGTCTTCAGATAAATTCTATTCTTTGTCGTTCTTCGCGTCTTTTGGAAGCTTCTGCATCTTATTACAAAGGATTGAGGCGAAACGGACGGAATCTGCACCCCAGAGACCGATTCCACAGTTTCACCTGCTTACTAAAGAATGTAAAATCTATGTCTGTCAAAAGAAAAATGTCTAGAAAGCTGGAATTCTCGAAAGCTACGCAGTGAAAGGCAATAAAACAAAAAATTCAATTATCTCTATCGATAAAAGGCAGGATGTGTGTGTGTGTGTGTGTGTAACGAATGCACGGCCGCAATTTTCGACGGATTTGCACCAAAATTTACATGCACATGATCCAAGTTAGTGGGAAGGCCAAGACCGACTTTGCATTTCCCAACTCCCATCGATAGTGGAAATAATCGATTTTTTCATGTTTCTACGGCAGTTTTCATGTAGTTTGCGGCCATTTTGTACTGGCCAGAGTGAGAGCAAATAGCTGGCTGCCACGAATAGGCAAGAAGATTCTATTGGCCAGCGTGAGAGCCAACAGCTGACTGACACGAATGTTTTACTAGCATGCTAGCATGCAAAAAAAATCGATAGCTGCATTCGTCACAAGTGGGAAAAATTTAAATCTGCATGGCACTTTACTCCAATTGGCTCATTCGCTTGCTTAAACTCAACGTTGATTCTGATTCCGCAGAACTGGGTTGGGTGTGAAAAAGTATTTGTTGTTAACCTTCTTTTTTTCATTCGGTTTTTCCAGTTATGAGTCCTTTTCTAAAGCTGATCATTTTGTGTTCATTTTGTTTAGTTCGTTTTTCGTAACAGATTTAATGTTTACTATAGAGTTTAGAAAAAATTTGCAGTGTTAGATAGGCAAGAAGTAAGGCATGTAGCAACATCAGCACGGCAAAGGGCACTCCTTTAAAGGCAAGGAAGGGCAAAAATATTTAGTCAAGTGATAGCGATTGCTGTATGAGTCGTACGATTTTTGAATCAAGCACGGGAAACGACGGGCCATGCTGCTAGTATTATATATATTATCTGGTCAGATCTTGTAATTGCTTTTAGTTTAGGTACCTCAAAAACTGTTCTATAAAAGAGTATATCATGTGTGACAAAAATTAATATAGAAAACTTAGCGTTTTTTGTGGTAAAAAAACAAAACAAAAAAAACACTTTATAGTAAATATCAAATAATTGTTGTATTTTAATTAAATTTTCAGGACTTATTGAGAAATGAATGAAATTATTTTTGAAACATTTGCTTTTAGAAAATCTTGGTAAAAATATTGTTTTCTTTTACATCTGTTAACTTCCACTTACTTTTATGAAATTTCGAGAAATTAAAATTTAACTTAGTTAAAAGCAAGGGTCCTTGGAGAATTTAAATCATTAGTTTGTTTTGTTAAACGGAAACACCTTTTATCGAAAATCTGCTCTGAATTCTAAAATAAAAAAAAAGTGAATGGGATATGACATTATTTAATTAGAAAAGGTTTTAATTGCTTGCATAAATAAAATATATTAAGGACACTATTGTCTTAAGAAAAAAATCGATGAATCATTAATTTTTACAAAAATTGTTTTCATTTTTTTAACTTTTAATTATAAAGATTTATTAAGTTTTTAAAATTCTGTATTAATTTCAGCTTTTTATATGATATTATTAAGTGAAAACTATATTTACTCATGATAAATGGAAAAGCCTGATGTAAATCATGAAACGCCAATGCTTTTAAATTTCGGTGAGAGACAATATATACAAACAAGAAATAAAATCTGTCTATATTTCTGAAATGAGGTCCTAAAATAATCCTTCAGTATCTGTGTATATTTTTAAGATGAGATATTATATACACTATTTGCATTATTCGGACTATTGTCCTCATCTTTGTCGCCATATTTATCACAAGGTTTCGGCCCTTCGGTATCTGTCTATATTTCTGAGATGAGGTATTATGTACATTATTTACATTATTCGGACTATTGTCCTCATCTTTGTTGCCATATTTATTACAACGTTTCGGCCGTTGTACGCTCCGGCTTTCTTCAGGTGGTTGCATTGTCGAACTGAACCCTTTATTTCGCTCACTGGCGTAGACTGTTTTAGTTCCACGTGCCACGTTTAATGGATGTCAGTTATCAGTTATCTCCTGCTAATTTCCCTCTGAAAGTTCTCCACTTAACCGAGTATTGAACTCACACTCATTGGGTCCTGTCATTGGATCTAACCAACGCCTTTATCCACTGTGCCATGTGTCCTTGGGTATGAATTTCTGGGTATTATAAACCTAATGTCTTCAGCAACCATTTTTACCAGTGCTCATAGGGTTCAGTTTGAAATTCCAACCACCTGAAGAAGGCCGGAGCGTACAACGGCCGAAACGTTGTGATAAATATGGCGGCAAAGATGAGGACAATAGTCCGAATAATGTAAATAATGTAAGAAATAAAATGTATATTACGTTATCTGTGTGGCCATACATTACCGTCCAGACAGATTCACTTAACAAGCAATCGATCCCACTTTGTGTTTCGCTGTTTTTTTTTAAAAAGATGTCTTGTCGGTGTTGGCCGAAGCTTCCAAGGTCGGGGTATGAAGTCGGGTAAAGATTCACTTTGACAAACTGAAGATAACAACAGCCAGTGCATGCTGGGTGAATCCGCTTTTATTTTTTTCAGCCCCACTTCCGTTTGGGTGGCAGTGTATAAAACACTGTAGTTCAACGTGACAACCGACGTCGTACCAGGCTGACGACGTTTTCTGTACAGACGAACAACACCCCTCTTTCTTCTCACAAGTTTTCTGTGGTCACACTACCTAAACAATAGAACATCTGATCTTTGTAACATCTGCATACGTATAGATTAAAGTAGACAACAGAATATTTACTCAACTCTACTTAAATTAAATATGTGACCTAATGACAACAGTGTAACTTTGCTTCAATTGAGTAGACGACCTCATTACTTCAGATAATAAGTCTTATCCCAGCCAGCCGCACAGTGTTACATCTGGTCAGATCTTGAAATTGCCTTCAGATCAATTAAGCAGGCGCTGATGGAAGCGTCAATGGAGTTTTACTGTCTTCCAGAAAAAAGTCATAAAACTTATATCAGCGTAACCGATATATTGCATATAGGAAGATATTTAAATCCAATCACATCCTTGCTTGTTGCAACAATGGCGATTTGTTCTATTGCCAAATAAGAATTTCTTAAATAAAGTATGTAAGAGAATCGTTTTTCATACTAAATAGCTTGATAGCAACTGGCTCTCACCAATTTACTATTTAACTGAATCAGTAGACCCTTCGCAAGTTCTTGTTTTGCTCGCCAGTAGAGTCCTGAAAAGCGCATTCTGCGTTCGTGTAAGACTGTTGCATTATCGGGGCCGGGTCCATAGAGCTGTGCTTTAGTTCGATATTGTTTCCAAGAGATGTTAAGTATAGCCCTCAATATCCGAGTGTAAGTTCCATCAAGCTTAGACTCTAGGCTTTAAGATTGTAGAAATATCAGAGATGGGTCCATAAAGCTGTGCTTTAGTTGGATATTGTCTCCAAGAGCTAGTATAGCCCACAATATCCGAGTGTAGATTCCATCAAGCTTAGACTCTAGGGTTTAAGATTTAAAATATCAGAGATGGGTCCAAGAACCCTGATTTCTATTCTAATGTTGTCTCCAAGAGATTTAAATATAGCTCTCAGCATCCATGTGTAAGGTTCCATCAAGCTTAGACTCTAGGGTTTATAGGTTTTAGAAATATCAGATTTTGTCCATAGAGCTGTGATTTAATTGGATGTTGTCTCTGAGATTTAAGTATAGCTCTCAGCATCCGAATGTAGGTTCCATCAAGCTTAGACTCTAGGGTTTAAATTTTATCAAGGATGGGGTCCATAAGCTGTGATTTAGTTGGATGGTGTCTCCAAGAGATGTTAATATAGCTCTCAGCATCTTTAGTCGAGGTTCCATCAAGCTTAGACTCTAGGGTTTAGCATTTAGAAATATCAGGGATGGGTCCATAGAGCTGTGATTTAATTGGATGTTGTCTCAACCATGTTAAGGCTCTCAGCATCCGAGTGTAGGTTTTCCATCAAAAAAAAGACTCTAGGGTTTAAGATTGTAGAAATATCAGTCAATGGGTCCATAGAGCTGTGATTTAGTTGGATATTTGTCTCCAAGAGATGTTAAGTATAGCTCTTGTTTTGTTCTCCAGCAGTGTTCTGTAGGTTCCATCAAGCTTAGACTCTAGGGTTTAAGATTGTAGAAATATCAGAGATGGGTCCATAGAGTTGTGATTCAGTTGGATGTTTTCTCCAAGAGATGTTAAGTATAGCTCTCAGCATCCGAGTGTAGGTTCCATCAAGCTTAGACACTAGGGTTTAAGATTGTAGAAATATCAGGGATGGGTCCATAGAGCTGTGATTTAGTTGGATGTTGTCTTCAAGAGATGTTAAGTATAGCTCTCAGCATCCGAGTGTAGGTTCCATCAAGCTTAGACTCTAGGGTTTAATCCGATTGTAGAAAATATCATCAGGGATGGGTCCATGAGCTGTGATTTAGTTGGATGTTGTCTCAAGAGATGTTAAGTATAGCTCTCAGCATCCAGAGTGTAGGTTCCATCAAGCTTAGACTCTATTTAAGATTGTAGAAATTCAGTCTCCCATAGAGCTGTGATTTAAGTTGGATGTTGTCTCCAAGAGATGTTAAGTATAGCTCTCAATATCCGAGTGTAGGTTCCATCAAGCTTAGACTCTAGGGTTTAAGATTGTAGAAATATCAGGATGGGTCCATAGAGCTGTGATTTAGTTGGATGTTGTCTCCAAGAGATGTTAAGTATAGCTCTCAGCATCCGAGTGTAGGTTCCATCAAGCTTAGACTCTAGGGTTTAAGATTGTAGAAATATCAGTGAAATATCAGATTTAATTGATGGTCTCCATTAGAATATCATCCGTGGTTCCATCAAGCTTAGACTCTAGGGTTTATTGTAGAAATATCAGGGATGGGTCCAAGAGCTGTGATTTAATTTAGATGTCTCAAATCCATCAAGCTTAGACTCAGTGTTGTAGGTTCCATCAAGCTTAGACTCTAGGGTTTAAGATTGTAGAAATATCAGGGATGGGTCCATAGAGCTGTGATTTAGTTGGATGTTGTCTCCAAGAGATGTTAAGTATAGCTCTCTCATATCCAGTGTAGGTTCCATCAAGCTTAGACTCTAGGGTTTAAGATTGTAGAAATATCAGAGATGGGTCCATAGAGCTGTGATTTAGTTGGATATTGTCTCCAAGAGATGTTAAGTATAGCCCTCAATATCCGAGTGTAGGTTCCATCAAGTTTAGACTGTAGGGTTTAAGATTGTAGAAATATCAGAGATGGGTCCATAGAGCTGTGCTTTACTTGGATATTGTCACCAAGAGATGTTAAGTATAGCTCTCAATATCCGAGTGTAGTTTCCATCAAGCTTAGACTGTAGGGTTTAAGATTGTAGAAATATCAGAGATGGGTCCATAGAGCTGTGCTTTACTTGGATATTGTCACCAAGAGATGTTAAGTATAGCTCTCAATATCCGAGTGTAGTTTCCATCAAGCTTAGACTGTAGGGTTTAAGATTGTAGAAATATCAGAGATGGGTCCATAGAGCTGTGATTTACTTGGATATTGTCTCCAAGAGATGATAAGTATAGCTCTCAATATCCGAGTGTAGTTTCCATCAAGCTTAGACTGTAGGGTTTAAGATTGTAGAAATATCAGAGATGGGTCCATAGAGCTGTGATTTAGTTGGATGTTGTCTCCAAGAGATGTTATAGTATATCCAAGTCTCAATATCCGACTGTAGATTCCATCAAGCCATAGACTGTGATCTAAGTTAATGATTGTAGAAATATCATAGATGGGTCCATAGAGCTGTGATTTAGTTGGATGTTGTCTTCAAGAGATGTTAAGCTATATTTCTCAATATCCAGAGATGTGTATTTCAATGTTTCTGACATCAAGTTTAGACTGTAGGGGGTTTAAGATTGTAGAAATATCAGGGATGGGTCCATAGAGCTGTGATTTAGTTGGATGTTGTCTCCAAGAGATGTTAAATATAGCTCCCAGCATCCGAGTGTAGGTTCCATCAAGGATAGACTCTAGGGTTTAAGATTGTAGAAATATCAAGAGATGGGTCCATAATGGCTGTGATTTACTTGGATGTTGTCTCCAAGATGTTAAGTTTAAATATAGCTCTCATATCCAAATGTGTAGTTTCCATCAAGCTTAGACTCTAGTGTTTAAGATTGGAGAAATATCAGAGATGGGTCCATAGAGCTGTGATTTAGTTGGATGTTGTCTCCAAGAGATGTTAAATATAGCTCCCACCATCCGAGCGTAGGTTCCATCAAGTTTAGACTCAAGGGTTTAAGATTGTAGAAATATCAGAAATGGGTCCATAGAGCTGTGATTTAGCAGGATGTCATCACCAAGAGATTCTAAGTATAGCTCTCTGCATCCGAGTGTAGGTTCCATCAAGCTTAGACTCTAGGGTTTTATTTAATGTCCAGGCAGTGGCGCCGTATATTAACACTGCCTCTACAGTGGCTTGAAAGTATCTCTCTTTGAGGTTGTCTGGGATTTCTAGATTACATCCATTTAGAACAGGTACTCTGTGGGAGAAAATGACACGAGGATGCTTCTATAAACATCCCAATCTTAACCTCTTGACCTTTTCTATCCTTCTTATCGTCATAGTCTTCGCTTCTTCACACCCCTTTCATTCACCTCACGCAATTCATTCTTCATTGCCTTTTTTGTACAGTAACACCCGAGCCTTGTGTTGGGAGAGAACAGGCTGAAATTCGTGGATAATAACGAATCATATTCAGGTAAGTCGTAAAACTTTCACTGTAAACATTAAGCCCATCTGATGATGGAGAGGACGCAACTCCCCGACTAAGAAATAAATGTGATTTATATGTCAAATCAGACAATAAAATAAATTAGACATATCAGTCGTCAATAAACGGAGGCTTTTTCTTTTCAGCTCAGAAAACAGCGAATATGTTCGTTTGTTTCAATGTATTGTTGGTATTAAAACATATTTTTTTTACTTTCATAGTGTTTTGACCCCTTTTGTGGGGTTAACTATTTGCTCATAGCTGGGACTCCGGGTTAATGTGGACCTGGGAAAACCAGCAATTAAGATGTGGTTCCACACTCCTCAAAACTTCCTTATCAGAGGCCACGTTGTCGGATGTAGCTTATCATCATACCCAGGAGTCGTATGTTGTTTATCTTTATACCCAAGACAGGTTTCGTTAGGTATTAATGAAACTTTTACTGCTAATAATACACATGTTTAAGCCTTTAATCAAACAATCATATTGAAAAAAATAATAAATAAAAATATTCCTCAAAGAAAAAACAATATTTAATAACGCAAAAGTTTATAATACATTTATTAAATAACCTATTAATATTTCGTAGCGTAACTGTTATTGCTAATTACAGCATGTAGGCTTTTAGATGATTCCCCTACGAATTTCTGGCATGTTTCTTGACTAATATGTTTCAATTCTTCTCGATAATATTCCTTTAGTTCATTCAGATTTTGTGGGTCCCTTCTTTGAATTTTCAGCTCTCTCCATAAATTTTCAATCGGCTTGAGTGGCATTAAGTACTGATAATGCCTATCACTTTTGCGAAAAAAAGTTAGAAAAGAAAATGTATGCCAGCCAACTTTGTGTCAGAGATATTAAAATTTTGGTCGGTTTAAAGAGACACATTTAAAGCACAGCTACGCCTTACAATGATACCTTGTGAATGTCATGCTCGACAACGAAGTGGCATCTATCTATCTATCTATCTATCTATCTATCTATCTATCTATCTATCTATCTATCTATCTATGTTCATATCTATCCTTATATCTATCACTGTTAACATCTATCTATCTATCTATCTATCTATCTATCTATCTATCTATCTATCTATCTATCTCATTATATTCATTATCTATCTATCTATCTATCTATCTATCTATCTATCTATCTATCTATCTATCTGTTATGGTCCGGTTCCTCGTACCACGGTGATAGTCCAAGGTAGAACCAATAAAGAAGAACTCGAATACGGATATGGAATAACACAGATATATTACAAACAGGAATATATACAGAGAAATAGTAAGTATTAGTACGAACAATCAGATTTAGTAGTAATTGTCTGAACGCATCTCTGTTTCGGACTGCCTCTGACTCGACTGACAGACTTCTGACGGACCTCACCCCAGATTTCACTCTAGACTTCAGACGGAACTCTAGACTTCAGATGGAACTCCCTGCTTCCTCTTGAGGCGCAGTATTTGTTACGTATGGAATAATCCATTATGTTATTATGGGTAAGGTCCCATAACACTATCTATATATCTATGTTCATTATCTTTCTCATTATGTTCATTATCTATCTATCTATCTATCTATCTATCTATCTATCTATGTTTATATCTATCCTTATATCTATCACTGTTAATATCTATCTATCTATCTATCTATCTATCTATCTATCTATCTATCTATCTATCTATCTATCTATCTATCTATCTATCTCACTTTGTCCATTATCTATCTCATTATGTTCATTATTTATCTCTGTTCATATCTATCTATCTATCTATCTATCTATCTATCTATCTATGTACCGGCATTTTCAACAGCGTGCTCGAACAAAATGTGCTTTTCCGTGTATAGTCGCCCAGGGCGTCTACTTCGAAGCATATTTCGTTGGATATTTGATTATTTGACTGAATATCTAAATATATGTTCTACAAGCAGTAAAAGTTTAATTAATGTAATTGTATTAGAAATACCTAAAAAAAAAAACATTTTTTAACGTGTTGTAAACTTTTGCATGGCACTCTATGTATGTGTACAGGGTGTCTCCCACCCCACAAAATGGATACATGCTTTAACAGCTGATAGTTTATTTGATTTTTTTTTATTTCCAGGTTAATTAATGATGGCAGCCAAACTAAGCTTTGAACAAATGAAGTTCATTCCAAAATGCTACTGGAATCGTGAAAACACAGTTGAGGTACAAAGACATTGTAGAGGAGAGGTTTCAAACAGATCTACCAGTGCTATTTAGCATCACACGGATTAGAGAATGTGTCGGGAACTTTTGCGTGGCACTGTATGTTGTATCTAAGAAACCCAAATCAAAGAAGAATATTAAATTAATATCAGTGTTATAAGGCACAAGGTAATATCTTTGGAAATCGTTAAATTATTTTCCATGGTAGATGTTAAAGTATTAGTAATTCTACCAACATGAATGACCTCAGAAACTATTATTCCTCATTGTTATTATTAGTCTTCATCTTGTTTATGTCATCTTGTCACCTGGATCGACTTACTTCTGATGAAGTTCAAATGGGCACAAAGACCGAAACGTTGTGATAAAAAAAAAAACAAAGATGAAGAAAATAGACCGCAAGTAAATAGTGTAAAAATAAAACCTTAATTCCTGCGACTATTTGTCCCGCACAAGGAAACTATAACAGAGATGGAAGAAACAACCAGTATGAACGGGGGTCAACAGAAGCTAAAAAGTTTAGGCTAGTTTTGTCTTTTATGTTCCTTGTTGAGACCACCTGGTTTCCATTTTTTTCGCCTTACTGCTGCGGGCTATCACGTCTATCATCCTCGCGGTCTACATAGCAAGTGAGGTTCGTCACCTGACCAATCGACTTCATTCACCAATCGTCACGTGAACCTCGTAATTCGTCGTACCAAACGGCAGATAATCGCCCAAAGTGTCTGTAACACCAGCAACACAAAAAAACATTTTTTTATTATATTCCAATGTTCCAAACAGATACACCAAAGCTATTTACCATCACTCGAATTAGAGATCAGTTTGAAGCCAAGGAAAATGTTCAGAATGTCAATGAGAAGCGTTCCGGATGACATCGGACATTGACAACCCCCCACAAAGCAAGACACGTATCATCAAAGTCCAAGGAAAATCTGTGCGGCAAGCGAGTGGTAAGGTATTTCTGTCCAACGCATTTTGATTCGCTGTTAATAGAAAAGTTATATTCCAAGATTCAGTCAGTGAGTTATGGAGTCAGGGTGAACCTGGGAACAGCAGATGTAGTTTATCGTCATACCCAGGACTGCCCTAACAGGTCTAACCACCTCGGGTCAGGGTTAACCTGGGAACAGCAGCAATTAAGAGATAGTTACACGTTCCTTAAAACCACCCGATCAGAGGCCTTGCTGCCCGATGTAGTTTATCGTTATAACCAGGACTGCCCTAATAGGAGCTACCAACTCGGTTCAGGGTGGACCTAGGAACAACTGCAATTAAGAGGTTGTTGCGTGATTTCAAAACGGACCAATCAGAGACCTTGCTGCCGAATGTAGTTTACCGTCATACCCAGGACTGCCCTAACAGGTGCAACGACCTCGGGTCAGGGTGAACCTGGGAAGAACAGTAATTAAGACGTGGTTACACGCTCCTTAAAACCGCCCAATCAGAGACCTTGCCGCTGGATGTAGTTTATCGAGAAATAGGTAACTGATATCTTTTATGACAGGAACAATGCTACAGATTGAAGCCTTATTGAAAGAGATGTTGTTGCATCGCCATTTGTTTGGCAATAAAGGATGTTAAGCATGTCAGAAAATTAAAGGATTCATTAAATCAAGTGCACTGGGATTATCCGTTTCTTTCTTTCTTTTTTGAAAAAAAACCCCTAAAATATTTAACCTTTCACAACGTGCGTGTGTGTTTTTCGTTCATTCTTTTAATCTTTATGGCGTTTTTTATTTTTTATATTAACAAAATATTAAATCGTTAAATTATGATTCATCTTGACTCAAGTGTCATCAGCTGTGCTATGTTTTCTTAACCACATTCGAACTGAATCGCTGCAGTCCCAAAGATCCAATGGAAGACATATCAAATTTATGACTAGAAGATTTGACACATTTTTAACATCAAGATAATTTCTTTTGTCAGAATAAATTACGTTTATCCCAGAAATCCTTCTTTCAGCCTCTGTAGAACATAAGCAGTGGTATTAATTATATTTTTAGCTCATTTTTTAAAAAAAATTGGGGTTGTTAAGCTTTTTAACATAAACACGGAAATCATTAAGAGAAATTATAGCGAGAAACATGACAAAACGTCCAGTAACACTTTTCTTCAATATCTTTCCAGGGAACTACAGCTTCTTCCATAGTCCAAGAATTTGGGTTTACAGTATTAATTCATGAATTTTATGATTTATGCGACGAGAGTTATTGCATATGCCATCACACTGAATGCTGTGGTACAAGGCATAATTCTATGAGATTTTCCAGGAACCGGTTCTATAAAAAATTAGAACTATTAAAAGACATGTCCTTAAAGAACCGATCATCCTTGTATACAGTAGTGGCATCCTAAATTTCCAGGAACCGGTTCTATAAGTATAGATAATTTTCAGGAAACTATTTTGCTTATTTTCTTTTCAATCTGCGAATGGAAACAAATCACTTTATAATATCAAGAAGAATTTGACCATTTTGCTAATTTAATAAAAAAAAAACATTTCCAGATTGAAATTTTGTTCCCATTATATTTCTGTTCAGAAGTATGAAGATTTTAACTCCCCTGTCATCAGTTGGGTTATTGTTTTCTTAACCACATTCGAACTGAATCGCTCCAGTCCCAAAGATGCAATGGAAGACATATCAAATTTATGACTAGAAGATTTGACACATTTTTTTTCAAAATTATTTTTTTATCAGAATAAGTTATTTAAAATCTTTTTAAGATAACAGAATTAAAAGCTTTTGTATTAATTATATATTTAGCTCTTTGGATAAATTTGGGTACAACATAATTATGAGGGTTTAAAATTCTTTTGAAAATGTATAACTGGTAATGTTTTTACTATGAAAATGTATAGCTGACATTTGTATTATTGTTGTGGTAGGATCCATCTAATTTGCATAGTGGAGTACCAACCATATAAATATGGTTGGTATCGGGAAGACGGGGGGAGGAATCAAGAGATTCAACCAGAGACTCTGCCCGACTGCGACTCAGTCAACACATTCTCCAGGAACGGTCTTACCAGAAATATACAAAAGATTATATGTAAATATTGTGTACACTTTCTTGTTTCAATACATTTTGTTCTAAGTACATTTTGTGTTGCATTATTATTCCATGCATTAGTCAAGTTTCAACAATTATCAAAATCTATTTTATACTTATAGTGTTTTCACAACAGTTTGGAGGTTAACTAATTGCCCATAGCTGGGACCCTAACAAGTACTACCATTCAGGGTTAAGATGAACCTGGGAACACCAACAATGAAGAGATATATACACGCTTCTTAAAACCTCCGGATCAGAGGCCTTGCTGCCGGATGTAGTTTATCGTTATACCCAGGAATGTCCTAACAGGTGCAACGACCTCGGGTCAGGGTGAACCTGGGAAGAACAGTAATTAAGAGGTGGTTACACGCTCCTTAAAACCGCCCAATCAGAGACCTTGCCGCTGGATGTAGTTTATCGAGAAATAGGTAACTGATATCTTTTATGACAGGAACAATGCTACAGATTGAAGCCTTATTGAAAGAGATGTTGTTGCATCGTCATTTGTTTCGCAATAAATGATGTTAATCATGTCAGAAAATTAAAGGATTCGTTAAATCAAGTCCACTGGAATTATCCGTTTCTTTCTTTCTTTTTTGAAAAAAAAAAACCCTAAAATATTTAATCTTTCACAACGTGTGTGTGTTTTTCGTTCATTCTTTTAATCTTTATGGTCTTCTTTCATAATTTCTTTTTAAAACGAATTTCGTGATCTTCTTAATTGGAACAATTCACAAGCGCGAATGCCAAAGCTTCGTGCTAACACGTCAACTGTCTGAGTCATTTTGAGCCAAAAGAAATAACATACAAGAAACACAAAAAAAAGAAAAGAAAAGAGAATCAACAACAACAAAAAAAAAAATCAAATACTAACGTGCAGACATCTGACGTGTCCCCATTAAGAAGGCGGCAAAACTGATAAAAATACATTCAGTAAATTAAAATTATGAATTAATCGCGTGAGGAAAATTATTCGAATATCAAGTGAATATGAACATTTAATGTTTCCATTGCAATCCTACAAGGTGCCACCTTAGGCAGAAGGCGAAGTTTTCTTTATTTTGCCGGCATTAAATAACTGATTGAGGTTAATATGCCGTAAAACAAAATAAACCACAACCTAAACCAAGCCTTATTCTCGCGCAATAAACTTACACCATGTAGCCATCACGCCAAAAAGTACCCGCTGGAACAGTCGTCTCTCGTACAGGGCAGTCGTCTCTCGTACAGGGCAGTCGTCTTGCGTACAGGGCAGTCGTCTCTCGTCGGCTCCCTCGTCCCCGATGCTATTTGTGCCACGCAGTCACATGTGGCACAAGGCTAAATTTAATGTGGGGTTAAACACACGGCACCACTCAACACACGACACATATGGGATTTCTGCTAATGGTTTTCGTGATTACGTTTGAAAACCTAATGAGAAATTACCATAAATACATTGTATCCAAAGAGCTAAATATATAATTAATAACACAACCGAAAGTTCTGAGGAGACTGAAAGAGAGTTTTCTGTGATGAAAATAACTTATTCTGATAAAAGAAGTCTTTTTGAAGTTAAGGAAAGAATGAGTTGAAGACATCCCTGATTGGACTGCGAGATCATTAACAGAAATTCCGACAATGGCACGCAAAAGAGATATGTCGAGAGGTGGCTACTCAGTGAACACGGCCGATCATGGGACATGATTATGAGGATATTCATAAGCATGAACACATCTTCCCCCATATATGGGTTAAATAGTCAGTCAGAATAGAAATAATTTCAGGAGCAGCCGACGTCTTTTGTTGATCTCATGTAGATCAACAGAAAAAGCGCACTGACTGCAAGATCGATGTGATAACCCGGCAGACGTCTATGGCGGCGCAGCGACTTCTCCCGATGTACCAAGTTAAGTGTTTATAACGCCAATGTCCCCTCTGTACGGCGCTTAGGCATTGTCTCTCAGCAATACCCTAGCCTTCCGCAACAATGGCTCCGAATCCCGCGCTCTCAGGATCATCGAGACGGGAGTGCACTGTACATGTCGAGATTCTTGACAAAATCTGAACAAGTATCTGCAAATGTTATCCATCCTGACCTGGCATCTCGACTTCAGTCACTTTCTCGCCGCTGTGACGTGACCCCACCTGTCATTTCTACAAAATAAATTCATGGCATTTGTTCTGATAAGGTTTCCTCCTTGGTACCTCGACTGCACGATTTTAAGCGTGGTACTAGATTGGCTATTAGGTCTCTCCGTTTTTATGTTGAACTTGCTAGAGGCAACCGTCTGTTCTATTTAAATTGTTTCTTTTCTCGCCTGTGGAACTCTCTTCCAGATTCTTCTTATTTAAATGCAAATCGAATCGTCATTTTATATCTTTCTAAACACTGTACATTGTGCACCCCCCAAAAAAAAAAAAAAAAATGACATCATTACACGCGCCAACAATTTTGGCAATTCTTGTTGAAATAACCTCAATTTTTCACAGAATGTCCTAGAAACAGATCAAGATTTGATATTTAATGTTTTATTTTTATCTCTATCAGAATCTGACTGAGAGATGGATCGATCGTGGTTGAGATGAAGACAGTTTTCTGATGAAATGGCCGCCACGGTCACCTGACATGTCCCCGTATGATTTCTTTTTATGGGGAAATGTGAAGGGATTGGTCTATGCCCGCCCCACACTCTTCCTGCTAGCATTGATTAACTCAAGCAGAGAATCACTTCCGTACTGGATAATGTTACCGGAGACATGCAATGTGATAGGTTCTGATCTGGCATCTAGTTTACATTCACTTTCTCACAGACGTGACGTGGCTTCTCTCTGTCTCTTCTACAAGTAATTTCACGGCAAGTGTTCCGAGGAGCTACTTTCTCTGGTTCTCAGACTGCATGAATTTAAGCGAGCTACTAGGCTGGCATCTCGATCCCACCCTTTCACTGTCGAAAACGGTTAAATGTAACCGTCTCTTCTACTCAAACAGCTTCTTTTCTCGCACTTCCCGCCTGTGGAACTCCCTTTCCCTTGCTTGCTTCCCCGATAACTATAATCTTCAAATATTTAAGTGTAATGTCAATCGACATCTTTTACCTTTATCTTGTTCCCTGTCCTTCTTTGTTTCCTTCCCCCAAACACGCCTCGTTACTCTTGTAATTAATCCTCCGTAACCCTTTGCGTGCTAGTGACACTCCTGCCTTGCTTGGGGTGAATTGCTTTAAACAAATGCTACAGCGTTTTTGGCAAAAGCTTATCTACTGACTTGACGTATGCCGTGTCACAGGCGATGAACATATTGAACATATATGAAATCGGCCCCATAATAAACTTCTGATGTTCAGCACTTAAACTCTTCAATTTCATTGAGCTAGACTTAGTAGTGTTCAAGATAATTGCTTTTAAAATGACGTGATGTTTTTTTAGGCCACCCTGTAGACTTACACACATCAAGCAATATTTACGGTTTATCAGTGAGGATCACAATCAGATAATTTCTTAGGATTTGTACGTTTCTCCTTGAATTCGGAAAGCTATAAATTATATTAATATTTTTTTAACAAGTCGAACGTACTTGATTTCAAAATAGTCGAATACACTGGATACATGATTGACCGATGAAAAGCAAAGAATTCAAAAATAAAAATACTAGAATTTTTATTTTCTTTTCTCTCCATATTTCATTCTTTAATAAAACTTTAACATAAGGGAAGATATTAGATTGATAAACGTTTCCTACTTGTTCTTTATCTTATCATTCCTACTAGCATTGATGAACTCAAGCAGAGAATCACATCTGCACTGGATAATGTTACCGTAGACATGCTACAACGTGTTTGGCAAGACAACTGGATACATGTGCATATTTGACACTTATGAAATGGTCCCATAAAAATATATGAAGAATTAAACAAAAATAAAAATTGCTTTTAAAATAATGTGAAGTTTTTTTATTTCTTTTATTTACGGTTTATCAGTTAGGATTACAATCATTCTTTAATCATTTCTCCGTTTAACATATAAATTATATTAAATTTTTTTTTAATAAGTTAGATTATTTGATTTCAAAATAGTTCGAATATCTTATCATTCCTGACCTATGATAAGCAAAGAATTCAAAAGCAAAAAAATACTAGAATTTTATTTTCTTTTCTCTTCATTTTCATTCTTTAACATAAAGCATTGATAAACGTTTCCTGATCTTATAATTCCTACTAGCATTGATGAACTCAAGCAGAGAATCACATCTGCACTGGATAATGTTACCGTAGACATGCTACAACGTGTTTGGCAAGAGCTCCACTACCGACGAGACGTGCGCGTGTCACAGGCGGTGCACATATTGAACACTTCTAAAATCGGTACCATAATAAACTTATGATGTTTAACACCTAAACTGTTCCATTTCATTGAGCTAGACTCTCAGTAAACCATTCCATCTTAGTGACATTATCGCCTTGCTTGGGGTGAAATGATTAAAAAAATACTTTCAGTTAGTTCGATTCTTACTGCTTTTGGCTTTTTGCCAAACTAAGATGAATTTAATCAGTACTTACTATATTTACATAATTACTTCTAGGAGTTGACTGTACAAATATGTCGCTGAAATTTCGAACAATGCCAAAATATCCCTGGGAGTTTACAGAACCTCGTACATATATCAACGAAGAATATTTCCTGTTTACCTAATGCTTCGATACCGAATACAGTAAACAGTAACATCTCGAAGATATTTTTTTTTATTTACCATTCTCACTGAGCTCAGTGTCATCAAAAGATAGTTTTCTTTATCTTGATATGTAAAATGTTCGAAAACGTTAACATAAAAAAGGGGTAAAAATAAAATCTGTATTTAATAAAATATTTTCCATGTGAATTTCCTTCTTCTTAATTTTATATATATATACTAGCCGAATTACCAGCGCCTTGCTGCGTGTCACACATTTTTTGTAAGTTTTTAAATCGTTGTCATAATTTATGGAGGAAAATGATGCATTTCAGTATTACTCAAAGATCTTGCCGATGTGACCTCCATCTTCTGACTTTCTCCTTCTATATTTTGGATAGGAGTCATTCCTTTGTTTAATTTTAAATTTAAATTAAATCCAAGGGAAATCATTTTCAGTGGGGGCTTTGTGCAAAAACTGCTTGTTCTGATCCCTTTGATATGTAATTGATGCTATTTGATGATTGAATGAATTGATGAGAAGATTTCAACATTGATATGACAGGCAAATTGTCGCAACAAATATGTATTTTAAGGCACTACCCAGTGATTAGTGAATTCTTGCTCAACCTGACTTCCATATTGTCTTCTTTTGATCTTGCCGATGTGACCTCCATCTTCTGGCTTTCTCCTTCTATATTTTGGAGAGTTGTCATTCCCTTGTTAAAATTAAAATTTAGATCAAAAGGAAAAACTTCAGTTGGGGTTTTTGTGCCCCCTGTGGCCCCCTTTTGATCAAAATGACATTCCCTTATTCAAATTTAAATGTAATTTATATGGAAAGAGAAAAAAATCAGTGGGGGTGTTGTTCCCTCCACTGATACCTCCTTTGAGCCAAATGAAATATACTAAGGTAATTTAGTTTCAGAACATATATGGTTATGGGGGTCTATCTCCAAAATCCGAGAAGGTATTCAATAACAAACAGACAGAAAGAGGCCACAACACACCCTATTATCCTCATCTTTGTCGCCATATTTATTACAACGCCCCGTCCTTCTTCAGGTGGTTGAAATGCCGAACTCAACCGTTTATTTCGCTCACTGGGGTAGACTGTTCTAGTTCCACGTGCCATGTTTTAATGGATGTCAGTTATCAGTTATCTCCTGTTAATTCCTATCTCCGAGTTCTTCATTGCCTTAACCGGTTATTGAACTCACACTCTTTGGGTCCTGTCACTCGATCTAACTAACGCCTTTATCTACTGTGCCATGTGTCCTAGAATAGTCTACCCCAGCGAGCGAAATAAAGGGTCCATTTCGACATTCCAACCGCCTGAAGAAGGCCGGAGCGTACAACGTATTGCGACAAAGATGAGGACAATAGTCCGAATAATGTAAATAATGTACATAATACCTCATCTCAGAAATATAGATAGATACCACGATTGGTCTTTTTACTAAAAATTAACTTCATATTTAATCTAAAATATTTTTTATGAACTTTTCTTCTTTCCTCATAGTTGCAAATTTATTTCATTTGCATTTGAAAAGCTGTTTATTTTTCCGTTTTGAAACAAATGACATAAAATAAACAACTTTTCTGGTTTGGCCATCACCTCAAGTAAGAAAAACTCGTGTTTACTGAGAAAATGTCAGCACATGTAGGAAGAATCCAGAGTCTCGATAGACTTTTCCATTGCCAGCGGGCACAATTAATCCTCTATAACCCCTTGCGTGCTCGTGGCACTAGTGGCACTCCCGTCTTGCTTTATATGAATTGCCTTAATATATATATATATATATATATATATATATATATATATATATATATAAAGGGTTAACAACAACATTGTTCAAATCGTGTTACTCTATTATTGTCCCTCCCACAAAATGTTTAATCTCTCTCTCTCTCTCTATATATATATATATATATATATATATATATATATATATATGTATATATCCTTGCTAGAGGCAACCGGATGTCTAGCCACACTGATGAGCTGTGATACAGCGAAACAGTCTGTGGATGGCAATATATATGCTCCTGAAAAATTTATTTCGGTTGAGCTCTCTGGGGAGGAAATGTGAATTTGTAAACAGTGACCATTATGGCTAATAATGCAAGACTCTTCGGTAAATCGAATTGAGTTCTCTTAGTCACTGGGTGTTTATCTACAAAATAAATACACTTAAAATTCGCCTGCATCCCTGCTGTGCGCCAACGGCTTAGTGGTAGAATTCCCGACTGACGCCAATTCAATCGGGTTCGATCCTAGCTAGAGGCAACCGGATGTCTAGCCACACTGATGATCTGTGATACAGCGAAACAGTCTGTCTGTGGATGACAATATATATATATATATATATATATATATATATATATATATATATATATATCACTAAACCAATTGAGTTTCATTTTTCAAGGTTTTCAGATAAGACGTATGGCCATCTCAGCACCATTTGTCGGAAAATTCACAGAAAATCCCTTTGAGTTATTCAGTTAGAAAGAAAACAGGTTAAAATTGCAATATGTCAGCCCCACTGTCTTCCCAACTTAGAAATGGTGAGAGGAAAAATCAACGTCTATTCAGGAACCAACAAGAGAATGGTGAATAAATTTCAAAAGTCAGAACAGTAGAGAGGAAAACTGGGTCAGAAGGTTACAACAGCGTGAGCGATCATCATTTCAACTTAGAGCTAAAGCGATCAATTAGAAAAGATCTAACTCTGCCCCCCCCCAAAAAAAAACGTTTGGCATATCAGAGAGGTGTTTTAGCTATGACAGTTCAAAGAGCAGTGAAAAAGAACTGAAAATGAAATCGTACGTGAAATGTGAGAGGCACCTTGTTACTCCAGGACAGAAAGTTAGAAGGTTAGAAAGGGCGAAGATCATCATAAATAAGTTGGAAAAATGATTCTGGAATATATATATATATATATATATATATATATATATATATTAATTTTAATTTTAATTCATTTCATGAACTTCCGATCCTTAACTATGATTAATTAATGATGAAAATGTCATTTTCGTTTATGATCAATTTCATCACGATTCTTCTGCTAAGCTTTGAGAGTAATTATACATTCTTATTGCTCAAAGTAGAGTTTAATAGCGTTATAAACGGAAAATTCCAGTAAAATATCTTGAATAATCAAGCGAAATTTGGTAATGAACGATAATACTTAGGACAAGAGCAACACATATAATATTCGCTGCGGCGCGTAGAAGTAGTAGTCAACTGCTAGAAGTGAGTCAAGTGAATTCCACAATGAATCTCCAACTGTAGGATATCTACCAACCAGCCCACGCGGTCACATGTGGCACAAGGCCGAATTTAACGTGGGGTATCCGAGCCCATAGGCTAGGCTAAAAATTCCCCATAGATCCCATATAAAACGGGGTCAGGTAACTGTTTCCCGATACGACATTCTGCCCATCCGACATAGCCTCGTCTGGGGATCCATTCTGCCTCCAGGCAGAGAGTTTGACCAGAACAGCTGTAGACGAATCTCTAATTGCAGACCAACATACAGTATTTACTACTGTATTTATGTAAATGGAGACATACCCATTATCGTCCGAAGTCTGTGATCGGATTCAAAGTAAGAATTACAAACTCTAAACATTTGTCACCAAGTGCCTTAGTCTAAGATGTTGAAGTCAATAATTCTGTTATGTTTTTCATGCGAGGATCAAACCACAAGTGTAGGATGGAATATATTTGTGAATAAGTCCTGGGTAGGAAGATAAATTACATCTAGCAGCAAGGCCTCATAATTGAGAGACTGAAGATTCCGAGGAGCGTCGAACCACCTGTTAATTACTGGTGTTTCCAGTTTTTAGGGTCCCAGCTATGGGCAAATAGTGAATCCACAAGCAAAAACAAAACACTATGAAAATCTAAAAACACATTTTTATAGTAAAAATGCCAGTAATATATATATGATATATATATATATATATATATGTATATATAAGACATTTTTATGTTTACACGTTCTTTTTATAGATACAAATATTGAAGTAAACGCCCTGTTTATAATAAACAGTATTAATAACATTTACTGGCCTGAATGTCCGAGAAATTTTCATAGAAAATATGCGTCCTCCGAGAGGAATCGAACCTTTATCCTATTAATATTATTATAATTATAATATTATATAATGTTATTAATACTGTTTATTATAAACAGAGCATGAACCCTCTCAGCTATAAATAGGAGCAGGTACTGCCTTTTGGCGAGGAAGTTTTCAGTAGTCAACCAAAATTGAAGGCATACAATTGCGTTCAAAATATATTTAATTGAAGCCATAAAACAGTTTTTAAAATAGTTAGAATACGGCATGAGATAATCCATAGATGTTGATAAAAAATGAACTAATCGACCAATCATTTACCATGTATTCACTTGTGAAAGCAGAATAACGTATATCATATTTTTATTACTTCAAAACTCCCAAGAAAATTAAATTTCGTCATTAAATGTCCCAGAAACAGACCCATACACCAAAGTAATTTACTTGTCTGAGAATTGAATTAGTGGATGAAAAGGCTGAGTATCATCTACCATGTATTCACTTGTGAAAGCAGAATAACATATATCATATTTTTATTACTTCAAAGCCCTCAAGAAATTAAATTTTGACATTAATTTACCGATAAGGAGTTGATATACCATTAAAGATTGACGTCAATCAATCAGTTGTTTAGCTGCATATCAACCTGCATTGGTTATTTCATAATGGAATCTAAATATTTTTATTTGAAGCCATAAAATGATCAGCAATACATTTTATCTGTAGTTGATGCCATAAAACTGTCTCCAAAATATTTAGATTTCGGTATTAAATAACACATAGATGTTGATATGCCGCTAAATAACACTAACCAACCAAAATTGAAGGTATACAATTGCTTTCCAAATATATTTAATTGAGCCCATAAAATTCAGTTCAAAATATTTAGATTTCGGTATTAAATAACCCATAGAGGTGTTGATATGCCGCTAAACAAAATCAACCAACCAATATCGAAGGCATACAATTGCGTTCAAAATATATTCAATTGAAGCTATAAAATGGTGTTCAAAATATTTAGATTTCAACATTAAATAACCCATAGAGTTATTGATATGCTGCTAAACAAAATCAAGCAACCAAAATTGAAGGCATACAATTGTGTTCAAAATATATTTAGTTGAAGCCATAAAATTGTGTTCAAAATATTTAGATCTCGGCATTAAATAATCCATAGATGTTGATAAAAAAATGAACCGACCATCCAACCAAACGTTTTACATTTATTCAGTTGTGCAAGCAGAATAGCATATATCATATTGTTGTGACCAAGTAAATTTTTAAAGAAATAACAAAACAAGTATTGCATATATATCATATATTAACCAGTAAGTACAACAGAAGAGTATTACACGACTAGTGAGTGTGTGTCGGTTGAGACAGCTATTCTATTCGACTGTTAATATTTAACAAAATTCCCAAGAAAATTGATGTGGCAATGGCCGAGTTTAAAAATGGGGCAATCCGAGCCCGATTGCTCGGCTGCAATCCTCATAAACCCCGTATAAAAAAAAAATAGCTGTTTCAGACGAGACTCTGCTCTTCGACATAGCATAGTCTGGGGATCCTCTCTGTCCGGATGCAGAGAGTTTGACTAGCACAGGTGGAACAGATATATTCGACTGTTAATATTTAACAGACAATACGAGGGTTGTATGTGGCACAAGGCCGAGTTTAGCGTGGGTTTTCCCAGCCCGTAGGCTCGGCCAAAAATATTCCCTTATAACCCGCATAAACGGGTTCAGGCCCTGTCTACCTCCCCGGACGAAACTTTGCCCTGCGGCAAAGCCTCGTCTGGGTTCCTCTCTGCCGAGGCGGAGAGTTCGACAGTTACGAACAGTCTATTCGACTGTTAATATTTAACAGCCTCCCCACCCACACACGATGGTGTATGTAACACAATGCCGGTTCAGGGCCTGTCTACCTCCCCTGCGGCAAAGCCGCGTCCGGGTTCCTCTCCACCGAGGCGGAGAGCCTGACAGTAATGAACAGTCTGTTCGACTGTTCCACCAATGCTTACTCTCCTACTATTTTTATAGTAGCCGTAAGAGTCCAACATAGAATCTTTAGAGGGAGGGCACCATACCACTTATTTGTATTACTTCAAAGCTCTCAAGAAAATTAAATTTCGGCATTAAATGATCTATAATGGGTTAATATAAAGTTAAACAATCTTGAGAGTAACTTTGAGATTTGTCCATTGATGGCCGTAACTTCTCTTTTATAGGGTGATGTCTTTGCCATCGAAATGGAAGTTAAAAAAATACTGTGGGTAGAAATAAAACCTCATTAATGAAGAGTTTATTTCTTTCCGGTGGTGGGTGGGATTCTAGTGCATAATTTATTTTTTTCAGATTTTTGTCTTAGTTTCAAAATTCTTCATATGCTTAACTTCAGATTGTATATTTATGGTGACTTGCGTTTCGCTAACAATTTACCAGGAACGGGTATTCTAAATGTTTTGATCTATCGGTGTCCGAACAACAAGTTCCAAGCGAATTTTTTCCCGCTTGCTGTTTCCTTTGAAAGCTTAACGGCGCTCAAAGACCAAACGATTTCGCATCCAGTCCTTTGTCTCTGAGGAGGAACTGGCAACATTATAAAAAAAAAAAAAACTTAAATGAATAAAAAGGATATGAAAAGTAGGGGAACACAAATTGCGCGAAGCCATTATAGACGAAGGAAGAACATTTTCAGCTTAAAAATCTGGAAATACAAAAGGAAATAAAAGAAAAGAAACACGCGAAGAAAAGAAAACATCATGGCAGGCAAATAATTATAAATAAAAAAATATATAATAAAAAGAAATATAATGTTTTATTTCAATTGCATTTCTTTTAGACTCTTATTCATTTATTTTTAATTTTTGATCCATTATTTTTTTTTTTTTACCAATATTTGTTTTCAGGGAAGAATTAAATATTCTTTATATATGTAAAATAACTTGACACTTTTGTAAAAAAACACACAAAAAAGTATATCATATATATATATATATATATATATATATATATATATATATATATATATTATATATATATATATATATATATATATATATATATATATATAAATGTATAAATCATATAAATATATATATATGTATATATAGTAGTTAGTAGTATATCTATATCTATCTATCTATCTATCTATCTATCTATCTATTTATCTATCTATATATATATATGCAAGCTTGTTATTGTGTGTGCCTATCTATAAAAATGTCCGCTATTTTTAAGCAGGCGGTACGTTTTTCTTTGTTAATTTGTTATATCTTTTCGTTTTGTGCTCAAAGCAAAAGATTTTTGCGATTTTGGAAACAGTAGACGAGAAGAAAAATGGACGACATTTTAAAATAATTTTGCACGAAAGACCGTCCTTCCCACAACGCATGCGCGCACTAAATGCTGCACAGACGCTGTCATGACAGATACGAACGTCCATAGCGTGAAATATGAAATATGCATTTATTTTATCCGACACAATATTCTGATAAATATTTCCTTCTGTTTTATTTTTAATGCAATGTTTCTGCAAATATATATATATATATATATATATATATGCCTTTCCTTCCAATCTCTCTTTTATTTATGTATATGTATGTGCATCTTTATATATATATATATATATATATATATATATATATATATATATATATATATATATATTCCTATATATATATATATATGATTATTCTTTATTAATTTATCTTCTTTATGTGCCGTTTCCGTTCAGGATGTAGGAACTCATGGCTCTCCACTATTTCCTGTCCTTTGTAGCTATTAATGAATTTTGTTTTCTTGTTATCTCCTTGTTCGACCAAAAATTTAAATTGCAGTCGTTAACTTCTGTCTTCTTAATTCTTGTTCTTTTATTGTCTTTTCTCTTTAATAGTAGTTTTTCTCATATTCTCGATCACTCAGTAATCCCTTGCGTCCGAGTAGCTTTATTGTCTTGCTTGTGGAAAAATTATTAAAAAAATCTTGTATATATAAAAGAAAATCATAAGTCGTTAAACCGAATTACCTTGTCAGTCTTCAACGAAGCATGTATTAAAGAGGGATTGCTACCCAAACACGATATATATATATATATATATATATATATATATATATATATATATAAAAACAAATTAATATATATATACATATATGTGTGTGTGCGTGTGTCTCTGTGTGTATATGTGAGTGTATTCTGCGTGATTGTATCTGTACGTATGTATGTACGTCTATGAAGTGATCGTAGATAGCAGTAAGGTTTCTTCAATAAATTTTCGACCGTAGTTTCATTCTCAGCCAAATTACGTTGGCACAATCAAATCCCTGAGATTTACCCTGTTCTTCCGTCGCGATAGTTTAAGCCGGTGCTGGAGCGGTGTGGTTACGACGAGCAGTTCCCACTGATTTGATCATCTCCGTATCGGGACATCCCAGTGCCAAATCGGACGTCATGATGGTGCTTGAGGCCAAGGATTGCCTGGGGAGCGGCCAGCTAACTTCCTGACCAGGAACGGCTCCAGAGATTGTGTTGTGGACAGTACTGGAGATTCAGTCATGGGATCAGAATGGAAAGACTTGTTGAAAGAATTTATCCTGTCGGTAACCTGTTGGGAATGTTAGCTAGGGATATAAGACGCGATGCAAAAAAATGAAAAAAAAAAGAAAAAAATTTAAAAAATTAAAAAAATGAGAAAAAAAAAAAACATGACACGTGAAGACACGATATTTTTAAAAAGATAAAAACTGGCGTACACATTCTTCTTCTTCTTCTTCTTCTTCTTCTTCTTCTTCTTCTTCTTCTTCTTCTTCTTCTATGTGCCATGCTGCTTCAGGACGTTGGTGATCATGACCATCCACAATTCCCTTCTTTATGTACTGTGTCCTTTCAGCTATTGAGATGTCTCGCTCTTTTTGTCCAATCAATCTTTGCAATTATACGGCCTTTTCTATCTATCTATCTATCTATCTATCTATCTATCTATCTATCTATCTATCTATCCCCCTCAGTCTGTTCACTATCTATCTATCTATCTATCTATCTATCTATCTATCTATCTATCTATCTATCTATCTATCTATCTATCTATCTTCACTATCTATCTATCTATCTTTCTATCTATCTATCTATCTATCTATCTATCTATCTATCTATCTATCCCTTCGTACTAATTTGACGATAAACTACATCCGTCAACAAGACCTCTGATCGAGAGATTCCAGGTTTTGAGGAGTGTGACCTCTTAAATGCTGTCGTTCCCATGTCCATTCTGACCCAGGGTAGTAGCACCAGTTAGGGTCCCAACTATGGGCAAATAGTTATCCCCCAACGAAAATCAAGAGTACATTTTTATTATAAAGTGATCCACAATATTAATGCTAAACAAAATCAACCAACCAAAATCAACCTGACAGTATAAAATTATTTACAAAATATTTAGATTTCGCCATTAAAAAACCCATAGAAGTGTTGACATGCCGCTAAACAAAATCAACCAACCAAAATCAAGCTGAAAGTATAAAATTTTTTACAAAATAGCTGTTGTTGAAAGCATAAAATTGCGTACATAAATTTAGATTTCGGCATTAAATAACCCATAGAAGTGTTGGCATGCCCATAGACAAAATCAACCAACCGAAATCAACCTGAAAATATAAAATTATTTACAAAATATCTGTTGTTGAAAATATAAAATTACTTACAAAATATTTAGATTTCGGCATTAAATAACACATACATATGGATATGCCGCTAAAGAAAATCAACAAAGCAAATCAGTCTATTCCTGTTTATGTATCTGTAATAACGTTATATGAATTGTGTGATTTAGTTTCATGAAATAACTCTTAATAACATAAAATAACCATTTTTCATTGGTGAGTATGATTTAACTGAAATCAATAATATTAAATTGCCATTGTTATGATTCTGTGGCATCCTAGCTAGCGTTAAATTCCTGAGACTAATATGGCGACAGATTTAATGAAGGTAAGTTAGGTCATGGGAAATATCTTATCTGAATGCAATTCCTCATTTCTCGAGAACCAAAAGAAATATGAAATTGTATACTTGATGGATAGAAATTATATTTTTCTGACTCAAAGATGTAAAAAAAAAAAAAAAAATGAAGTATTAAAGTTGACAATACGATAGAGTTTTAAATTCAGTGATAATATTTATTAAACATAATGGAGGTAATATTTTTGGACAAGTAATGTCTTTCGCAAAACTGAGATGCAAAAGACTAGCCCCAAAAGGAAAATATATGAATACATTTAACATTTTCACTGCGGCATATTTATAACATTGTTGTCTGTTTGGGGTAAAATAGGAAATTGGCAATAACCGGAAGTAAATTTATACAAAGTGTCTGACGCCAATTTTTCATGGGCGCCGCCATTTTTGTTTCGATCGAAGACTCTACAGTACAGACTAAACTAAACGACAACCCCACCATAAAATATAATAAAAATATCTCCCAAAACAGATAGAAGTGTACGCTGTTATATGTCTACGCTGGTTTTGAAATAGCAGCAACCATCATTTAGTCTATAACACAATCGATAGGAACAGACATTTTCTTGAAAGCGTCGCAAGCAGATCATGTAAGTTTCGTAAAGTCGTGTCAGTACATCTTAAAATCATATATATATATATATATATATATATATATATATATATATATATATATATATAAAACCTTATAAATGTAAGCAGCTATATTCGTCCGGCAAAACCTTAGGTGTTTTAGCTTGTAATTGAACAAACTAATACCCAAGGAGAAAAAGGGGAAAAAATGAAAGAACTAAGAACATGTACCGCCAGCGAAAATAATCGTCTAGAAGTTAAGTTCAGAGTCCAAAGAAAAAACCTCCGACACGAGTAAAGTAATTAACTAAACAAAGTACTCAATACGCTAAGTAGAGCAAAATAAGTAAATAAACCTAAAGAGCCAGACTAAAACTACGTAGGTTTCACCTACGAAACGTCAGGGCGGACTGACGATCCGCGAAGGTGAAACCTAGGTAGGTTAGTCTGGCTCTTTAAGTTTATTTAATTACACACACACACACACACACACACACATATATATATATATATATATATATATATATATATATATATATATATATATATATTGGGCAGCATGGTTAAATAATTTAGACATATCATGTCGATTTAATTTGGTTGTGATCCTTTCAAGTTCACGTATGAATTTCTTGATAGACTTAGAAAATTGATTAAGAAAAACATCAAAATTTTCTTTCAAATAGATCGTTATAGAGTAAGAGGCCCAGTTTATGCGAATATGTCCGGAAGATATCGGATACTCTTAGATTTGAACAGGTAAAGATTGTTGCGGTCAGGAAAAAGCATATATATATATATATATATATATATATATAAAAAAATATTTCGGCTGAGTTCTCTCGGGAGGAACTATGGGTTTGTAAACAGTGACTATTACGGCTAATAATGCAAGACTCTTCGGTAAATCGAATCGAGTTCTCTCAGTCATTGTGTGTTTATCTAAAAATAAATACGCTTAAATTCACCTTCATCCCTGCCGTTCGCCAACGGTTTAGTGGTGGAATCCTCGACAGACGCCAATTCAGTTGGGTTTCAATCCTGGCTAGCATCAATGATGAGCTGTGACACAGCGAAACAGTATGTCTGCGGCTGACACGATATATATATATATATATATATATATATATATATATATTCATTCATTAAAGACATTTTTATGTTTAACGTTGTTTTTTATAGATACAAGTATTTAAGTAAATGCTCTGTTTATGATAAAAAGTAATAAATAACATTTACCGGCCTGAATGTCCGAGAAATTTTCATAGAAATTCAGGCCGGTAAATGTTATTTAATATTTTTTATCATAAACAGAGCATTTACTTAAATACTTGTATCTATAAAAACAACGTTAAACATAAAAAAATGTTTTTAATAATAAATTGTCACCTTGTATATATATATATATATATATATATATATATATATATATATATATATTAATTAAATAAGACAATGTTTGTGATATACGGAAAATATTCGTAAATATGAAAGGATTATAATAAAAATAAGCAGATATAATGTTTGTAATTTATTCAATTACACACACACACACACACACACACACACACACACATATATATATATATATATATGAATACACACACGTTTTTCCTTTCGTTTTTGGATCTGATGGTACCTTGAAAATCGAAAGGCATTATCAAATTTAATGTCAATGAAATCTTTTCCATTTTTCAAATTTCTTAAAACATTTTCCTGGATTCCATATTCTATTGGATGAGGATTTACCTTAGATTAATTTCAGAAAATGCTATATTCATCTCTCGCTTTCGAGCCATTTTGAAAATGACTTTAGGATTTACCTTTAATTCGATACAAAGAAGATTGGAAATTATATTAACAACTTTCGATATGAACTACGAATTATAAAGAAAAGGTACCAGAATAAATATTAACGACGTTTTTTTAAAAGTCATTCTGTTGCTTTCTTCCTTAATAACGGGAAACGCCAGCTTGGGTAAAAATACTATGATTCATTATTTAAGCACGCACGCACTCACACACGCACGCACGCACGCATTCACACAAACACACACACACGCACATTTCTTTCATTTCATGGTCCTCCACAATTTCCTGTCCTTTGTAGCTCTTGATAAATGTTGTATTTTGTTTTTTCCATTTACTCCTTGTGCCGTGTCCCTTCAGAACGTTGGCATCCATTTCCTGTCCCTTGTAGCTCAATAAATGTTGTCTTTTTTATTTCTCTATAACCCTCTTCCGCTTCCATTTACCGTTTCCCTTTAGATCGTTAGCGATCATGGCTCTCCACGATTTCCTGCCCTTTGTAGCTCTTAATAAATGTTGTCTTTTTGTTATTTCTCCTTAACACTGTTTCGCTATCCATTTACTCAAGCGAATTCTCCTTCTTCTTCATTGTGCCGTGTCCCTTCAGAACGTTGGCGATCATGGCTCTCCACATCTTCCTGTCCCTTGTAGCTCTTAATAAATGTTGTCTTTTTTATTATTTCTCCTTAATCCATTTACTGTTTCGCTTCATGTATTTAGGATGTTGGCGAAGCCACATTCTCCTTTGTAGCTTCATTATGTTGTCTTTTGTTATTTCGACTGTTTCATCCATTTACTTCATTGAACGTTCCCTTCGATCGTTGGCGATCTCCACATCTTCCTGTCCCTTGTAGCTCTTAATAAATGTTGTCTTTTTGTTATTTATCAATAACCCTCTTCCGCTATCCATTTACTCAAGCACTTTTTTCTTCTATGTATCATCTCCCATCAGGATGTTGCCGATCATGGCTCTCCACAATTTCCTCTCCTTTGTAGC
The DNA here is from genome assembly GCA_903632075.3 of Acanthosepion pharaonis. Lineage (NCBI taxonomy): Eukaryota > Metazoa > Mollusca > Cephalopoda > Sepiida > Sepiidae > Acanthosepion > Acanthosepion pharaonis. The sequence goes on along the minus strand of CAHIKZ030002460.1, from coordinate 96,143 downwards.
TCTTAATAAATGTTGTCTTTTTGTTATTTCTTCTTAAGACTGTTTCGCTATCCATTTACTCAAGCGAATTCTTTTTCTTCTTTATTGTGCCGTGTCCCTTCAGAACGTTGGCAATCATGGCTCTCCACAATCTCCTGTTCTTTGTAGCTCTTAATAAATTTTATATTTTTGTTATTTCTCCTAAACCCAGTTCCGCTATCCAGTTACTCAAGCGCATTCTTCTTCTTTAGTGTGCCGTGTCCCCTTCAGAACATTGGCGATCACGGCTCTCCACAATTTCCTGTCCTTTTCAGCTTTTAATATATGTTGTCGTTTTGTTATTTCTTCAAAACCCTGTTCTAACATCCATTTACCCAACTTCATTCTTCTTCTTCTATGTGCCGTTCTCTCTTCAGGAAGTTGGAGCTCATGGCTCTCCACAATTTCCTCTTCTTTGTAGCTCTTAATAAATTTTTTTTTTTTTTTGTTATTTCTCTTAAACCTTGTTTTTCCATCCATTTACACAAACACTTTCGACTTCTTCTACGTGTTGTCACATTTCAGGACGTTGTCGGTCATGGCTCTCCACAATTACCTGTCCGTTCTACCTTATTTTTTTGTCTTTTTGCTAGCTTTGCTAAAACTTGTTCTGCCATTCATTTTCACAAACACTTTCTTCTTTTTCAATGTGCCGTTTTCCCTCAGGACTTTGGCGATCGTGTGTTTCCACAACCTCCTGTCTTTTGTAGAGCTTAATATGTTGTATTTTTGCAATATATCTTAAAAACTCTGTTCTGCCATCCATTTGCCTTCTAAATACGTTATGCGCTGTTTTCATCTGTCCTTCTTCTGAGGATCGGGTTTTCCAAGCCCTCCTTCCTCATTAAGTGACCCAGAAATTTCAACTTTCTCTTCCTGATTTTTCTTTTTGTTTTCATTTTCTCTAAAACTTGTCGTTGGTTGGTTCATGGTATCCTCAGCATCCTTCTGTAGAAGCACATATCTGTTGCTTCAAGTTTCTTCTTCATATCCCAGGAGATTGTCCAGTATTCACTGTCATACAGGGTGTAGGGAGGCTCATATCACGTAGCAGTTCTGTAGTCTTTGCTTTGTTTCTAACGATATTTTTCTGTCTCTTAGTAGTCTGCTTAGTTTTTGGAAGGCATTTTGGCTCTCCCTATGCGTCTTCGGATTTCAGTATCTCACTTTTCGTCCTCTGTTGGAACACTTCCCAGATATTTCATTATTTGTACTTTAGGGATTTCCACATGAGGACAGATATCTCGTAACAGTTTAGTACTCTTTTCCTTGTTTCTAGTGAAGTTTTTTCTGTTTCTTTATACTCTGCTTAGCTTTTGGAAGGCATCTTTGGCTATTCCAATGCATCTTCGGATTTCAGTGTCGATTATGAAAACAAAGCTGAATTGATCTGGTTAGCTATTCTGTTTGAACGAACAAGTGATGTGTTCGCGAATACATCTGCCAAAATGATACTGGCTCAAGTAAAGATGCTATTCTTTTTCTTCTAGAAATCCGGTTCAATCGTCATGTCCATTTCTCTTGTCTTCATTAACGACCTTCCCGATATCATCAGTTTTCACCTCAGTATCTATTTTTATGACACAGCTATTTAATCCTGTCTTAATAGTAAGGTCAAGTCCAGGAAATGATCAACAATCTTTTTGAAAGCGCAGAAGCATATGGAATGGAAGTCAGCTCCAAGAAAGCCAAAATAATGGTAAATAGCACAAACATTAACACCTATGTCAACATTACCATGAATAGGAATTCATTGAAGGAAGTGTCCATTTTTTAATATTTGGGAAGCAGTCTTGTTCTAAATAAAAGGTTCAGTTCGAAATTCCAATCACCTGACGAAGCCCGGAGCGTAAAACGGTGGAAACGTCGTGAACATGACAATAAATATGAGGACAACAGTCTGAATAATGTAAATAATATTCGGTTCATGTTATCCTCATTCTCCTGTAGAACCACATTTGTGTTGCTTCAAGTGTCTTCTTCATCTCTCATGAGGCTGTCAAGTATTGGTTGTCATACAGAGGTGCTCATATCAAATCATTACTCTTTTCTTTGTTTCTGAAGACGTTTTTCTGTCTCTTAATATTCTGCTTAGCTTTCGGAATTAAACTTGGGCTCTTCCAATGCTTCTTCGGATCTTAATGTCTCACTTTCCGTCCTCTGTTAGAACACTTCCCAGATATTTAAATTCTTGCACTTGTTTAATTTTGGTATTTCAGATGTGCAATTTGCATTTCGGGCTAGCAAATCTTTCTAACAAACAACAGCATTTATATCTGAAGGTTTGTCCTCATATTTGTGGTTCTTACCACAGTGTTTCGACCGTTGTTCTCTCCGGTCTTCATCAGGTATATATTGATCTGGGTAACCTACAGGGGATTCCAAACTGAACTCTTTATTTAATCTACGGGATTAGACTGTTCTCGTTCCACTGAACATATCTAGAAATATCTCGTCTAGTTCTTTTTTCTTATTTAGTAATATTAATCCTTCAAAACATAGGCGATTATGGCTCTCCACTTCTTCCTGTCCTTTGTAGCTCTCAACAAGTTTCGTCTTTTTGTTATTTCTCCTAGACCCTCTTCTGCTATCCACTTGCTTAACCCCGTTAAGCATGTCACGCGTTGCTTTCCCTTGTCCCCTCTTTCCCTCTATCCGCCCTGTGAGTATCAGATTTTCCGAGCCTTCCTTTCTCAATATATGTTCCAGAAACTTCAGCTGACTCTTCTTGATTTTAAGTATAAGTTTCCGCTTTCTTTGCATCCTCCCCAAAACCTCACCGTTGCTCACATGTTCGATCCATGGTATACTTAGCATCCTTCTGTAGAACCATACATCTGTTGCCTCAAGTCTCTTCTTCATCCTTGAGGAGACTGTCCAACATTCGCTGCCATAAAGGAAGACAGATATCATATAGCAGTTCAATACCCATTTCTTTGTTACTAAAAATTTTGCTAGCAACCATCAGCATTTATATTCGGACTTTTGTCTTCATATTTGTTGTTGTTATCACAATGTTTCGACCGTTGTTCTATCCGGCCTTCTTCAGGTATATATTGATCTGGGTAACAGGAAATTCTAAATTAAACCCTTTATTTAATCTATGGGGGTAGACTGTTCTCGTTCCACTGATTATGTCTAGGAATATCGTTTCATTTTATGATTAGTAAAATTAGTATGTACGGCAAATTACCTACGGGATAAAAATGGCTTAGGGGATAAAAATATACCATTTCCTAGTGGATAAACATAGCATACATTAAAACTATATGTTTAACACAGACACACACACACACACACCTACCTATATATATATATATATTTGAACCGTTCTATCTAGGAAATGATTAAATATATCTTACTGGAATTCTCAGAGGTTCTTATAACACTAATGGATTCTATTTTGAACAGTAAGGTTTGGTTTAGTTTGTTTTACGGCATATTAATCTCAATGGTTCATTTAATGCCGATAACTTTTTTTTCCTGGTAATATTTTTGTTTTGTCAAAAATTTATTTCTGTTAATATTTTTTTTCCTCAAAAATATATAGCTGGTAATATTATTTTTCCAAAAACGTATAGCTGGTAATATTATTTATCCAAAAACGTATAGCTGGTAATATTATTTCAAAAACGTATTCCTGGTAATTGTTTTTTTTTTTCCCAAAAAGGTATTGCTGGTCATATTTTTCTTTCTTTCAAAAATTTATTTCTCGTAATAATTTTTTACAAAGTATTTCTTGTATTAAAACCTATTTTTACACTTTTATAATGATTTTTTTTACGTCAGTTTCGGGGTTAACTATATGCCCATAGCTGGGACCCTAACAGGTGCTACTACCCCGGGTCAGGGTGGACCTGGGAACACCATCAATTAAGAGGTGGTTCCACGCTCCTCAAAGCTTCCTGATCAGATGTCTTACTGTTGGACGTAGTTTATCGTCTTACCCTGGACGCGGACGTAGTTTATCGTCTTACCCTGGACGCGGATGTAGTTTATCGTCATACCCAGGACACTTGAACAATAAGGTGAAATGATGATAGCACTTGCTGTTGTAACCTCCTGATAAAGTTTTCTGTTTTACTCTTTCCCCTTTTTAAAACTTATTCACCGTTCTCTTGATGGTTCTTGAATGTACTTTGGAGATGGAAAACAGAGCATGAATGTTGGTACCATTACTGAAGACCTGAATGATCTTTTTCCTCTCGCCATTGCTCAGTTGGGAAGATATATTGGGGTTGACACAACACGATTTTAACCTGTACTTTTTTTTTCTAGCTGAATAACTCAAAGGGTTTCCAATGATTCGTACGACTAATGGCTAAACGTCTTATCTGAAAACCTGGAGAAAAGAAACTTAATTAGTTTAGTGTTTTTTTTTTTTTTAGATATTAAACATTTTGTGGGATGGAAGATTATGATGTTACCCTATTTGGACAATTTTGCAGTTACACTCGGTACATATGTTCATGTTTAAGGTTATCGTCTAGTTCTTATTTTTATTTAGAACAATTCAGTTATTATTCACCCGTTTCCACCAACCCAAGGATTGAACTCGGAACCACTAATCTTCTGATGATGGTAATATACCTTCAGCGTTTTCCTTAATTATATTATTAATTATCGTTTTGCTTAATTATAACTCACGTTTTTCTTTACATTTTCTGAATCGCATAAGTCCAGCACTGAGAACCAATTTTTAGTCGGATGGAGTACGTTTGAAACACGACACGTATCATCATGTAATATAACACAGTCTGGCTTACTATTTAACCCATAAGTGGAGGAAGAAGAGATCGATTTATAATTTTCCCAAGAGTACTTGTGCGAAAGTGAATGCTACTCATCTGGAATTCGAACCCGGCTCACCGATATCTCGTTCTGACACGCTAATTACCTCCCCGCACGCACGTCCGCCTTTTAAATATTCTGCATGAATATTCTTTAGCTGCATTTTTACAGCTTTTCTTCCAAGATCTGCTGTTTTTTAGTCTGCTACATAAAACCATTTTTCCCCGAAAATTTTATCTTTCGATATGTTTTTTTTTTTGCAATGTTTTAAGAATATAATTTTTTTCAAATGTTTTTTTTTCTTTAAAATGATTCTATAATCCCTTGAATAAATTGAAAACCGAAATTTCAATATCAGCTAAAAACAGTTGATCATAAAATCTTTCCAGACAAGCTATAAGAATTCTAAGCTTATAAAAAAACAAAAAAAAAAAAAAAATAAAACTTGCAATCAATCGTTACCTGATATGAAATGTTACAGCTTTTGTCAGTTATAAAATCCTCCCTAAAGGTTAGATTCATGAAGGTAGTCTTTAACGGCCAATCCTCAGAGTCCCAAACGATCAACACAGTTCCCAAACTGCATGATTTTAAACGTGCTACTAAATTGGCATCTCAGTCACACCTCTTTTCACTGTCGAAACGGTTAAATGTAGCCGTCTCTTCTACTCCAATAGTTTCACGTCTCGCACTTCTCGCCTGTGGAACTGCCTTCCTCTTACTTGCTTCCCTTGTAGCTATAATCCCTAACTATTCAAATGCAATGTCAATCGACATCACCCGCTGCCTTGATCTATTTCTCGTCCTTCTCTTCATCCTTTCCTCTATCACGCCTCTTTATTCTTGCTCCCACTCTCTGTAATCCCCTTGAGTGCTAGTGGCACTCCCGCCTTGCTTGGGGTGAAATGCTTAAAAAAAAAAAAAAAAAAAAAAAAAAAGTCGTCCATGAAGGTTCGCTTCTCGGTACAACCCTCTTCCTAGTTTACATAAATGATTTACTTAGGCTATAAATCGATCATCTAATTTGTAAATATTTATGCTGATTATACAACAAAATATGCCTGCACCTCCAAAACTTTGCATGACAAAAACCTGCCAGCTGCTCTTTCCTCTGATCTAGATCTAACAGCTCAGCGGGGAAAAATAAATGGCACATAACTAACTAACTGATACTTAACATCAGGAAGATGTAGTTGAAATTTCTGGGGCAGGTTATGAGAACGGAGGGCTTGGAAAATCTGATACTCACGGGACAGTTTGATGATAAGAGTGAGAGAGAAAAGCAGCGCATAGCATATTTGATGGGCTTGAGCAAATGGATGGCGGAAAAGGCTTCGGGAGAAATAACAAAAAGACAAAAATTATTAAGAGCTACAAGTGACAGGAAGATGTGGAGGGCCGTGATTGTCTACATCCTGAATGGAAACAGCACGTAGAAGTAAAAGAGCACAAACCGCACGTTCTAACAGAACCGTTATAGTTTTGCTTTAATCTTTTTAGCATCAATTCATATCAGCTGGCGACAGACATTGAGTTTCCCCGTTTTCTGCCAATACATCCATTCTGCAGATGGTCATGCTGGTCAACATCCAATTGACCTTTGGCCATTGCATTCTAGTCACAGGCTGACCGATTGCTTCAGCGGCCAGGCAGGGTGAATAGATAAATCAGCGTTCAGGAAATGATGTGGCCTGATGAGAAATGGTATTGGTTGATGAACAACTAGAAAAGTACCGGACAGGTAAGGGAAGAAATTTGCAAACGAAGGACGTGAAATGAAAAAAAAAAAAAAAAAAAAAGAAAAAAAAGAAAGAGAAATGATAGCTGAAGACGAGAAGAAAGAGAGACGCATTGAAAAGGAGAGAACAATGATAAAGACAGAGGGTTTATTAAAAGACAAAAGAGAAGAACATTTCATAGATAGATAGATAATTTTAGATAAATAGATAGATAGATAGATAGAAAGAGAATGAGAGAGAATGATGTAAAGAAAGGTTGAATGATTATGATGAGAAAGGGTGAAAGGATATAGGATAGAATGAGAGAGAAATGAGAGAACGAAAGAAAAAAAGAAAGAAAAAAAAAGGAAAAAAAAAAAAAAAAAAGGAAATAATAGCTGAAGACGAGAAGAAAGAGACATTCTTTGAAAAGGAGAAACAATGATAAAGACAGAGAGGGTTTATTAAAAGACAAAAGAGAAGAACTGAAGATAGATAGATAGATAGATAGATAGATAGATAGATAGATAGATAGATAGATAGATAGAAAGAGAGAGAGAAGTGGTAAAGAAAGGTTGAATGAATATGATGAGAAAGGGTGAAAGGATATAGGATAGAATGAGTGAGAAATGAGAGATGACGAAAGAAAGAAAGAAAGAAAGAAGGAAAGGGAAAAAAAGAAAAAAAGAAAGAGAAATAATAGCTGAAGACGAGAAGAAAGAGAGACGCATTGAAAAGGAGAGAACAATGATAAAGGCAGAGAGGGTTTATTAAAAGACAAAAGAGAAGAACTGAAGATAGATAGATAGATAGATAGATAGATAGAGAGAGAGAGAGAGAGAGAGAGAGAGGGAGAGAGAGAGGGAGAGAGAGAAGTGGTAAAGCAAGGTTGAATGATTATGATGAGAAAGGGTGAAAGGTTATAGGATAGAATGAGAGAGAAATAAGAGATGACGAAAGAAAGAAAGAAAGGGAAAAAAGAAAGAAAGACAAACGAAAAAGAGGAAGAGCCAACAAAGAACGAGAAGAAAAGAAAGAAAGGAACATAGAGAATAAATGAAGAAGAAAGAAAACTATGAAAACAGAAACAAAAAGAAAGGAATGAAGAAATAGGGAAAGAAAGAAAGGAGGGAAGAAAGAAAGAAAGAAAGAAAGAAAGAAAAAAAGAAAGAAAGAAAGAGTGAAACAAAGAAAAGAAGAAACAAGGAACGAAAGAAAAATGAAGGAAAGAAAGGAAGGAAGAAAGAAAGGAAGAAAGAAGAGAGAAAGGAAGAAGAAAGAATGAAGTAAAGGAACGAAGAAAGAAAAAGAAAGAAAGAAAGAATTAATACATATAAAAACGAAATAGAGACAATAATAGAGAATTATGAAGTATGAAAGAGAGAAAGAAAGAAACGAAGAAAGAAAGAAAATAAGAAAGAAAGAAAGGAAGAAATATAGAAAAAAAAGGGGAAAGAAAGAGTGAAACAAAGAAAACAAGAAAGAAAGAAAGGGGGAAAAAAGGAAGAAAGAAAGGTGGAAAAAAGAAAGAACGAAAGAGTGAAATAATTAATATATATAAAAAAGAAATAAAAACAAAAACAGAGAGTGATGCAATAAGAAAGCAAAAGAAAAAGAAAGAAAGAAAAGGAAGAAAAGAAAAAAGAAAGGAAGGAAGAAAGGACTTAAGAACAAAAGGGAGAAAGAAAAATTGATTAAAAGAGAGAAAAAAGGGTGCATTAAAATAGAGAAACAAAGAAAAAGAAAGAAATAATGAAAGAAAGAAAGAAAGAAAGAATGGAAGAAAGACAGAAAAAAAGGAGGAAAAAAGAAAGAAAGAAATGAAGAAAGCAAGAATGGAAGAGAGAATACGAGAGGATAAGAACATAAGACAGAAGGAGTAAGTAAAGGAAAGATATAAGAAAGAATGGGAGAAATAAAGAATGTGAGGAGAAGGAAAGAATTAATAATTGTATGTAAGTAAGAAAAGGAGGAAGACAGACTACGAGCGTGTAAGAAAGAAAAAAAAGAAAGAAAAAAAGAAAGAAAAAAAGAAAAAAAAAAAAAAAAAAGAAAGAAAAAAGAAAGAAAGACAAAAGATGCATGGATTAAGTAAAGCACTGAAAGAAAGAAAGAAAGAAAGAAAGAAAGAAAGAAAGAAAAAAGACATGCAAGGACATGTAAAAGCCCTCAAAGAAAGAAAGAAAGAAAGAAAGAAAGGAAAAGCGACATGCATTGAGTAAAGCCCTTAAAGAAAGAAAGAAAGGAAAAGCGACATGCATTGAGTAAAGCCCTCAAAGAAAGAAAGAAAGGAAAAGCGACATGCATTGAGTAAAGCCCTCAAAGAAAGAAAGAAAGAAAGGAAAAGCGACATGCATTGAGTAAAGCCCTCAAAGAAAGAAAGAAAGGAAAAGCGACATGCATTAAGTAAAGCCCTTAAAGAAAGAAAGAAAGAAAGAAAGAAAGAAAGAAAGGAAAAGCGACATGCATTGAGTAAAGCCCTCAAAGAAAGAAAGAAAGAAAAAAGAAAGAAAGAAAAAAAAAGAAATCAGAAATGTATCTAAGAGAGAAAGAAATAAAACATGCAATAAGTGAATCTGAAAAAAGAAAGAAAGAAAGAACAGAGACAATCATAATAGAGGAAGAAAAGAAAAAAATTAAATAAGTGGAAGAATTAAGAATGAAAGAAGAATAGAAAAGAAGAAAAAAAAGGAAAAAGAATGAAACTGGAGATGGGTCAAATAAGAGCATAAAATGAATGATAAGATGGAAGCCAAAATAGGACTTTTGTTATTCGAACTGTTTATCTTTTGTTAAGCTGATATAATCACATGCAATGTTTGATTTCGGTAAATGTGTCGGAAAGAAAATATAAATTTACTTGCAAAGTACCCGGAAAAAATCGATGGAAGGAAATTTCTCTTCAAAGTTACAAGGGCTGATTGATAAGTAAGGTCTCCAATCCTATAAAATAAGTTTGAGACTAGAGAGAATAATGAAACAACTATCAAAATGAAGTCAATTTAATTCTCTTTAAAATCACGAGGAATCGTTAATAAAGAAGGACTCCACCAGTTCTATAAAACAAGAATTAGACCAGATGGAATAATGAAACAGGTATCTAAATGAAGATACTTTATCTCTCTTTCAAACTACGAGGTTTCCTTGATAAGTAAGGTCTCCAATCCTCTAAAACAAGTTTTTTCTGAGTAACGTATGACGTATTGTCATTATTCATCCATTCATACGCGCTTCGTCTCCTTCGTCTTTTCGTGCCGTACCAATCGTCAACTTCATGAGAAGATATGACACACAAAGAAGAAAAAGAAGAAGATGATGATGATGATGATGATTAGAAGAAAAAGAAGAAGAAGATGAGGAGGAGGTGGAGAAGAAGAAGAAGAAGAAGAAGAAGAAGAAGAAGAAGAAGAAGAAGAAGCGTATGTATGGTTAAATAAAAATAAAGGGGGATAGTAAAACGTTAAAAGTTAATTAGAATAACGAAATATGGGGAAGCGTCACGAGATATGAAGAAGAATTATATGAATGGCAGAATACAGACAAAGATGGCGTCTGAGTTGTTATTCTAAGTAACTTGTGACATGTTATTATCCTTACTTGTCTTTATTCGCCCGCTTCTTCTTGTTTGTGTGCCACATCTCCTCATGACGTGGGTGATCATGACTCTTCCCATATTTCGTTACTCTACGTAAATTTGGAATTTTTTTACCATTCTTCATTCTTCCGGTTCTAACATCCATTCCCACAGATTCGTCATCCAGGTTGCTCGTTGTTTCACGCTGCCTAATTAATTATGTTCAGTGAATATTCGATTCTCCTGGCCGTCTTTCCCCGATAAATGTGGCAGACATTTATCTTAAATTATTTCTTTACTTTAAGGAATTCATTTATATTAAAAAAAATACACAAATACGAGGGAACTATGGAAAAAAAGTTTATAATATAGACAGAAAAGAAAGAAAGAAAGAAAGAAAGAAAGAAAGGAAGTAAGAAAGAAAGAAAGAAAGAAAGTAAGAAAGAGTGACAAATAAAAACTGAAATAGGATGAACGAAAGACAAATAGGAAAAGGATGAAAAAGAAAGGAAGAAAGAAAGAAGGAAAGAAGGAAAAAAGAACGGAACAACGAATAAAGAATGAATGACAAATAAAAATTGATGAGAACGAAAGATAGACAAAGAGGAATGAATGAGAAAAAAAGAAAGAAAGAAAGAAAGAAAGAAGGAAAAAAAGAAACAAAGAAACAAAGAAAGAAAGGAAGAAAGAAGGAAAAAAGGACGGTTAAAGAATGAATGACAAATAAAAAAGGATGGGAAATAAAGAAAAGCCAATAGGAACAGGATGAGAAAGAAAGAAAGAAAGAAAGAAAGAAAGAAAGAAAGAAAGAAGTAAAGAAATGACAATGAGAATGAAGTGGATGAGAAGGAAAGAAAAACAAATAGGAACAGCATGAGAAAGAAAGAAAGAAAGAAAGAAAGAAGGAAAGAACGTAAAAAAGAATGAATGACAAATAAAAAAGGATGTGAAAGAAAGTAAGAAAGACATAGAGATAGAAGGAAGGAAAGAACGAGAGAAAGCAAAATGTTAAATATTAACAGAAAAAAAACAATGAATAATT
>CAHIKZ030002460.1:70000-80000 GCA_903632075.3 Acanthosepion pharaonis | reverse complement strand
GATATGACCATAATGATACAGCTAGATATATAGATAGATAGATAGATAATGAACTGAATCAGATAGATAGATAGATAGATGATATGGATAGAATGATACAGATAGATAGATAGATAGATAGATAGATAGATAGATAGATAGATATGACCAGAATGATACAGATAGTGACAAATAGACTGGAATCGATATATATATATATATATATCATCTCCTTGTTCCGCCGTTGCGGTCTTTGCGGTTGGTCCTGCATAATCTGGTTACTCGTTTTCAAACTTTCAACAGCGTCCCTCGCAGTCATTGGACCACGTAACCCCATCTCTACAAGGAGCGACCATCAGAGGTATGTACATAGAAACGCACACGCATGCACACATATATATCTTTTACAAAGAATGTCGGAGTAAATATTTCATATTCTAATGTACCAAATTAATATTATTATTATTATTATTATTATTATTATTATTATTATTATCACTTTATTATTATTATTTTAGAAACCAAACAGTCTAAACGTGATCAACCACATAGACCCTAACGGTGCAACAAGCTGGGGACGATTACAACAGATTTCAACGGTGAAACCAGTAGCTGAAGAGGGCTACGCATGACGGACATGCTACAGAAGGCGCCACTTGAAATTATCCCCGAGTCGGTGGCAGTCCGTTGCATTTTCATTACTGGATTCTACATGTCTTCATTCCATATTTATTGTTGAAACTGGAAGCTTCTAGTCATGAACCTGCACGTTGGTGGAGAATTTAGTCAACAACGACGTCATCATAAAGCAAAGAAGAAATTCTTGGTTAAAATTTACAGATCGGCATGTAATGTGTTCGACCCTGACTTAAGCATCTCAACTTCAATCACATTCTAACCGAGGTGAGGTTCATCCTCTCTTTCTACAACTATTTTCAACTGTTATGAGCTCTCCACCCTTTTCGGAGACTCAACTACATGAATTTAAGCGGGCTACGAACGAAGAGGGCTACGCATGGAGGATATGCTATAGAAGGCGTCATTCGAAATTATAACAGAATTAGTGGCAGTCGGTTGCAGTTTAATAAATAGATTCTGCGTGTCACATTTCATATGTGCCGCAGAGAAAGGTCATGGAATCAAGTGTGTGGGTGACTTCCTGGCAAGTTGCGGTCCACCTTGAATAAATTCTCACCATTGGTACTTTCTTCTACTGCGAATTTCTTTCACCTTCAGCTAACACTTGCAGAGCCAAACAGCGACAGAGAATGGATAAATAGCAGGGTAGACGTGATTCGATTGCCTTGGATGGCAACTGGCCTACCGCAGAAAGAAATGGTAACCTACTGCAGGAAAAAAATCTGCCTTGTCAGTCATGTATCTAACCGCAGTGAGGTTCATCCTCATTTTACTACAACTATTTCCAATTGGTCTGAAAATCCCCCCACCCACGGAGCCTCAACTACATGAATTTAAGTGGGCTACTCGATTGGCAACTAGGTCTCTTTAAACTAGCTAGATGCAACCGTCTCTTCTATTTTAACAGTTTCTTTTCACGTACTTTTCATCTGTGAAACTCCCTTTCGAGTTCTTGCTTCACCTCCATCTAAACTCCTCAAAAATCGAAAGGCAAAGTCAAACTTTTGCCTCAGTGAACTTTCTTCCCGTATTGTCCTTCCTCAATTCTCCTCACTAAGCGCGAGCAACACAAGTGTTCCGAGCAGTAGAACAAGCGGATGATGGTTACAACAGATCTCAACGTTAGAACCATCGAACAGAGAGTGCTACGCATGATAGATATGCTACAGAAGGCGCTACTCGAAATTATACCAGAGTCGGCGGCAGTCCATTGCAGTTTCCTAACTAGATTCTGCATGCCACATTCCATATGTGCCACAGAGGGAAGTCATGAAATCAAGTGTGTGGGTCATTTCCTGGCAAGTTGAGGCCCACCTTAAACAAATTCAGGCCATCGTCATTTTCTTCTACTCTGATTGTCTTTCACCTCCAGCTAATTCTTGCAAAGCGAATCGGTGACAGGGAATGGATGATGGGAGCACGTTTTCGTGAAATTGGAAGCTTGTTGTCCTGAACCTGGATGTTGGCGGCAAATTTAGCCATCAACACAATAATCAAAAAGAAAGCGACCAGAGTGATAGATATATAAGAATCTTCCTTCCGAGTTCATGCTTCATTTTCACCTAAAATCCTCAAAAATCGAAATGCAAAGTCAAACTTTTGCCTCAGTGAACTTTCTTCCGATCTTGTCATTCCTCAATTCACCTCACTAAATACCTCACTAAGCGCGAGCAACCCATGTGATCCGAGCAGTAGAACCAGCGGATGATGGTTACAACAGATCTCAACGTTTGAACCATCAAACGAAGAGGGCTACGCATGATGGATATGCTACAGAAGGCGTCACACGAAATTATACCAGAATCGGCAGCAGTCCGTTGTATTTTCATAACTAGATTCAGCATGTCTCATTACAATATATATATAAATTTGTAAAAAGGATTAGAAAGAAGTAAATCTATGTTTTTTTAAGGTTTTTTTGAAATTTTATTTAAGTTTCTACATGTTCTCCATCATTAGCAATACAACGAGTAATACGATTTTGCAGTTCACGGAAAACATTTGCCAACTGATTTACAGTAATGCCTGAAATCACATTAGTTATTTTAGCTATACTTAAAACTAGGTACATTAAATTTTATAACATTTTTTACAGATTATTTATATCGCAAATACAAATAAAGTTATAAATTTTTTAAAGTGCACACGAACTTTATGGACACTCTGTATATATATCTTATATATTCCCATAATATGCATCTTTTGCTACATCTTAATACGCATTTATAATAAACTCATTCACTAACTCGTTACCTTGAATGGCTCTTATGCCTTATATAGCGTTAATAATAGTATAATAAAAAGAATATCAACCAAGTAAAATGTCGAAAAGACAAAATATCAATGAAATATATTATCGAGGCACAAAATATCCATAGGATACATTGTTCAGAAAACGAACCTTTTATACCGACATAATATGGAAATTGAAAAATGTCAACCAGTCATAATCTCGAAAAGAAGGAAATATCGAGAGTTTGTCATCTTCAAAGGACGGACCTTTATTCAGGCATAATATCAAAAGTGCAAAATGTCAACCAGACGTATTATCGAAAGGATGAACTATCTATAGGCTATAATGTTCAAGGGACGAACATTTATCCAGCCATAATATCGACAGGGTAAATTGTCATCAAACCGTAATGTCGAAAGGAAAAATTGTCGATTGTTTATAATGTTCAAAACACGAACTTTTATCCAGCCATAATATCCAACGTGCAAAATATCAACCAGATGTAATGTCGAAAGAACAAAATGTCACCAAGCCGTAATGTCAAAAGGCCGAAATATCGATTATACTGTACAAGGGACGAATTTTTATCCAACCATAATATAGAAAGTGTGAAATGTCAACCAGTCGTAATGTCGAATGGGCGAAATGTCAATAGGCTATAATGTTTAAGTAACGAACTTTTAACTAGCCATAATGTCGAAAATTTCACCCAGTCCTAATGTCGAAAGGTCGAAATGTCTCCAAGCTGTAATATTGAAAGGACAATATTTTATCCAGCCATTATATCGAAGAAGGAAAATGACACCCAGTCGTAATATCGAAAGGCAGTAGTACCAAAGCAACTATATATATATTATAATTATAATTATAACCTCTTGATATATATATATATATATATATATATATATATATATATATATATATAAAAATCTTAAACACTAATATTCCATGGTCATAATTTATTCCATTGGAATCAGAAATACGATCCAATTCATCAGACCTACAAGTTCAAAATGAAAACAGAAAAACAACTCCGGAAATAAAAACAGAATTTAAAGATAGTGTAAGTATAAGAAAAATGGGACGAAATGTTAGAGCTAAAGTTAGGGTAACAGACTTTTCTAAGGAGGAGATTAAACCTTAACAGAGAGAATTTTAGGAGATATATATATCTAGGGGTTTAAGTAAGAGAAATATGAATGTTGTCGGATGTCTAATGCATTATAAGGTAAAGATACATTTCGTGGTGATATACACACACCATAGACGATCTAATGGTGAAGATCAGAATAAGAGGGGGGATTTCTACCTTATTTATATCCTCTTCAATTTTTATTAAAAAATATATATGTATGTGTATGCACCTATGTATATATATTTATATATTTTGCATATGTATGTGTATATTTACCACTGATATTAAATCTATATTATCTATCTATCTATCTATATATATATCTATATATATATATATATATATATATATATATATATATATATATATATGTGTGAATTGTTAAATGCGAAAAAAATTGAATAGACGAACTTAATTCAATTTCTACCCGAGTCTGTAATAATGCTAACAAGGAAAAGTTTCCTCCATCTATGGGTTAAAAAACAGATCAGGCAAGGTGTTCTCTCCTTGGATGGTAGCGAGTCTACGAGAAAGGAAACAGTGAATAAAAAAAGCGGTCAGTCCGACGAGTTTCTTGGAACAAAGATGCACTTTTTTTCTTTGTTCTCAGGTTTTCTGAAAACTATGTTTGGTTCTACTGAGTTCTTCACAATTACAATCAAATAATCTATGTGTACATGTTAGCGTTTCATTGATCAATAAATATAAATTTCCAAGAGGATAGAATCCAGGTAGAGCTCAATGTCCAGGATAGAGAAAGAATATAATATAAAGCGCTCAAAAACAAATATTCCATAACATAACCATGGAATATTTGTCTGTCTGATATATATTATATATATATATATATATATATATATATATATATATATATATATATATATATGTGAAAATATATAGAAAATAGGAAAGAATTCGTTAGGCAAATAATCCAAAGTTCTTTAGTATATTTGTTATTATTTTAAAAAAAATAGTGCTCCATACAAAAGTAGAGCCTAAATATAATTATTTATTTAAAAATATGATTCCAACACACTACATAAGAGTTCTCATGTTTCAAAACAAGAGCCGAAAACTTCAATATAATTATTTGAATTAAATTGAATTAAAGTGCTAAGCTCTGTTCCATCTTCAAGCGAAATTTTTTTGGGAATAACTTATTTCTGAAATTTACGTGATTCATAAGCATATTCATTATTGAAATTAAAATTTCTATCGTAACGGCTACAGCAATTGTTTAAAGAAAAAGGGGCGTAAGGTGTTAATAATTTGTATCAATATCTCAGTTACATTCACACACACACACACACACACATATATATATATATATATATATATATTGGTTAAAGTGTACAATATCAGGGATAGAGCGCATGCAAATTATAAATGTGGACGTTGAAGTCAACACCCAAGGCGACAGTCTGTCGCACGTTTAAACGAAATCAACTTCATTTGGGCATGAAACAGACTGTCGCCTCTGGGTGTTGACATCAATGTCCACTCATATCTATCTATCTATCTATCTATCTATCTATCTATCTATCTAAATATTTGTTTATTTTTTTCAAGGCAAATATTATTAAAGAAAAGGGACAGTTTGTGTCAATTAATTTTACTGATCAACTTTCGCAAATTATGATTAATCTTTCTCAGGCAAATAGAAAATTCCAAAATTGTCCGAAGTTCATTTTAGAAGAAAAGTACATAAAATATGTTCCATGCTTTCGACTTTCTTAAGTCAGATATATATATATATATATATATATATATATATATATATATATATATATCAGAGGTTAGGATGTGCGCCTTCGTTTTCTGTTAATTTGTATTGCCCAGTTTATCTATCTATCTATATCTATCTATCTATCTATCTATCTATCTATCTATCTGTCGTTGCGTTATCTCTGTATCTATCAGATTGTATTGGTCTGTTTTTCTCTGCCTGTCTGTCTGTCTGTCTCTATGTTTCGTTAAATTTTCAATCATTCTTGCTTTTTGCCGCTCCTCTTTTTTCTCTTCATTTTTCTCCTTTCTCTCTTCAAATTCCTCTTCTTTCTCTCCTCATATTTCCTCTCCCTTTTTGGTTTTCATATTCCTCTCCTTTTCTCTCATCATATTCCTCTCCCTTTCTCTCTTCACATTCCTCTCCCTTTCTCTCTTCACATTCATCTAGCTTTCTCTTCATATTCCTCTCCCTTTCTCTCATCATCTTCATCTACCCTTCTCTCTTCATATACCTCTCTCTTTCTCTCTTCATATTCCTCTCCCTTTGTCTTTTCATAATTCCTCGACCTTTTTCTCTTCATATTCCTCTCCCTTTCTCTCTTCATAATCCTCTCCCTTTGTCGTTTCATATTCCACTCCCTTTCTCTCTTCATATTCCTCTCCCTTTCTCTCTTCATATTCCTCTTCCTTTCCCTCTTCTCATCTCCCTCTCAGCGTCGCTGTTGAGCTTAATATCATAATATTCAAAGGCCCAATAAACTATCTCATTAAATTTCCAAATTGGCTCTATAATTAATTTCCTTTCGTAATTAATTTTTTCATTAATCAATTACGTGAAGCCTGACACCGGCTTAATTAAATTTATGAAATTGAAATTGATTTGTTTTTTAATTTCTACTCAGATCAAATTATAATCATAAACGGCTTCTTTGCAAACGAAACATCTTCATTACTTATACAAACGCTCAAAGGGCGACTCGGGAGCAGTGGGAGGTGGAGCTCAAATGCCGGGTGTATGGATGTAAAGAAGTCAAGAGGGAGGTGAGGTAACGCCTGTGCCCGAGTATTTAGAGAGTTTAGGTCGCATTCACAGATATGCAGTTTCAACTGCAGATTTTGTTAGTGATAGAATTAGTTTTTAGGTCTTGTTTTTATAATATTTGTACACATATACAAATCTATCTTATTTATGACAACGTTTCAGCCTTTCAGTATCAGTCTATATATCTGTGATGAGGTATTATGTACATTATTTACATTATTCGGATTATTTTCCACATCTTTGTCGCCATATTTATTACAACGCCTCGGATCTTCAGTATCTATCTATATTTCTGAGATGAGGTATTATGTACACTACTTACATTATTCGGACTATTGTCCTTATTTTTGTCGCCATATTTATTACAACGTTTCGGATCTTCAGTATCTGTCTATATTTCTTAGATGAGGTATTATGTACATTATTTACATTTTTCGGACTATTTTCCTCATTTTTGTTGCCATATTTATTGCAACGTTTCGGCCGTTGTACGCTCCGACCTTCTTTAGGTGGTTGGAATGTCGAACTGAACCCTTTATTTCTCACACTGGGGTAGACTCTTCTAGTTCCACGTGCCATGTTTAATGGATGTCAGGTATCAGTTATCTCCTGTTAATTTCCCTCAGGGTGCGTTAATTTTAGTGGATAAAGTTTTTAGTTAGAGTCAATACCTGGTTAAGGCAGTGGAGAACTTTCAGTCGTTTTTTTATGTTATATAATAGACGGATTGCTGTCAAAATGCATAATTATATACGCGGATCATTCAATAAATAAGGTGATTTTTTGGAATAAGGACTTCTAATAAAGATAGGAGCTTACTTTTTTTTTAATTTTTCAACATAGTCTCCCAGCACTGTCACAAATTTTCCCGTCTGTGCACAAGCTTTTTATTTTTTTCAGCGTAAAAATCTTTGGACTGATGTCTCAGCCAGTCGCTCACAACACTTTTGACTTCACCGTGACTTTTAAACTTCGTGCCTCTCGTGAACGTTTTCAAGGGACCAAACAGGTGAAAGTCTGAAGGGGCATTCTTCTCATAGCTGGAGAGACACTGCTGGGACAATTCGACTCTCCTCAGTTTGTGTTCTGCACCGTTGACATCTTTGGCACCCATCGGCAGCTGACCTTCGAGTAGCCAAAAAATTTAAATGATGACAATTTTGTTTGTTCCCAACAGATAAGCTTTCTTGTCCTTGCAATGTCATCCACTCTCACCCTTCTGTCAGACTAAATGAGGTCATTGACTGATTCGATCACCTCAAGAGACCTCACTTCATAGGCCTCCCAGGCCTGTCTTCATCCTCAACACTGCTCCGTCCTTCTTTAAACAATTTAGCCCACTTGTAGACATTTTTTTTATGAAACATGTGGCACCATACACAGTTGACATTCTCCTATGAATTTCAACTGGTTTGCACCCTTCAGCAACCAAAAATTTTTTGATAACTGACCGCTGTTCAATCCTGGAGGATGCTTCTTGGTCGGCCATCTTTGTTAATCGCCAAAAACTCTCAAAGTTTTTTTTTTTAATCTGCAAAAGAAATTAAATCCATGTGAAAAAAGAAGTAAACCAAAAAAAAAAAAAAAAAAAAAAGCTTCTTCTATCTCTATTAGAAGTCCTTATACCGAAAAAAATTCACCTTATTTATTGAATGACCCTCGTATATATATATATATATATATATATATATATATATATATATATATATAAATAAATTAATTGATTTAAAATATGGTTTTTTCCGCTACACAGTTCTAACCATGTTTCAAAATGGAAGGTCCAAATTTAATTTTGTAATTAAATTAAAGACATTAGTTCCATTTCATCCTCAAGCGAATTTTGGAGTAACTTTTAAAATTACGGGTTTTAAAGTCAGCAAAAATCAAAATTCACGTTTCCAAGGAAACAGAGAAATTCATTTCAACCAGTAGAGGGGTGTTTGCGTATCCATTATGTCTGTATTTTGATGTATCAGTTTTGCTAGGGGTAGGGATGTATTCTTCAATGAATATATATATATATATATATATATATATATATATATATATATATATATATATATATATAAAAGGGTGTAAAATTTATAATTGTCCACAATCTTTGAACCGTCGTATCTTAGAAATGTATCTTAAGGGAATTCTCTAAGGTTTTTGTAATGCTATTGAACTCTACTTTGAGCAATAAGAATGTCTAATTACTCTTTAAACTTAACAGAAGATTCGTGATGAAATAAACGAAAATGAGATGTTCATTATTAATTAATCGGATCGGAAGCTCATGAAGGATTGAAATAAAGTTCAAATATATATATATATATATTATACCAGGTACATCTCCCAATTTATTCAAGATGATCTCTCTAACCTTCTAACTTTCTGTCTTGGAGTAAAAAGACGCCTCACAGATTTTACGTACGATTTCATTTTTAAGTCTTTTTTTTCACTGCTCTTTAGACTGTCATAGCTGAAACTCCTCTCTCACGTGCCAACCGTCATATAGATTAAGTTGGATCTTTTCCAATTGATCTATTTAGCTTTACGTTGAAATGATGGTCGCTCTTGCTTTTCTCTCTAATGTTTCCTCTTTCTTAAGCTTATTCACCTTTCTCTTGATGCTTCTTGAAAGGACCTTCAAGATGGAAGCCAGAGTATGAATGTTTAACCTGTTCTTTTGCGAGCTGAATAACTGAAAGAGTTTTCAATGATTCTTACGAAAAATGGTGTCAAGATGGCTAAATATCTCATCTGAAAACCTGGAAAAAAGAAACTCAATTAGTTTACTGTTCTTAGATATTAAAAAGGTTTGTGGGATGGATAATTATGCTGTTAGACCATTTTGGACAATTTTTGCTGTTAAACCATATATATATATATATATATATATATATATATATATATATATATATATATATATATATATATATATATATATATAAACAGAAAAGTTGTCTATATATATATATATACCTAGTGTAGCAGCAAAATTGTCCAAATCGTCTAACAGCATAATTATCCATCCCACAAAATTATATATACACAGACATGACATAATTGAATAGACACCAAGATAAATTTTATTTCTGATTTTTTTTAATAACCAAGATAAATTAACTTAGATTATTTGATTAAAATTTCAGATAGCAATACTGGAACATGCCACGAACCAAAGGAGCATCAGACCCCCTCCGAATTTCAGCGAGGACGTATCGTGGGCCAACATGAAGGTTGAAAATCTTTCAATACC
>CAHIKZ030002460.1:47500-65000 GCA_903632075.3 Acanthosepion pharaonis | reverse complement strand
GGGTTGAATCAATCAAATAAATTTCACTAGGGAAACTTTTCCCTATTTTTGTAATGATTTTATAACATATTTATGTTATAATTTTCGAATAAATAATTATATTTGTTCAACTCAGTATTGAGCACTCTTTTAATAAGAATAGCATTTGTTGGTTATTGGAATTTATTCCGTATCCACCAATCCTATAGAAGACAAAGATATATATATATATATATATATATATATATATATATATATATATATATATATATATAGCAAGCCATAATATAAGGAACGGAAACAACAAAGACAATAATATGTGTATTACTTAAAAAGTAATGCATGATTTGCAATGAAATTTTTATCGAATAAATATTAGGGTGTAATGCAGAAACATTATACAAAGTTACAAAAAATTACGTAATAGTTTTTTTTTTAAAATAAAGATTAAATGGAACAAATGAAAATAGCTACTGGACAAAAGGTAAGGAACGATCTTGTTAATACTTGATTGTGAACAAAATATCAACAAAATTTAATATTTGGTAAACATGCCCTTATTTTCAATGATTTCTCTGCATCGTTGACCACATGATCTAATTAATTTCTTGCAAAAATCAGCAGCAATTTCTTCCCATTCGTCTTTCAATAACTCCCATAGGTGTTCGTGGTTTTTTCGGTTTTTTTTCAGCCCTTTCTTCAACTATCTTCCATACATTTTCTGTTGGATTCAGGTCGGGGTCCTGGGCTGGCCACTTTATTAGGGCGATTCATTCTTCTTTAAATGAAGCCATAACCTTCTGAGCCTTGTGGCAAGGTGCATTGTCCTGCTGGAAAAAAAAAAGATTCATAAATATTATGGTGTAATCGTGGTACCATATGCTGCTGAAGAAGCCTTTTGTAAATCTCAGCATTGATATTGCCATGTACGCGGATGATAGGGCCAACTCCTGCAGATGAAATCATTCCCCTCACCATCACACTGACGTCACTAAACTTAACGGTTTTCTTGACACATTGAGAAGACAGTCTTTCACCTGTTCTAAAGCGTACGTAAGTTTTGCCCTCAGAACCAAATATAGTAAACTTGGACTCGTCACTGAAATGAACTGTATCCCATTGTGCGTCAGTCCAAACAACATCTTCTCTCGCATACTCCAGGCGTGCCCTTTGGTTTCGCTTTGTAATGAGAGGTTTCAAAGCTGGAATACGGGCATGCAATCCTGCATTTTTTAACCTGCGAGCAACCGTTTTCCTTGAGATCTTATTATCTGTCTCTACATTAAATTTACTGGCAATTGATGTAGCAGTTTCAAAACGGTTTTTTGTAGATATTCTAACAATTCTTCGATCTTCTCTTTGTGATGTTTTTGGAGGTCTTACAGTTTTTGGTTTTGCATCTAACGTTTTATCGGTTTTATACCTGCTAATTACACGATGAACGACACTTTTAGACCTATGAATAATATCAGAAATTTCTGAAATTGACGTTTTTTCTTGATAGTTAGCGATAATGAGTTTTTTTTTCTTCAAATGAAAGCGTTTTGCGTGTAGAATTTGCCATATGGCTTAAAAATAAAGTCCTAATGATAAATGAACTTTTACTTATTGTTGAAAAGCTCCATCGAGGTTTTTTAACAATGTAAATTAAAGTTTATGCAAATTATTAACATCGTTCCTTAACTTTTGTTCCAGTAGTTATTTCCTTTGTTCCATTTAATCGTTATTTAAAAAAAAACTATTATGTAAATTTTTGTAACTTTTCATATTCATGCATTACACCCTAATCTTTATTCGGTAAAAATTTCATTGCTAATCATGCATTACTTTTTAAGTAATACACATATTTATGTCTTTCTTGTTTCCGTTCCTTATATTATGGCCGCTATTATATATATATATATATATATATATATATATATATATATACCCATTTATAAAAAAAAAGTCTTGAAGAGTGGCCCTTAAAGTCACGTTTCATTTCGCTATTTTGAAGAAAATTGCAAAAAAGAACAACATTTTTTTTTTTATGTGCCATGTCCTTTCAGGACGTAGGCGATCATGGCTCTCCACCTCCTTCTATCCCTTGCAGCTCTCAACAAGTTCCTTCCCTCAGCTTCCTCCCCTAGACCATGTCTTGTCATCCACTGGCTTAAGCCCGCCAGGTATTTCACGCGTTGTTCTCCCTTGTCTCTCTTTCCTTCTATTCGACCCGTGAGTATCAGATTCTCCAGACCCTCCTTCCTCATTATGTCTCCCAGAAACTTCAGCTTCATCTTCCTGCCGTTAAATATTACTCTCCTCCTTGTTTGCAACCTCTCTAAGATCTCATCGTTGCTCACGCCCTCGGTCCATGATATCCTTAGCATCCTTCTGTAGACCTACATCTCCGTCGTCTCGAGTCTCTTCTTCATCTTTGAGGAAATCGTCCAACATTCGGTGCCATAAAGAAGGACAGATGTCACGTAACAGCTTTGTTACCAAAGAAATCTTCCTCTCTCGCCGTACTCCGCCCAACTTTTGGAATGCGTCTTTGGCCATCCCAATACGTCTACGGATCTCAGTGTTGCATTTACCTTCCCAGATCAAACCTATTTAAACTGCTTTCGAGATATCCAGCATCATGGCACCAGCTTCGCCATTCTTATTATAGAACTACATCGAACAGTCAAGAAAGGATAGACTGATTGTGATCTGGAATGAAGGCAAAAATTTCTGATAGATTATTTTTATATGAATAATATAAATCTATTTCTAATGAATTTAATATAGGAAAATGTATTGCAAATTATTTTATTAAATAATGCATTGAAAATAAGGAAGAAATGGATTGTCAGTGGGCAGAAGACATTGGTTGTGTTAATGAGAAAACTAATATTTGAGGAATTTTATTTATCGTGTTTGTTTATTTCCAGGCGCCATTTTCTTTTGTTGCTCAATGTTAATAAGTCCCACCAAGCGTCTCATTGTCGCTCTATAAATGTCCTGAAATCAATGTTTATTAACGTCAGTGCAATGTGTTTATCCGAAGCATTATTCTTATGAGTTGGGAGAGGTGGGAGGAGAAAGGAAGACAGACAGTTTGAAAAGGTAAAAGAGAATGAGTAGAGGAAAGATAGGTAGAGAGAGATAGAGAGTGAGAGAGAGAGAGAGAGAGGGAGAGAGAGAAAGGATTAGAGGTAGGGAGAGAGAGAGGAAGAGAGAGAGAAGAGTGGAGAGAAGGAGAAAGAAAGGAGTGTGGGAAGGAGAAAAACAAAGAAAGAGGGAGAGAAAAAGTTAAGTAAGATAAAAGAGAGCGGGAGAGAAAAGAGTGAAGGGCAGGAGGGAGAGAGAGGAGTGACGGGAAGGAGAGGGGGATGAAGAGTGGGGAGAGAGAGAAGAAGAGAAGAGTGGGGAGAGAGAGAGATAGGAGTGGAGGGAGTGAGAGATAGATAGATAGATAGAGAGAGGGAGGGAGAGAAAGAGGGGGAAAGGATTAGAGGGAGGGAGAGAGGAAGAGAAAGAGGAGAGAAGGAGAAAGAAAGGAGTGGGGGAAGGAGAGAAACAAAGAAAGAGAGAGAAAAAGTTAAGTAGAGAGATAAAAGAGAGAGAGAGAACGGAGTGAAAGGCAGGAGGGAGAGAGAGAGGTGTGGCGGGAAGGAGATGGAGATGAAGAGCGGGGAGGGAGAGAGAGAAGAAGAGATTATTTTCTAAAGAGAGAAAGGAGCGGAGGGAGGGAGGGAGGTAGAGAGAGAAGTGGAAGATAGAGTAGTGGGGAGAGAGAGAGAGAGAGAGAAAGAGAGAGAGAGAGCGCGTGCGCAATATCGTTTTGTGCAAGGGAGAGTTGAAGTGTTATTTTCTTTTTGTCCGTCTTAGTCCTTTGGGACCCAGCGACCTTTTTTGGTTAGCGAAAAAAAACAAGAGTTGACATATTTGACCCGAGTTAGGCAAACTAAATGTCACGTGTTTGTAGAAGCATAGTGTGAAGTTATTTTTCAATGTGCGACAAATAGGCGGTCAAAAAATATTTGTTTTTAAACTGGCTTAACTTATAAAAAAATACTTAACTTATATAAACTATTGACTTATATAAATACTTAACCGGACTTACCTTTTTTTAAATATAAATTTGTGTCATAAGTAATTTCCGTGGTTTTTTTTTAATCCAATTGCGATAACGAATGTAAATCCTTGATCACGATGACTCGTGACATTTTCTTAGCACAACCATCGACTTTGTGTTAGCACAACCAGTTTTGTCTACCCAATTTCATCCTACTTATTTTACCAAGCAGATAAGAATAAGTTAGGAGTCCACTTCATTCTCTATGTCTCTTCAGGACGTTAGCGGCCTTCCTGAATTTTCTGTCCTTTCTAGCTGTTTATAAATTTTGTGTTGTTTGCTATCTCTCCTAAATTCTGTTTTGCCGTCCATTTACACAAGCTCGTGGGGGTAGGTTATTCTCGGCTTTATCTGTTTCTCTTCCTTTCAATATATCCTGTGAGTGTCAAATTCTCTAAGACTTCTTTCCTCATAATGTGCAGTAGGAATTTAAAATATAAGTTTGTTTTGGTTCTAATCTTCTCACGAGTTTCGTCGTTGTTTACATGTTCAGTCCATGCTATTCTCAGCATCCTTCTGTAGAACCAGACTTAACTGTGATGAGATTGAACAGCATTTAATGTCATATAGGAAGACCAATATTACATAACAGTTCAGTAATCTTTTCTTATCTAATGAAATTTTCCAGTTTCTTAATACTCTGCTCAGCTTCTGGAAGACATCTTTCGCTATACCGCCTTCAGGTACATCAATTGTTGCACTTGGTTGATTTTTTGTCACGGTATCTATCTATCACATTCCGTTCATATCTATCTATCTTTCTTTCTATCTATAACATTCCGTTCATATCTATCTATCTATCTATCTATCTATCTATCTATCTATCTATCTATCTATCTATCTATCTATCTATCTATCTATCTATCTATCCCATTCTGTTCATTATCTATCTATCTATCTATCTATCTTCTATCACATTTCGTTCATATCTATCTTTCTATCTATAACATTCCGTTTATATCTATCTATCTATCTATCTATCTATCTATCTATCTATCTATCTATCTATCTATCTATCTATCCCATTCCGTTCATTATCTATCTATCTATCTATCTATCTATCTATCTATCTATCTATCTATCTATCTATCTATCCCATTCTGTTCATTATCTATCTATCTATCTATCTATCTATCTATCTATCACATTCCGTTCATATCTATCTTTCTATCTATAACATTCCGTTCATATCTATCTATCTATCTATCTATCTATCTATCTATCTCTATCTATCATATCTGTTCATTATCCATTCATTATCTATCATCTATCTATCTATCTATCTATCTATCTATCTATCTATCTATCTATCTATCACATTCCGTTCATATCTATCTATCTTTCTATCTATAACATTCCGTTCATATCTATCTATCTATCTATCTATCTATCTATCTATCTATCTATCTCAGTCTGTTCAATAACTATAACAGTCTTTGCATCTATCTATCTATCTATCTATCTATCTATCTATCTATTTATCTATCTATCTATCTATCTGTATCATTCTGCTCATATCTATCTATCTATCTATCTATCTATCTATCTATCTATATCTATCTATCTATCTATCTATCTCATTCTGTTCATATTTATCTATGACAGTAGAACTATGACAGTATAGCGATCTATGACAGTAGATCGTAGATGTATCTATGTCTATGCTGTTATAAGATTGGAAACCTCGGCTAAAAATATTACGAATGATATGTGTCAATGCTTCAAATATATGTATTTCAAAAAATATCTATCTATCGATCTATCTATTTATCTATCTATCTTTTTTAGATGAGTGCTTCAGTTCTACACGCATTTACCGAAAAGAAGTAAATAGATCCTTTATCCACAACGGGACTCCCCTTTAATTAAATATATCATAAATCATAAATATACCATTTATCATAAGAGGTGAGGAAAAATGGGTTAATATCTACAACCGACCGAAAGTCTGAGTTTCATGAAAGAGAACAACGTGCGTTTGGTGGCATCGTCGGGGCATTATTTGTTTCACGATCAGGAGACCCGTAATACCTCATCTCAGAAATATTGACAGATATAGAAGAAGGTCGAAGCATACGACGATCTAAACGTCGTGAATATGGCAAGGAATATGAGGACAATAGTCAGGACAATGGAAATAGTGTAAATAATTACAATACCTCATCTCAGAAATATAGACAGATATAGAAGAAGGCCATAGCGTACAACGGTCTAAACGTCGTGAATATGGCAACGAAGATGAGGACAACAGTCCGACCAATGTAAATAGTGTAAATAATTACAATACCTCATCCCAGAAACATAGACAGATACAGAAGAAGGTCGGAGCGTAGAACAGTCTAAACGTCGTGAATATGGCAACGAAGATGAGGACAACAGTCCGGACAATGGAAATAGTGTAAATAATTACAATACCTCATCTCAGAAATATTGACAGATATAGAAGAAAGCCGAAGCATACAACGATCTAAACGTCGTGAATATGTCAAGGAAGATGAGGACAACAGTCCGGACAATGGAAATAGTGTAAATAATTACAATACCTCATCTCAGAAATATAGACAGATATAGAACAAGGCCGAAGCATACAACGATCTAAACGTCGTGAATATGTCAAGGAATATGAGGACAATAGTCAGAACAATGTAAATAGTGTAAATAATTACAATACCTCATCTCGGAAATATAGACAGATATAGAAGAAGGCCGGAGCGTACAACGGTCTAAACGTCGTGAATATGGCAACGAAGATGAGGACAACAGTCCAAACAATGTAAATAGTGTAAATAATTACAATTCCTCATCTCAGAAATATAGACAGATATAGAAGAAGACCGGAGCGTAGAACGGTCTAAACGTCGTGAATATGGCAACGAAGATGAGGACAACAGTCCGAACTATGTATATAGTGTAAATAATTACAATACCTCATCACAGAAATATAGACAGATATAAAAAATGGCCGGAGCGTATAACTGTCGAAACGTCGTGAATATGGCAACGGAGATTAAGACAAGTGTCCGAACAATCGAAATAGTTTAAATAATTACAATACCTCATCTCAGAGATATATAGAGATATGACGTGGTGTTAAAGAAAATGGAAACAAAAAGAAAACTTATACTTAATATCAGTTGAAATTTCTGAGGCATGTAATGAGAAAGGTGGGTTTGGTAAATCTGATACTCACAAGACAGAGTGAGGGAAAGTGGGACAGAATAAAGCAGTACGTATCATAATTGACGGGCTTGTTAAATGGATGGTAGAATTGGGTTTAGGAGACATAACAAACAGACAAAATTTATTAAGTGCTACAAAGGACAGGAAGTTGTAGAGAGCCATGATCGCCTACGTCCTAACGTTACATAAAGAAGAGAAGAGGTCTGTGAGCCAGCAGCACATTGTGTTAACAAATAAAAAGTTGGCTAGTCACCGGACAAAAGGTAAAACAGAACATTCATTCGTGTCAAAATGGCCTACTACTTTTTACTTGAATCAAAACTAAATAGTATTCAAAAATACCGCCAGCTACTGATACAGACGAACCAGCCGCTATTTGACTGCCTTAACCGATCTCCTCCTTATCAGCACATACATACATATAATAATAATAATAATAATAAATAAAAGCTGGCCACTCGTATTCGAGGATATCCATCTTCTAGGGCGGCTAGCCAATCCCTATTTATTTATCACGCTCAAGAACATTTGTGTTCAACACCCACAGGGCCCATCTGTGGTTTACATTGCAACTATACTGAACAGACCTTAGCCACAGTTTCTGGGAGAGACCGTGTTATTTAGCGTGATCAACAATTTGAAAAAGGCCAGCACACTTAAAACCTCGGTCACGATGACTTGTGACTTCGTGCTAGCACAGCTATCAACGGCACCCAAGGGTTTCGTCTACCCAATTTCATTTGGGTCAACACGTGGTATGGTTTTCAGGCACTTTCCAAAGGTGCTGGGAACGCCCCATCTAGTCCAATAACATCAGGAAGTCTCTTTCCTGACAAATCAACCGTGGTGAGATTCAAACCCAGGTCTCATGATCAGAAAGCGAACGGCCTAACTACGCGCCATATATATATATATATATATATATATATATATAATACAGTATGCATTTCATTGAACTAAATGTTGACGCTGTACAAGATTCCTGAAAAAAAATATCCATTTTGTATATACCTATTTATGAGCAAGAAGCCTAGTGGTTGAAATGTCCGCTTTCTGAGCAAGAGACCCGGGTTCAAATCTCAAATTAGTCGATTTGTCAGAAAGGTAACTTCTTGATGTGCAGGAGGTGAATCTAGCGTATTTCAAAATTTGGAAATTTAAAAGAAAAACCATAAATACGGTTGATAATAATAATTAACTGGGATCCATCGTTGGTTATCATCGTAACCGAGTCTTTGAGCGTGTGGAATTATCTGTTTGTTGCGTTCGCTGTTTGTCGCGCTCTTTTTTCTGTCTGTCTGTCTGTCTATCTATCTATCTATCTATCTATCTATATATATATATATATATATATATATATATATATATATATATATTGCTTTTTAATCAAATGGTGACAAATAACAAAAAAAGTTGAAAATGTAACCATCGAAAAAAATGCACCTGGAGAGTTAACGTCTAAATTAACATACATTATACCCAAGTCAAAAATTTGATACGGATTTTCATTAAAAAAATCATACTATTATTACAATCTAGGAAAGAAAACATAAAATGCAAATATTTCGTCTCAGCCGAACTGATAACAGTGTAAATTAATACGGCAACAGAAAAAAAAAAAAAAAAAAAATATTATCGTGTATGTCAATGAATATTGTTTAAACTGTTGTCCCTCATCTTCGTTTTATATTCACGAAAAAATTTTCGTTCTACGCTCCGGCCTTCTTTTATATCTGTCTATATTTCTGAGATGAGGTATTGTAATTATTTAAATTTTATTTAAACGGTTCGGACTGTTGTCATCATCTTCGTTGCCATATTTGTTTTAGACCGTTGTACGCTATGGCCTTCTTATATATCTGTCTATATTTCTGAGATGAGGTATTTAATTATTTACACTATTTACATTGTTCGGACTGTTGTCCTCATCTGCATTGCCATATTCACGACGTTTAGACCGTTGTACGCTCCGGTCTTTTTTTATATCTATCTATATTTCTGAGATGAAGTATTGTAATTATTTACACTTTTACATTGTTCGGACTGTTGTCCTCATCTTCGTTTACATATTCGACAACATTTAGACCGTTATATGCAAAAAATCTTCTTCTATATCAGTCTATATTTCTGAACAATGAAGTATTGTGTTATTTACAATATGACATTGTTCGGACTGTTATCCTCATCTTCGTTCCCATATTCATAATAAGAAAAAGATGCTGTTGTTCTAAAACATGCAATGCCTCTTTCATTCTACTGTGTGGTGGACGAAATAAGGTGTTCAATTCGAAAATCCAATCCCTTGAAGAAGGCCGGAGCGTACAATATATGGAAACGTCGTGAAGATGACAATAAAGATGAGGACAAACAGACAAATAATGTAAATAAAAAAATAAAACGTCGTCGTTGATCAATGTTTGGTTCATTTTTATCCTCAGTATTCTTCTGTTGGAAAACATATCTGTTGCGTCAATTTTTTTTTTGTATTTTCCCAAAGATTGTCCAGTATTCACTGTCATACAGGGTGTGGGGAGGCTCATATCACTTATGACAATTCTGTAGTCTTTTTCAATTTTCTAACGATATTTTTTCTGTCTCTTAATAGTCTGCTTAGTTTTTTCTAAGGTCCTTTTGGCTCTCCCCCATGCGTCTTCTTCTTTTCAGTGTCTTTCTTTTCGCCCTCTGTTAGAACACTTCCCAGATATTTCATTTTTTGTACTTTAGGGTTTTCCACATGAGAACATCTCCTAACAGTTCAGTACTCTTTTCTTTGTTTCTAGTGAAGTTTTTTCTGTTTCTTTATACTCTGCTTAGCTTTTGGAAGGCATCATTGGCTATTCCAATGAATCTTCGGATTTCAGTGTCGCACTTTCCGTTCTTTTTTTGAGCCTTTCCCAGATATTTAAATCTTTGTATTTTAGGGATTATGAAAACGAAACTGAATTGATTTGGTTAGTTATTCTGGCTCAAGTAAAGATGCTATTCTTTTTCTTCTAGAAATCAGATTCAAGCGTCATGTCAATTTCTGTTACCTTCATCAACGACCTTCCGATATAATCAGTTTTCACCTCTGAGATGAGATTCAATATGACTTCTTGACTTGACTTGACTTGATGCGGCATTCACCCTGGGCGGATTGAGCCGGCTTCTTCCTGTTGTGAGAAGAAGATTCTTGGGATAAATTACAGAAGTAGGGTAATTTGGCCTATAAATCATTTATAACGTTCTTGCTTGCCGCGGGGTTCCCACAGGCGCAGAGACAGGAACGACCAGAAGCCGCCGGTTGCTGATGCAGACGCTCCTTGGATTTTCACCAGAGCCCTTCAAATCACGCTGAAAACACCGAAGTTAAGCATCGTAGAGCCAGGTCAGTACTTAGATGGGGAATATGACTTCTGCATTCGGATCAACCCTTACGATTACAAAAATCAAGGGAATGAGGATGATGATAATAATAGTAAGTTGGATCTGTTCATAAAGTGAAACTAACAATTGATCTCCAAGATGACCTTCCGTCTATTGTTATAAATCAGTTGACCTTCAATCCGTTGTTAAGAAATGACTTTTAAATTTAAAGTACTCCAAAATGAGACTGTTATCTTTTAGACATTTTAGAAAATAAGTTTTAATTTCCATCTGTTGTGAAGTATTTTCACAGTGGAGGCTTGTATTTCTAATAAGTCGTACAAAACGTTAGGAACTTGGAAAAATTAATTGTCAATGACGCAGCAAATCTAGTTGTGATGGTTGGTATTTCAAATGATTGTATCCGAATCTTACTGATAAAATCAACACCGTTCTGCAGACTTAAAAGTTTTTACTTATTATCTATGGGATTAACCATTAAAAAGAATAGGTACTATATGGCAGAACATATCATATATAAACCATATATAGCAACCGTGTATAAGAGAACAACATATTTTCGCTTTCCATGATATCAAGTGGGGCGATGATATAATATAATTGCTAGATCTTCTGCTAGAAAAAATTTCAAAATATCACCATTACCAATTCTTTTCGATAGAATCCGTGATATATGTTTAATAAATCCAACATTTGACTAATAATATTGCTGTCAGATAATATGGTTTGGTTCTCCTCCTATATATATATATATATATATATATATATATATATATATATATATATATATATATATATATATATATATATATATATATATATATATATATATATATATATATATATATATATATATATATATATATATATATATATATTTATTGATGCATGTTTCATTAAATAATATAGACAAGTTTTGTCTATTTTAAGTAAGTTCCTTTCATATTGTCTGATAAGCTTAATAACATTATCATTGAAAGACGAAAGGAAATCACCATATTGATACATGTTTAAATCCAATCTAAGCTTTCGGCTTACATAAGCCATTATCAAAGATGACAATTACATTTCAATATATCAAACAATACACGGACGAAACAATAATGATAGTCTGTTTTTGTTGCATGAAAAATTTCAAAGCAACGACTAACTCATGTATACGAGACGCGGAAGCGAACATCGATTCGCAGCTCGTGACGTCACACATGACCATGTAGAGTGAAAACGAGAAGTATTAAGTATGGGAAGCCTTTGGTATAAACCAATGGCTTCTGTTATCAATTATAGACATTTAAGAATATTTGTGGAGATTTCGCAGTTTATTTTGTTCAGGTTCATGCAACAAAAACAGACTATCAATATATATATCAAGATTCTTTTACAAAATTTAAAGAAGCGTCTGTCCTGACGTAATAACTCTGTTTTCAGTTATTTCCCACCGTCCTTTTAAATGCCTAAAATGTTACGTCTTTTCTAAATGTAGATATTTTCATGTTAGTTATGATGAGACTTTATCTTTATTAATCCATAAACGTACTACTCCCAATGGCAAATTTATCTCATTGTTTTTACTGTTGAAATAGAGCGATGCAACCGTAAGTTTCTTTTCTCGCACCACTCGCCTGTGGAACTATCTCTTTGATTCACTGCCACGTACGATCTTCAAAATTTTAAGTGCAACATCAATTGCCATCTTCTGTCTTCGTGAATCCTGTTCTTTTTTTTTTCATTCTTTAACAGTTGTGCCTCTGAAGTGTGCTGCAAAATTCTGTCACGGCATTCATATCTACGTGTGTGTGGAAGTAGTATTGTTACAGCGTTAGTATTTGATTAAATAAAAAAATATTAAACTTTTTATCGAATAATTCCGTTTACTGTGTTTCTTCTAACATTGGACTTCTACGAAGAAGAATTAGCCATCATTTCTAGTGATCGAGGACTTAAAATAAAGCATTCAACGGTACCTATTGGATTTCAACACAAAAGGATTATACCACAATAGCTAAAAAGGCTTTATCAGTTTTATTGCAATGTTCTACTTCTTATTTTTGTGAATTAGGCTTCTCAACAATGAATAACATTAACAATTAGAAACGAGAAAGACTACGCGTAACTGAAGAAAAAATGAAGTTCTGCTTATCGCACATTCAACCAAACATTGACGAAATGGCTTAAAAACACGAAGCACAGATTTCACACTAAATAAGCTGCACGAATAGTTGAATAGAAACATTGAAATAAAGTAATTTCATATTTGCGTGTATTTTTTTAAAAAATTCTATAGTTTCCTTTCATAACATTTAAATGTATATCCTTTAAATATTTTACTAGACTGGTTTTATGTAAATTTGAAGTAAGATCACCATCGGCCAAGATGACGAGGAACAATGCACAACGTCCAGACGAGATAAGGTCTACAGGCCTTGACACCTTTGAGGATTTCGAGATTAATAAGGCTCTCAAAAATCTATGGTTTTAGACTCATAACATTTAAATGTATACCTTTAAAACTCTTTCTAAGTATGCAGTAATATTTTAATTTGCTCCAAGGTGTGCTGTTGCTTAAAAACATTGAAACAAACACTGGCTTAATATGAGTCCTACACTAATCTAATTTTTCTCTTCAACTATGATATATGATCCTATGTTTGTTACAGACTAAATCTCCATTTTTTTTTATTCAGCATTTTAATGCTTAATTAGATAATCACTAAATCTATTTCTTCAAAGATGAAGAAGAGATTCAAAAAATAGTCGTCGATATAGTTCTACAAAAAGGATACTTGTATATACAATGGACCGAATATTAGAGAAAATGGGAATAAAAACCAAACTTATACTTAATTATTCAGGCATGCAAATGTAATTAATATATATATATATATATATATATATATATATATATATTAAAACTGGAAGGACCTATTGTATTTAAATTTGAAGTAAGATCACCGCCAGTCAAGACGACGAGGAACAAGGCAATCCCATTCAGACAAGATGACACCATTGACGAAAACTTTTGTCATAGTTAACAAGACTATCAACTTGATAAATGAAAAGTAATTTTATTTTTTTAAGCGCTCAAAATAAATCACCTGACGGTACCCTTGATAAACATTTTTTTTAAAAACACAAAAAAATGAATCCCACATTAGGGCAAAATATACATTTTTCAGTTTTATTGATATTTTTCTAAATTATTTATGCGAATTAGGGTCTAAATTTTAAACCTAAATAACATTAAAAATAAGAAGTACAGAAAGAATACGCTCAAATGAAGAAGAAATGAATAATTTCAACGCATATTCAACCCAATTTGAAGAAAATGAAAAAAAAAACAAAAAAAAAAAAAAAAAAAAAACACCAGGCAATTTTCAGGTTTTGTGAACTAATTAAGCTACACAAATACTTGAATAGAAACATTGAAATAAAGTCAATTCATATTTGTGTGCGTATTTAAAAAAAAATCTATGGTTTTATTTAATAATATTTAAATGAATACCTTTAAAAATCTTGCTAAGTGTGTCGTGATATTTTCATTGGCTCTGAAGTGTGCTGTTGCTTAATAACATTAAGAAACAATGTATTAGGCTCTTAGTAAAACAGTGTGAGATAAAAATGTTTTCTTCCTGAAAACTTTAAAAAAGTTTACAACTGGAAGGACCGGTTTTATGTAAATTTGAAGTAAGATCACCATGGACCAAGACGTCGAGAAGCAAGGCCCCTACGTCCAGACGAAATAGGTCCAGAGGCACTGACATCTTTGACAATTTCAAGTAAGGCTATCAAAATTCTATGGTTTTATTTTATAACATTTAAATATATAAGCTTTAAAAATTTTGCTAAGTGTGCCGTTATATTTTCATTTGCTCCTTGGTGTGGCGTTGCTTAGAAAGGTTGAGAAACTTTGCTCTAACATATTATTGACACTATCGCCTTGCTAGGAGTGAAACGATAAAAAAAAACTGTCTGATTGATTGCTAATTTATTGATGTCAGTTGTCATTGGCTAATTGCTTGTGTAGGTATTTGTCTGTGCACAGCCCTCGCCAGAGAAAAGTAAGTGCTAAATCGTTGTTGGTGAAATTTAATTAAGTACTCTGAAAAACATATTTAGGATGAGACTAAAGCTTCTTTGAGACATGTCCCATCAGAAAGTAGACAGCCATGACTCTCCACAACTTCCTGTCATTTACAGCTCTGTGTATGTTTTGTCTTTTTACCATCCTTCACAGTCCCCATTCTGCCGTCCAGGAGTTAAGTTAATTGCTGTTTCAGTCTGTCATTATTGCCTTCGTTATGTCCTTTGAGTTTCGCATTCTCCAAGCCCTCTTTTCTCAGCATGGTTTTTAGATATTACATAGGCGTTCTGTACTAGCAATTATAATATTCTTGAAATTAGTTCATAAGATCCCTTCTTTTAAAGAAAAGTCATGGGCCAAGATCGCGAACGTTCAGAAGGGACATTGCATTAAATTCCTTCTTTCTTTCATTGCAAGGCAATAAAACCACTGAGGCACAATCGGTTACTGAGGGTGGAGAACGAAGATAAAAATAAAAAGATTACTGATGAGAGAGAACAAGAAAAGAACAGGAATTAAGACGACTGAAGATAACGATTGATATTTCGTTTACATTTTGGAAGATCTAAGTTGACTGGAAAGCAAAAGGCCGGAAGAAACTTCCACATGCAAGAAGTGCGAGAGAAGGAACTCTTAGCGTAGAACTTACGGTTATATTTAGTTATTTCAAGTTTGAAATGATAAGACCAAGAAACCGAGCAAGTGTCGCGCTTAAACTCTGATCGGGAGTTTGGAGGTTTTGATGAACCTAAAACCACACCTTAATTTCTTTTATATGCTTGCCAGGTTTTCCAGAACTATATTGGTAGCACCTCCCATTTATGGACAAACAGAGCCCAAATATAAATTATAAAAAAAAAAAAAAATAATATAAAATCTATCATAAAATACTATTATATATAATAAAATATATATATATATCATATATATATATATATATATATATATACCCTTAAAAAAGGTATGTATCCTCTTCATCTCCCTCCAGCTATGGGTAAAATAGCAGGACAGACTGGGTTCTATAGCCTTGGATGGCAACTGGTCTAGGAGAAGGACAACTCTGAATTCAA
Organism: Acanthosepion pharaonis; assembly: GCA_903632075.3. Lineage (NCBI taxonomy): Eukaryota > Metazoa > Mollusca > Cephalopoda > Sepiida > Sepiidae > Acanthosepion > Acanthosepion pharaonis. The sequence goes on along the minus strand of CAHIKZ030002460.1, from coordinate 49,222 downwards.
AACCTGCGGAGGGTCGTTTGGGAACCTTGTGGCATGCATTCGGTGCACCAGGTTTCTGTATTCGTCCCTCCAAAAAGTGTGGCTGGTCCTGCACAAGGCCTTCACCACTATAAACAAATCTCATGTGCCGGTGTCGGGATGTCGGTTTCCTGGGGACTTATCGGCCTGACCCTCATACGTCGAACGCGACGGGAGAGTCGATTATATATATATATATATATATATATATATATATATATATATATATATATATATATATTTTGTTTTCTTATTCAGATTACTCAACTTATTTAGAAGAGAGCCTGAATTCTTTTATGTGCGTTACTTATGGTGCCCAGAATTGGAGTGAGAAAACCTAGCGATATTATGAGGAGCTGAGCCTATACCCGAGATGATGGGCCTTAATAAAATGTCAGGCTTATTGGTTTTGGGGAGACCATAAATTTTGGGGACATAACTATAGTTAATAAATTTTTTAAATCTTCATTACATATGAGTTTCTTATAGGACCTATTAAATTCATATAGATTCTTAGAAACTTGTATAGGAGAGATCTGTTTATAAGTTTCTCTATCATTTAGCAAGTCCAACATTTTCTGGTTGTAAGCAACGGTGTCCATGACAACAACACCGCCTCCTTTATCCGAAGGTGATATAATAATATTATTGTTCTTATATATATATATATATATATATATATATATATATATATATATATATATATATATATATAAAGCCCAACAATACATAACTAGAAATAAATTTAATGTTTTGGAAGGTATACAGTTGCTTTCAAAATATACTTAGTTGAAGTCCAAAATATTTAGATTTCGGCACTAAATAACCCATAAAGGTTGATATTCCGCTAAACAAAATCAACCAACCAAATTGATGGCAGACAATTACGTTCAAAATATATTTAATTGATGCCAGAAAATAGTGTTCAAAATATTTAAATTTTGGCATTAAATAACCTGTAGAGGTTGATATGTGGCTAAACAAAATCTAGTAAACAAAAATTGTAGGCATACAATTGCGTTCAAAATATATTTAATTGAAGCCATAAAATTATGCTCAAAATATTTAGATTTCGGCATTAAATAAACCATAGAGGTTGATATGCCGCTAAATAAAATACAGCACCAAAATTGAAGGCATGCAATTGTTTTCAAAATATATTAAATTGAAGCCATAAAATAGTGTCCAAGATATTTAGATTTCGGCATTAAATGGCCCATAGAGGTGTTGATATGCCGCTAATCAAAATCAACCAACCAAATAACCAACATGAATTTTCATGACATTGATCCATATAGTATGCTACGATTTCTTCAAAACTCTATTCCAAACTCTATTCCAAAAGATAATTTAAAAACAAAAGAAAAAACACACATATCACCGCCTCTAGTAAATATTTCCACACAAACATGTCTATACATAAAAGCTGAGTATCATCTACCATGTACTCAAATGTGAAAGCAGAATAAATTAAATCATATTTTTATTACTTCAAATTTCACAAGAAAATTAAATTTCGGCATTAAATGACCCATAAGGATGTTGATGTACCGTTAAACAAGTCAGCTAACTAGTTCCGCGCTTAAATTCTAGGTACCAAAGAAGAAAGCAAAATTTATTTTGAAAAATACAAAAGTGTGGCATAAGGCAATAAAGGGTGACGGGGAAGACTGGTCTTCAGTTTAACTTATCTTAAACTTAGCT
>CAHIKZ030002460.1:0-42500 GCA_903632075.3 Acanthosepion pharaonis | reverse complement strand
AGTAACCCGCTATTATAATTTTTAAATTTATATTTTTTTAATCAATTCACCCCAAGCAAAGCGGGAATACCACTAGTACGCAGGGGGTTACAGGGAATGAAAGTGACTAATAGGTATGGTTGAGGAAAGGATAAAACATAAACGGGATTCAAATGAACAGAAGATGGCGGTTGACGCTGCATTTAAATTTTTGAAGATGGTAGTTATTAGGAAAGCAATTAAACGAAAAGGCGCTCCACAGGGGAAAAGTGCGAGAAAAGAAACTTTTGGAGTAGAAGTGGCGGTTGCATTTAGCTATTTTAACTGTAAACGCGTAGGACCTGGATGCCAATCTAAAGGGACGCTCAAATTCATGCAATCGGGATAGCAGGGGAAAAATCTCGTCAGAGCACTTGCCATGATAATATTTGCAGAAAAGACAGAGGAAAGCCACATCTATCTATCTATCTATCTATCTATCTATCTATCTATCTATATATATATATATATATATATATAAACCTATATATATATATATATATATATATATATATATATATATATATATATATATATATTATATATATATATAAACCTATATGAGCAAGACAAACCTAATATTAAACGGATCGTCAGAGAAATATATTTCCCTGACGATACGTTTAGGTGAAACCTGGGTAGGTTTGTCTGGCTCACTAGGTTTATCTAGGTCTGCTCTACGGTTGTATTGAGCTATTTTGCTAGTTAGTTGTTTACTCGTGTCGTGGTTTTTTCTTTGGGCTTCAAACCTGTATCTGTGCGATTTTTTTCGACAGACTTTCATGTTTCTAGCTCTTTCTTTTTTTAAAACCTTTTTTTTCCCTCGAGATTGATTTGATTATTGGCAAATCAAAAATTCGAAGGTTTTTCGAAACGAGTATATATATATATATATATATAACTTTTATTATGAAAGATTATTACAAAAACATTTTGAAATCGCTACACAATAGCTTTCGTGTTTCCGCAGTACATTGTGCCTCTTCAGTCAATGGTAATAGACTGGTGATTCAAGGATTTTCAAAAAAATTTGAAAAGCAGAGTGTTACCTCTTTTTCGAAAGATAAAAGGAGGAGGTGAGAAAACACAAGATCAGAATTAAAAATGAACTTGTATGTTTGTTTTGATCCATCAGTTATATATATATATATATATATATGTATATATATATATATATATATATATATATATATATATATATATATTCTTTCAGGATATTGCATTTTTAAACATGTCAAAATTGCTCCACAGTTGCAGTCGCGTTTTGATGTTCTTAAAAATGTTAAAAAGGGAGTGGTTGTAAGATTTATGGGCTTTACTCAGATCAACCAATCGAATATGAACTACGTTAAATTTAAACTAAAGGAAGAAGCAAAAAATAAGAAATGGACCGTAGATTTGAAATCAATGGCGGCAACAGACGTTAAACTGAAGCGGATATAAATGGATACATATTGTATATTAGGCATTAGAAAAATATTAAGTAGTAATCTAAAAAAATGCTAGACAAGTTATATACTTTGTGAGTTTCCTTCATAAAACAGATTTATTTGAAATTAAATAGCTTCTTTAAGAAACCAGTAAATAATTTAAAGTATAGACTTACTTGGTAAATTAATATGCAACTTTTGACTAAAGTTTATTTATATAAGGTTTTAATAACAATAACCAATTAATGCAAAATGTCAAAATAGCAACCAAATACCAATGCATCCATACAAGATGTTACTAACACTAACAGGAGATTAATATGAAATTATGCTAAATCCAAATTAATCCTGCCCACATAAAGATAAACCATATATTGTGGAACACTGTTAAACCAAAATCTAAGAAAAAGCATTGTCAAATTTCAAGTCGAAATGAATTTTAAGTTAAAAGGTAGACAGTGTTTACAATTTACCGTTAACTTGGATCTTTGGTTTAATAAAGCATTCTTATAAAAAAAAAACCCTGTTAATTTGCAATTTTTCATGTAAACACAGAAAACAAGGTTCATTTTACCTTAGGAGTTTTATTATCGTCTTTCAAACTCCAAAATATTTAGAAAGCGATATATTATTCGTAAGGGACTTTTCAAATATCGGCTCCTCTGTTGTAAGATAGAACAAAGTTAAACAAGAGATTTAATTAAACATTTGTTTGGCAGTGGGCATTGGTCAGGATTCATACAATTACACTGGCAAGTTTCGTTGAATGTAATCTCATTGGAACTTGTAATATGATTCAGGTTATTAAATTTTTAAAAAAATTTAATGTCGTTTAACTTTATGATCTTCTAAAGATTTTTAGTGCAGCTATAACTTACTTTTAATGTGTTTCTGTAAAATTAAGAATTACTAAGAGGGTTACTTTTAGGAAAATATTCATCAATTGCAGGAACTTATGGCCTAACTTAGTACTAATTAATCGATTAAATGTGGGTGTGCACCAAATGATCATCCTATTTCTATTTCTTTTCTTTAGACCACTATCATCATATTTTCCAAACTTGATTTCAGCGCACTTATAACCACTATTCTTTAAAACTTTAATGTACACACCGCTATATTTATTAAACCCATCTTTATAGGAGGAGTTGTTGCTAATACTACGTTCTACTTAACTAGACGTAACATCAAGAAAATGTACTTGTTTAACATTAGTGCTTAATATTTAAACTTTTTAGTTCTTTATTATTCATTTTTCTTAATTTATCTACCCTAATATATATATATATATATATATATATATATATATATATATATATATATATAGAGAGAAGGAACAAATGGTGTACAAATCCACAGTTCAAGCATTTATTTAAAAATGGTCAATACAAAGTAGAAATTATATATATATATATATATATATATATATATATATATATATATATATATATGGACAAATGTAAAAATACATTTGATAAAAGTTTTCTATAGATAAAATTATCTTATAAGATCCGACGACCAAAAACAGAAAGTGTTTGTCTGGCTGTTTGTTTGATATATATATATATATATATATATATATATATATATTATATATATATATATGAATAATATATAGTTTTAAGGTGTCTTATATTTATGGGATAAAGTGATCAATATCTGAGATAAATGTTAAGAATATGAAAGTTTCTTCTTCTCGCCTCTGGGTGTTTTCTTCAATGTTCACTTTTCTATTTACATACACTTTCTCTCTTTTTCCTCTATATATATATATATATATATATATATATATATATATATATATATTATGATAATTCTTCTGTTAACATGAGTGCTTCTCTTCTTAATTTTTCTGCTAGAAATTGGAAAGATAGACTTCCTATCAATTGATTTTTAAGGCTTTTTCTCTTTTCTTTTGTTTTATCATTTTTGATAATAGAGGACTGATGCAGTGTGTCACGAAGTTTGCAAGCATCCATCCTTTTTCCTTCTCCAAGACGTGTTGCCAAATAAGGTTAAAGAGCCAAGTCTGACTTGCTATTTGACTCATAGCTGGGGGAGAAGAGAAGCATTCATGCCTTTCTCTACGGTATTTGTGCAAGGTGAATGTGACTAACTCAACTGGTATTCAGAATTCGCCATAAAACCTATACCCCTCATCTTGAACATGAAAAGAAAAATGAAGAGTAGCGTTTACTTTTTTGTTTTTCAAGCTTGGCCGTAATGCTTCTTTTGCTGCTGACAACATTAATAGACCAGAGGTTCAAGACCCACTGTTAAACGGACAGTATGGGGCTTGATTCTTATATTCCCTTGTGGGGATACGAGCCATGAGATCAAGGTAGATGGCGATTGACAATCAACATCTGAAAACACAAGTCGAACAAAACTAGCGTCAAAGTGTCAGAGAAAGGTCTCAGATAATAGAAGTAAACGTTTTAACAATATCGGGCCATCTCAAGAGAATTGGTAAAGTGAAGAACTTCGATAAACGAATTCCATTTGAACTCTGTGAAAGTCAAAGAATTTGATGATTTGAAGTGTGCTTGATGCGACATCTGCGAAATTTTTCATTCTCGGTCACTTTCAGCATGCGCACACGCCTGCGCACACACGCCTGCGCACACGCACTCATATATTTATACAACTATGTATTTAATATATCTCCTGATTATACGTTATTTTTTTTATAGATACAGTTTATTTAAGTAAAGGCTGTCTTTAATTAAACAGTATTAATTACATTTACCGGCCTGAAATCTCGTAGAAAATGTGTTTCTCCGATGGGAATCGAATCTCTATTCCTACACGGAAACCATCATTTGATCTGATGTGCTGTACCATTTAGTTACAGAGAAGCGTCTGGTTAGCAAAGTTCAAATTACTGGAGGGATTTCGCATTATTTATCATCTCTCAGTTGCGTCTCTGTCCTTGGACAGAATGCGTTCAGGGGCTTCTCTGTCTGAGGACAGAGGGGCAACTGAGGAAAATTATACTGAAGAGGTGCCCAGCCCTGGGGAACAGCTGCCCGAGGCCGCGCCCTTCCATTGCACAAGAGGGAGGGATTGGTGCTCGCACCGAGGCCAACGCAACCGACGGTTGCGGGGGTTCAGGTTAATTTTCGTCCCTGCCAGAGTGTACGCGCTCGGGTCCCCACATTAATCTGACCTTGTGTCACATCTCATTCTCGTGGGGGAATGAGTAAACACAAAGTTCAAATTACTGTTTATATACACACAATCTTCGACGAATTTTCAAGATCGATCAAATCTGTTCAAGAAACATTTTAACGTAAACAATTACAACATATAATGAAATGGATTAAGCCCGATAATTTACGTTACGGCGGTGGGAAAGTGACTGAAGCCGAGATGCCAGGTCAGGGGTTATAAGATTTCAGCTTATTTGGATTTTCTCAAAGTAATACGTAATAGAAGGACCTGACTTGATTTGGCAAAGTTTCTCAATGTAAGGAAGACAATTGGGAGTCTTTTTTCTAATTATATCTCTGTTAAAAGCCCAGGGAGAATATGAGAAAACCCCTTTTTTCCTCTTCTGAGGGTCGTTGATAATTCTGTTACGCATTGCATTAATATCCATTGGGGACTAGATAACACGTAAAAAATCACACTGTAAATGAGGTATTTTTGCGAAGAATATCAGAAAGATCAATACAAATACAAAAGGATGTTTGCCTATGTTGTATAGATTATACAAGAGTTTGATATGCTACGACACAAAGAACTATTTGAACTACACGGAAAGCTTTAAGCTTTCTTTTTTTTTTAAGTTGGCGTCCTTTAACCAGACTTGATCAATCTTTAGAGCGTGAACTTCCTGAGCGAATTTTAAAGACCTGACAGAATTTTTTATTAGTCAACACAAGAAATGCATGTGATACAGTGTTGTTAGCAGACACAGAATGGAAACTTCCATAAATCCTAGAGATTGATTTAAGTTAAGCAATGTCGAGCCTGGTCAGTAACTAGATGGGTGAACGCTTGGGAACGTAAGGTGCTGTAAACATGAAGCAGTTTATGTAATGGGCTTACGGCAATATCAAGTTGAAACACCAGTTTTCATCTGATCACCGTGGTTAAGCAATGTGGAGCCTGGTCAGTATCTAGATGGGTAAACGCTTGGGAACACAAGGTACAATAAACTAGAAGCAGTTTATGTAATGGGCTTATGGTATGCTCCCGTTTAAACAGCAGTTTTCGTTCGATCACCGAGGTTAAGCAACACCGAACCTGGTCAGTAACTAGATGGGTGAACGCTTGGGAACTTAATGTGCTGTAAACATGAAGCAGTTTATGTAATGGGCTTACGGCAATATCAAGTTGAAACACCAGTTTTCATCCGATCACCGTGGTTAAGCAACGTGGAGCCTGGTCAGTATCTAGATGGGTAAAAGCTTGGGAACGTAAGGAGCTGTAAGCATGAAGCAGGTTATGTAATGGGCTTACGGCAATATCACGTTGAAACATCGATTTTCGTAGGATCACCAAAGTTAAGGAACATCGAGCCTGGTCAGTAACTAGATGGGTGAACAAAAGGGGCCAATGAGGAAACACATCATAGCTAAGTTAACTGGAAAAAGTAAAAACTAAAGATTTAAAAACAAAACCTACACTAACCTAATTTCGGGATGGGTTGTCCAAGTTCAACCCAGGAAGAACAATATCCGGATGCCTAACCGGCGTCAAAATTCCACATTAGATCAGCCCCTTAGGCAGCATATTGCTCCCACTTACAATAGTGTCCAACGAATTTATGAAGATTGGGACATACCCATTAGTGTTCATACGTAGGGTGTATAACATGCAGGAACTGGTATTTCAATAAGATGTGGCCGTAATCTGCAAATCCTTTAAAAGATAGTAAAGGAAAGTTAGAAGAAAGGACTATCAACTGTAAAAAGATAGAATCTACGGTTGTCAGACACAGGATGCGGACTATGAATGAAAGATACCAAAACTAAACAATACGAAAATTTAAATGCAAAGTGTTTAAACAGAGAATGAGAATTCTGACACCGAAATCGTAATGCGTATTTCAATAGTTAAAGATGCCTTCCAAAAGCTAAGCAAATCTCTATCTATAAAAGGCAGGATGTTTGTGTGTGTGTGTAACGAATGCACGGCCGCAATTTTCGATGGAATAACACCAAAATTTACATGCACATGCTCCAAGTTAGTGGGAAGGCCAAGATCGACTTTGCATTTCCCAACTCCCATCGATGGTGGAAATAATCGATTTTGTCATGCTTCTACGGCACTTTTCATGTAGTTTGCGGCCATTTTCTACTGGCCAGAGTGAGAGCCTATAGCGGGCTGCCACGAATAGGCAGGAAGATTCTATTGGCCAGCGTGAGAGCCAACAGCTGACTGACACGAATATTAACTAGCATGCTAGCATGCAAAAAAAATCGATAGCTGCATTCGTCACAAGTGGGGGAAATTTAAATTTGCATGGCACTTTACTCCAATTGGCTCATTCGCTTACTTAAAGTCAACGTTGATTCTGATTCCGCAGAACTGGGTTGGTTGTGAAAAAGTATTTGTTGTTAACATTCTTTTTCATTCGGTTTTTCCAGTTACGAGTCCTTTTTTAAAGCTGATCGTTTTGTGTTCATTTTGTTTTTAGTTCTTTTTTTTTAACAGATTTAATGTTTAGTATAGAGCTTAGAAAAATTCGCAAGAAGAAGGCAAAAAAAAGGCATGTAAACATCAGCACGGCAAAGGGCACTCATTTAAAGGCAAGGAAGGGCAAAAATATTTTAGGTCAAGTGATAGCGATTGCTGTACGATTTTTGAATCAAGCACGGGCAACGCCGGGCCATGCTGTTATTTATGAAAAAAATTCATTAGAAACAAAGAACAGACAACTGAGCTGTTTTGTAATATCAGTCCTCCTTATATGGCAGTGAATGCTGGTCAATTTCATCACAGATGAAGATGAGATTTAAGGCAACAAAAATGTGGTTCTACAGAAGGATACTGAGAATCCCACGGACTAAACATGTCATCAATGAGGACGTTTTCATGAAAAGAGAGGGCCCTTATATTTAGAATCAAGAAGAGACAGATGAAATTTGTAGAACATATAATGAGGAAAGAAAGCTTGGAGAATTTGACACTCAGGCACATATTGACAGCAAAGTGAGGTAGATAGAAACAGCGAGTAATGTATGTCACATGCGAGTAGAGGCTTAAACTTTACCAAGAATTACAAAGGACAGGAAGTGGTGGAGAGCCATGATTGTGCACGTCCTGAAGAGACACGGCGCATGAAGAGTACACTAAATTTATTCTTAACTGTCTGGTATGATCAATAGGAGGATTAAAAAAACGGAAATTAAAAAGAAACAAAAGTGGATGCTGTGGAGAATATTCACCTTAGTAAAGCGTGGAGAGCAAGTCAACCTGCGATGGAAAATGTCAAACCCTTGTAAATATTTAATACCAATAAGTTGCTACGTTTTTTGAATTAATCAATAATTTAATCGAGAATTTAATCAATAAAATATTATAAATTACATTACAAGATGTAAACCTAAAAAAATTTGAAGAACAAACTTTAATTTCATAAGATTGAATAATACAATATTTGCGGCTGATTGAAGATTCAATATATATATATATATATATATATATATATATATATATATATATATATATATATATATATACTGGGTGTGACACCAAAATTATCAAATTAAAAAAAATTAAGATCTGAACCGTTGTATATTAGAAATGATTAAAGATATCTTACTGTCGCCCCGAGAGAATTATATTTTTTTATAGCATTCTACTTTGAGCAATAAGAATGCATAAATACTCTCGAAGCTTAAAAGATCGGAACCTCGTGAAGGATTGAAATAAAGTTCAAAGATATATACATATATCCCTAACCTTCTAACTTTCTGTGCTAGTTTAACAAGTTTCTTCACAGGTTTCACGTGCGATTTCATTTTCAATTTTTTTCACTACTCTTTGGACCCTCATAGCTGAAAATCCCCTGTCACATACCAAACGTCTTACGAATATTTGCGACTGATTGAAGATTCAATATATATATATATATATATATATATATATATATATATATATATATATATATATAAAGGGTCCAAGTAACTATAAAAGTTTCCAAATCGTTTAACATAAAATTGTCAAATTTGTTAAATTCAGCTCCGAACCGTTGTATCTTAGAAATGATTAAAGATATCTTACTGGAATTCTCAGAGGTTTTTATAACACTATTCGACTTTACGTTGACCAATAAGACTTTATAAATACTCTCCAAGCTTAACGGAAGAATCCTGCCGATTTATTTTAAGCATTTCACTGCAAGCAAGGCTGGATGCCACTAGTACGCAAGGGGTCACAGAATGACAGCAAGACTAAAGAGGCGTGATTGAGGAAAGGATGAAGAGAAGGACAGCCAATAGGTCAGGACATCTGGAGATGTCGATTGACATTACATTTGAACAGTTGGAGATTATAGCTATTAGGGAAAAAAGTAATAGGAATGGAATTCCACAGACGGGAGGTGCGAGACATGAAGCTATTGGAGTAGAAGAGACAGTTACATTTAACTGTTTCTACAGTGAAAGGGTGGGACCGTGATGCCAGCCTAGTAGCACGCTTAAACTCATGCAGTGTGGGAACTAGCGAAAGTAGCTCGTCGGAGCAGTTACCGTGAAAATATTTGTAGAAAAGGTAGAGGGAGGCGAAGGCCTGTCTGTGAGAGAGCGACTGTAAACGAGGTGCCAGATCAGGACCAACCATATTTCATGTCCGTCTCTGGATCTTGTCGAGGACCTTAAGGCGAACAGCAGGGGAACCAGACTACATGTGGCTGCAGCATTCCATGCAAGGGCGAATTGTTGATTCATAAATTTGAAGGATGGACTCGGGCGAGAAAAAAAAATTTGGCACGATATAGGGAAACAACTTTCCTTGCGGTCGATGAGGCTATTCATTCAATGTAATTATTCCATCTCACGTCAGTGGACAAGTTTGAGACCAAGCAGTCGTAAAGAGGTGCTCTCGTGGAGTTGAGCGTCAGACATTCTAATGGGTGGCAGGGATGGTTCCCTGTGGTGAGCAATAGAGAGCAATTTTGTTTTAGAGGCATTAAAGTTAACCAGCCAATTTCTACTACAATCAACAACCAATTGGAGGTTCTTTTCGAGACTAACGGTCAGGTTAGTTTTGTCAGCGATACAAGACTTGCTATTGAGGCAGGAGTAAATAGTTGTGTTGGAATTGATGACATCGGGGAGATCGCTAATGAAGATAAGGAACAGAGTTGGCCCTAGGATAGAGCCTGGGGGAACACCTGCGTTCGTGGGAAAGGAACAGGATTAGAATCCATTAAGGACGGCCTTCATTATACGGTTTGACAAGAATGATCATATTATATCAAGTAATCAACCTGAAATTCGGTATCTCTTAATCTTACGAAGGAGGCCGGTATGCCAGACCCTATGAAACGCTTTAGAGATATCTAGGGCCACAGCACGAGCTTCTCCGTTATTGTGGAGTGCTTGGTATATAATTTCAGTTATGGCCGTGAACAAATCAACTGTAGAACGGGCAAAGCGAAAACCATATTGCTTATCAGAGAGCAGATCATGGGATATAAAGTGATTAACCACTTCGGTGTTGATTAAAGCTTCAAAGAATTTGCCGAAGAGTGGTAGGAGACTCATAGGACGGTAATTAGATGGGTCAGAAGGGTCTCCAGAGTTCTTAAAGACAGGTACAATAGATGTGGACCTCCAACACGCTGGAAAGCAAGATTCATTGAGGCAGTCGTTATATAATTTGGAGAGGGAAAGGACCAGTTCAGGAGTACGTTTCTTCAGGACAATGGCTGGTCTCCCGTCGCCACCACTAGCCTTATGAGATGATGTCCAATACCAACGATGGGGTCATGTGCAACTCGCTCAATAGATCCTCGGTTCTAGGAGGGAAATCGGGTGTGGGTACACCGGATGAGTCGAGCGTTGAGTTGGAAGGGAATTTACGAGCAAAGCACTCAGATTTATTAGCTGAGGAGGTCAGGGTCTCAAATTGGTTGAACAAAGCAGGTATTGAAAGTTTGCTGTTGTTAAGTACGCTCTTGGAGAGACGCCAATAATCTTTGGAGCCGAATTTGCGAGATGCAATACGTTGTTTCATTCTATCAGCAAATAGTGACTTTGCTTCGTTGAGGACACGCTTGCATTCGTTATGGGCTGAGACAAAGAGGCGTCTGTTGCAATCTGACATGTCACTACGATCAAGGCGGAAGAATTCGATTATAAGCGAAAATTACATGTTCATCATTAATATATCATTTCCTTTTAAAATAGACCTTTAAAGGATTGAAATAAAGTTCATATATATATATATATATATATATATATATATATATATATATGATATATATATGTAAAGGTCATTTTCCAATATTATTCAAGATGATCTTCGCTCTCCCTTTAACGTTCTAACTTTCTGTCCTAGTAAATATGTACCTAAAGTTTCAAAACGATTTAACGCCCTAATAGATTGAGTTGGATCTTTTTCTATATTGATCGCTTTAGATCTATGTTGAAATGGTTTCCTTTTTCCTAATGAGTTCCTGGTTCATTTTTTCTCTACTGTTCTCCCTTTCTGAAACTTATTTACTATTCTCCGATGATTGTTGAATGGACTTTGAAGATGGAAGCCAGAGTATGAATGATATCACCATTATTGTTTTTTAGTTATTAAATGATTTTGGGATGGATAATGATTGTTACGTTGGGCAATTTTAAAAGGGCATATATATATATATATATTAATTAGATGTAAATGTTTTTTCTTTTATATATATATAAATATATATATATATATATATATTTTATATAAAAGGAAAGGACCTGTTACAAAAATCCAAAAGTTCAATTTTTATTTAAAAAAACAGTTATTTTTCAGGAAAGATTAAAATTAAAAATGATATTCAGACACTTATATATATATCGTCTTCCGCTTTAAATTTAGACGCCCCAACCTTAAACATGTGTGATTGTAACCGATGATACAAATTATGCCCATACTATGACACTTTTTTTAAATAATTGCCCAATGTTAAATAGTATTTTAATAATATTTAATAAAAAACGTATTAAATTCAAAAACATTTTTCGTTTCAGATGGAAAACTGATTTAAAAAATAAAATAATTCAAATAATTCACTTTTTGTTTTTTCATGAGAAATTTTTGTATAATTAAATATAAATATATATTCCTATCTATATATATATATATATTATATATATATTACTAAAATAAAATTTAAAAATTTATTTAAATTTATAAATTTCAAATGTTCATTTTTATATTTTTATCATCCGAAAATTTGTAAAATATTCGAAACATGAGAACTTGTATAAAAAAATTAAACAAAAACACCTTTTTCTGTCGTATTCAATGAAAAATCTGTAAACATCATTGTTCAAATATATAAATTATATATATATATATATATATATATATATATATTTGGAGATAAAATATGACAAAATGGAAAATCGATGTATATATATATATATATATATATATATATATATATATATATATTAACAGTAAAATTCCATATATCACGAAATATTCGTAGAAAAATTAAATTTAAAACCGGTATATATATATATATATATATAAATATATATATATATATATATATATATATATATATATATTATAAATATATGATCAAGTTTTATTTATTTTTTTATTTGGTGATATATATATATTTAAAATTTTATTTTTTTATATTTCATATAACCGATTTAGTTGCTTTAGGTTCTATTGCATTTTTTATTCTATTAAATTTTTATTAAATATCCACATTTGATAATAGGAAAAATATATTTTTTTCATTTGTTTATAAATTTTTCCCCAATATAGATTTATCAACAGTGTCATTTGCAAAACAGTCTAAAAAGCATAAATTTTAACGATAGTAAAAGACTTTATTTTCATTTTCTGCAGGCATAACAAAATTGAATATAATAGCATTATACAGAAAAAAGAAATAAGTATTTTAAAATATCATTCCCCATTTGTAAAAATTTGTTTTCCGCAATTAAATTGTCTGATTTTGAATTTGAGGAAAAAATCAGGGTCAAAAGAATAGAGAAGCCAGAAAATTTTAAAAGATCGAAAATTTTTGCCCCACCTCCGAGCCTGGTTCAACCCCCAGCATCCCATGTCACAACTGCAATAGACTTTTCAGGGACAAGGTCAAACTCCTTAGTCATCACAGTATCCCCCCACATCAATTTGAAGTCAAGGTCATGTCCGCATACGTAGGATGAACGACGATAATATATATGGAGGCACGGTGGAGCAGTAGATAGCGGCTTGGATTGAGGAATCGCAGAGCCGAGTTCGAATTCCAGTCGAATCCATTACATTCACTTACGTGCTAATACCCTTGGGAAAGGTATGTATCCTCTTCATCTCCCTCCAGCTATGGGTAAAATAGCAGGACAGACTGGGTTCTATAGACTTGGATGGCAACTGGTCTAGGAGAAGGACAACTCTGAATTCAAAACCTGCGGAGGGTCGTTTGGGAACCTTTTTGGCATGCATTCAGTGCACCAGGTTTCTGTATTCGTCCCTTTTAAAAAATGTGGCTGGTCTTGCACGAGGCCTTCACCACTATAATCAAATCTCATGTGCCGAATGTCGGTTTCCTTCCTGACTTATCGGCCTGACTGTCAAATAAACGCGACGGGATATTCATCGATTATATATATATATATATATATATATATATATATATATAAATATATAATATATATTATATAATATATATATATATATATATATTGCAGTATATTTTATCCCAATATATATTTAGATTTTTTCTGGACCCAAATTATAGCCTTTTTAGAATTACCTAAACAAAATAGACCAAAAAAATAAAAAACCCGGATAAAAGAGACTTTTCTCCTGTCCCGACAACTTTTATATCCATTTTTATATTATATATATATATATATATATATATATATATATATATATAAGAAACGTTGAAGTTTCAAGAGCCTTAGAAGCGACAAGCTATTTATATATATACAGGTCAGTGGTGCATTGTGGGTAGTCCATTTTTTTGTTATTTTGCCGGAAGTCGTTTATTAGTTTATTTATTTGGGTTAATTTATTTTGCTTTTTTTTTTTTTTTTTATTATTTAATTTTATTTTTGTTTTTTTTTGATTATTTTTATATATTTATTTATTTATTTTTATTTTAATCAGTGTTTTATTAACGTAGTAAAAATTTGTTTATATCGCTTATTTAATTTTGTTTTGGGTTTGGAAGATAATTTTAACAGTTTTTTTATATATATATATATATATATATATATATATATATATATATATATATATATATATATATATATATATATATATATATATTTTATATATATTATATTTAAAGTAAAATATATATATATATATATATATTTATTTTACATATAATTTAATTTAACAATTTAAAAAATGTATTTTTCAATCCATTTTCTCTGGATCAACTTATATATTTAATTAAAGCTGTCCGTCAAAAGTGTATATGTATTTTCAAGCATGTTTGTTTAAATAATTTAGACATATCATTGAGACGTATTATATGTATTTATTCTACTTGTAATTATTTCAAGTCCACTAATTAATTTATTGATTTCTGTCAAAAATTGATTAATTTAACATTTAAAATATTCTTTCAAATAATTTTTATTTTTCTAAAATAATCAAATATTTCTTTCTTGAGGGGTTGCATATTTATGGATGTGTTATGCGTTAACACTGTAAATTCAAAATATTTTTTCTCTATGCAAAGAAGGTAACATAGGCGATTTAAAAAAAATATTTTAAAAGATATTTTTAATTGTAATATTTTAATTTAGTATTTTGGATATAAAACTTTGAAAAATTCTATGAATTTGTTTAATTTTATATCTCAATTATCCGTGTTCGTTCACTTCCAGAACTTAAAATTTTTTTATTATTATTGAAAAGAGTTTCGATATATTTTCGAATAATATCTGTCTAAACAGTAAATATAGGCATAAGAGTTCTTTTTTAAAATTCTGAGATTTAAATACGATAAAAATATTGCAAGATAATGTATATCAATATATATATATATATATATATATATATATATATATATATATATAAGTATATAGTATATTCAAATGTGATAATTTATAAACATAAATTTGAAATCATGGTAAAAACTGAACTAAAAAAAACCTTTCAATGTTCATTTTCATTTAAATAGAGAAAAAATTTTTTTAAAATTGGAATTTGAATAAAATTTAGATACCATTTTTTTGACCTATTAATTTTAAATTTCAATAAATTTTCAAACTGTTTAAACTTTCAATCATATTTGTAGTGGATAAATATAGTTGAGAAAAGTTTATATATATATATATATATATATATATATATATATAAACAAATCATTTAAAAAACAAATATGAAAATCCACCCAAAATTTCGATAAACAGATCTTCAAAGGGTCTTACCCTGAGGATCCATTTTCTTTAAAACTCTAAAATTTTCCTGCTCAGGATTTATTTTTTGTCATTTCCTGCCTCTACTAATTATTGAGCATTCTACATTTTAGTCTTACATTCTATTTGGTTTTTTTTTTAAAACACTAAAGACTTAGGGCACTGGATGATTTGTTTATTTAAAGAAATATATCTTTTTTTTTTATAATTTATTCTATGTCGTTATTTGTTGTGATTTATCTACAAGTTGTAACTATCCGAGTTTTTTTCTACAAACAAGTATTACTATATATATATATATATATATATATATATATATATATATATATATAATTATTTATTTAAAATATGATTCCATTGCACACATAAAATTTCTCATGTTTCCATAAAAGCCTCTAACAAAATAACTTCAAAATAACAAAAAATACTAAAAAAATTGATTATTTACCTAACGAGTTCTTTCCTATTTTCTATATATTTTATTTTTTTACACACACACACACACACACACACACACACATATATTATATATATATATATATATATTATATTTTTTTTTTTTTTTTTTTATTAAGCCCCAAGCAAGGCGTGAAGCCACTAGGATGCAGGGGGGTTGCAGAAGATTTGGAGCGAGAGCAGATAAGAGTGATAGGAGAAAGGATGAGGAGAAGGATAGTGGGTAGATCAAGGTAACTGGAGATGTCGATTGACATTACATTTGAATAGTTGGAGATTATAGCTTTCAGGGAAACAGTAATTGGGGAGGGTGTTCCACTGGCGAGGGGTGCGAGGTATGAAGCTATTGGAGTAGAAGAGATTGCTACATTTGAAGGTTTCTACGGTGTAAGGGTGAGAGCGGGATGCCAGCCTCGTAGGGCGCTTGAATTCATGGAGTCTGGGAACCAGTGAGAGCAGCTCATCAGAGCAGTTACCATGGAAGTATTTGTAGAAAAGACAGAGAGAGGCGACGGCGCGTCTGTGAGAGAGTGACTGTAGACAAGACGCCAGATCAGGGCCAATTAGATTACATATCCGTCTCTGGATCTTGTCAAGAACTCCGAGGTAAACAGAAGGTGCCCCAGACCATATATGGCAGCAATACTCCATGCAAGGGCGAATGGTTGATTTGTATATTTGAAGTATCGATTCAGGGAGAAAAATTTCCTGGCGCGGCACAGAGAGCCAACTTTCCTCGCGGTGGAAGAAGCAATTGACTCAATGTATTTGTTCCATCTCAGGTCAGCAGTCAACGTGAGACCGAGCAGACGCAGGAGTTGCTCTCAATAAGTTGACTATCAGACATTTTAATGGGGGGACAGGGAAGGATCTCTATGGTGGTTAATGGAGAGTAATTTAGTTTTGTGGCGTTAAATTGAAGTGCCAATTCTTGCCCCAGTTAACAACCGATTGGAGGTCCATTTCAAGAATATATATAACATATATATATATATTATATATATATATATATATATATATATTTATATTTGTCAACTTTCTGTGTGTGTGTGTATTTAAAATAATTTTGATGAAAATATTTTCATTGAACTTTATATAATAAACATGAAAACAATTTTATATTATATCAAATTTAAAACAATGTATCCTTATTAAATTCTCATGTTTTGATATTTTATTTATTTATTATAAAAATTTTATAAACCTTTATTCTTATTATTGATATTTTACGACAGGTAAACAATATGATTCGAAATGTGTTCATGGACTGGAGGAATCAAGTCTCAAAACAAACAAATAACTGGTGGATTATAAATAAACGTAGGTCGCCTGAACATTTGCCATATCAACAGCAATAGGTTGCATAATTTCTTAATAGAAATGAGACCTTACCTTTTTGTTGCTGTTATTGTTGTAGAAGCCGACAACATCGTTCTTCGTTTGTCAATGTAATTTGTTTTCGGAAAGGACCCTGTTTTAAATTATGGAGAGAAAAAATACATTAACCTCAGGGCATGGTTTATCGATTTAAAATGAATAATCAAATTACACACGTAAGTATTTATTCTGTCAAACACTTATTGAATTCATCCCATTATCATGAATTTTATTGTTTGGTATTATTTTAATAATCATTTAGATACAAGATCAATTGGATTAAGGTAGAAATCAAATTTCTATCATCGGAAAAAAAAAAATTGTTCTGCTTTATTAAACTTATTACCATGCGTTCACTTGTTATATTCACACATGCATATAACCTTGTGATACATCCCACATATAATCTAAATTTGAACAAAATTGTCCAATTTTTAGAATGAAAGAACATTTTCGCTGTATATTAGAAATGATTAAAGATTTATTTCCCAATACCTATAAAGTGATATATTTTGATATAATTAAATATAGCCACTAATTGAGCAATAAGAATGATAAATTATCGAAGCTTAAGCAAAAAGAATTTGATGAAATCAATCATAAACGAAAATAACCAAGTTCATCGTTAATTAATCATAAAATGATCGAAATTTTTTAAAGAATTATATAAAGTTCAAATTTATATAAATATATTTCTAATATTTTTTATAAATATGTGCTAATTTAATAAGATTCCTATTATTAAATTCATTTTTAGTATTTCATTTTCATTTTTTATAAATATTTTTTTGGACCCTCATAGCTGAAAATCCCTTTAAATACCAAACGTCTTATAGATATTTGAACTGATTTTTAGAAGATAATGAGAATATATGTATATATATATATATATATATATATATATATATATATATATATATATATATATAAACGTATTTAAATCTTATAAATCAACAAAAGATTTCCAAATCGTGTGACACCAAAATTTCAAATTGGTAAATTCAGCTCTTTCAGAACCGTTGTATTTTAGAAATGATTAAAGATATCTTACTTGAATTCTCATTGGTTTTTATAACACTTTCCTTTTTACATGTTTCCAATAAGACATGGTTAATTTTCTCCAAGTTTAACGAACAATTTTCACAAAATCGATTTTGTCTTCTCAGACCCAAATTAATATACATCTATAATATATTGCATATCCCTAAGGATAAATGTTTATGAAAGGTCAAATAAAGTTCATATATATATATATATATATATATATATCTATATACATTTATCTTTATTTATATATTTTTTAAAAAATTTTCTTTTGTTCAAGATGATCTTTTCTTACTCTAACGTTCTCACTGTCTTCCTTGAATAACACGTTGCTTAACAGTTTATCAAAAGAACATTTAACATTTAAAATTCAGTTGGATCAAGTTAATTGATCAGCATTTAAACACAACTGAATTAAACTTATGATTAAGATTTACTGTTTCCTGTTTTGTTTAAGCACTCCTGATCCAGTTTTTTTTTATATATTTTTCTTCTTTTGAAACTTATTCACCGTTTTCTTGATGGTTCTTGAACGGACTTTTTGATGGAAAAGTATGAATGTTGGTTGATTACTTTTTTTCTTAATGATCTCAGGTTAACAATATTACTCAGTTTTGATATAAGACTGGAGTAAAATAATTTAAATTTTAACCTTTTTTTTAGATATAAATCAAATTCTTTTCATGGTTTAATTATTTCAAATGATATCAAGATGGCTTTTACAATTTATCAAACATGGTTTTGCTAAACACAAAAGTTTTTTTTTTTTTTTTTTTAGATATTAAACAATAAGTTTATGGATATTGAATATTCATTGGTTTTTAACGAATTGAAAAAACATTAGTTATACACACTATATATATATATAAATATTATATATATATATATATATATATATATATATATAAATTAATATATATTGAAAATATAGGTCAAAAATATAATAAATATTTATTGGTTAGCATATTGGTGATGAAAGTAGTCGTAATTTGGGAGGTTACATCCTATAGTTACAGAGAACCTACATTTGATCTTATCTTCACCTAAAACTTTTTAGACGAGGCATTTATGCTGATGATAAAAGAATTTATTCCTCTCTTAGTTTTTAACAATTTTGACCAACAGTTAAACTGGCAGTTATTTTAAAATAACCCTAATCAGTGTTTAATATTTACAAAGAATGGATTGCAACTTTTAATCCTTTTGGATAAAACTGAAATAATTTAATCAATAAAAATTCTTTTTTTATTCCATCAGACTAAATTTTATATTATATATATGGATTGATGTGACAATTTGCGATTTTTGGGCTTCATTTTCCAGTGACATGAAGACAAATAATTATATTTTATCAAATAGGGATTTCTGCTGTTGATAAGACTGTATCTTGCATATTAAAATTGTTTATTCATCCAAAACTTTTTATTTACAATATGTGATATATTTATTTTAATTATACATTCATCACAATTTACATGATTGAATGTTATCAGTCATCATGTATCAAATGTTTGACGAATCTTTCTGCCCATCATCTTTTCAAAAAAATGATTTTTGATATTTGAACAGTCTGACTCTTATATATTGAATGTATGTGTATATTTCCCATGTGTGAATAAATTTTCTTTGAATTTAAAAATGGAATTGTTTTAAACCATTTTTCTTTTTTTTGATGAATTATATTTCATGAATTTAAAATTTTTACGTATGATTAGTTCTTGTGTCTCAAAGATTTATTGTTGAAATCTTTATTAGTTTAATTTATTATCTTTTTTGTTATTATTTTAAAACCATTATTTGCTTGTTTTTTTTTGATTCCTTTTATGTAAATTCTTTAAAATTTTTTGAATTCTTATTAATTTTTATGCGGTTTTCTCCTTAATTTTCCTTTGAAATGAGTAATTTCGACATTAATACTGAATACTAATGGAAATATGTTTTTTGATGTAAGTGTAAATGTGTTACTATTGATAATAAAAATTGAAATAATTATTTATAAAAAATGGTATAAGACATTATCAATGGTGGTGGAGGGATAATAATAATAAAATATAGTATTATGATTTTATTTGAACTATAAATAATTGTATAATTGAATTGATTCATATCAATTATTCTAGCTGATATGTTTTTATGCTTGAAAAAATTTTCTGTACAAATGTATTAGTAAATACATTAGTATGAATGGCGTATGAATAAATTTTATTTGGACACTTCCATTCAAAACACCAATAATTTAGAAATTTATTGTGTTTCAAATTTAAAAAGCAGTGACCAGTTTTAAATTCAATAAATGACAAAGTTTTTCAAAAGGGACACAAACACAAGTACCATTAATCACAACTAGATAAAGATATCACTTTCCCTATCTGTAATTGGTTGAGCGCTTTATATAGAATTAGATGATAACTCATATATAAATAAATATATATATATTGAAATATATATATATATATATATATATATATATATATATATATATATATTTATATGGTAATATATTATATCTATCAACCAAATATATTAATATCTCTGATATTGAGCGCTTTTCTAATAAGTATGAAAGGAATAATATATAAATAAATATACATATATATATTTATTTATATTTAATAATTTTTTATTGACACACACACACACACACACATATATATATATATAGATTGATAATATTTGTGGTAAATATATACATACATATACAATCATATATCTAAAATATATAAATATATATACATACATACATACACATATATGTATATATGTATAAAAATAATTCCAAGAGGATAGAATCCAGGTGTGTTTTTGAACACAGAAATATAGGTCCTTGCTAGATTAGATAAAAATTTTATATTTATTTTTATATATGTTTATAAACACATTTGTATTACACTGTAGTATATATTACTTTTGTCAAATTTTCTTGATTTTTCAAATATTTATAAATTGCCCTTTGGTTTTAATTCCCCCCCCCATTTTTCTTTTCTTTTCCAGCCCATCTCTCATCTTCTGATCTTTTCTCAATTATATCACCTATTATAAGTGTATGTCACCACAAAATGTTTTCCCCTTTCCGGTGTATCTTTTATTCTATTAGACATCCGAGAATATTCATATTTCTATCACTTTGACTATCTTCAAAATTCTCTCTGTTAAATTAATCCCCTCTTAAGGTTTAGACCTTCCTGTTCCTTTCTCCTAAAATTACCCTCCCTATAGTTTTCATTTAATTTAATTCGTCCCACACCTCATACATGCACTCTCATTAAATTTTATTTTTATTACCGGAGTTGTTTTTTTCTGTTTTCTTTTTGAATTTGTAGGTCTGATGAATTGGATTGTATTTACGATTCCAATGGAATAAATTATGAACATGGAATATTAGTGTTTAAGCCTTTTTATTATATCCTTACTCTGTCCTGGACATTGAGTTCTACCTCGATTCTATCCTCTTGAAATTTTTTTATTCCAATATATATATATGTATATGCATGCATCTATGTATATATATTTATATATTTTGCATATGTATGTGTATATTTGCCACTAATATTATATAAATTATGACCATGGAATATTAGTGTTTAAGCCTTTTATTATTATATATATATATATATATATATTTATATATATATATATATATTTTATATATATATATATATATATATATATATATATATATGTGTGTGTGTGTGTGTGTCTGTGTGTGTGTGTGTGTGTGTTTCATTAAAGACAACTGACAAAGTACTGCGATTAAGCATTTTATTTAATTTTTCTTGTGTAAGTGGTTTCCTTTCTGGACACACTATGGGTGTAAAAACTTTCTAAATGTTCTACATTCCCGAGCGCTGTCGTCTATAATTTTAGCTGTTATCAAGAATGACTTAATTTTACTTTTAACTAAATGTATGTGTTGTGTTATATATGTATCTACAGTTATAGGAATGTTTTATTTTCCAAACACGGTCAGCACATCGTGGCCGTGTTCATAGTTAATATTATTGAGCATTGGCTTTTTCTTTTGTGTTATTAGGGCTGCCATTATTTTAATTCTTTTGTTTACATGTGGATGAGGTTATTATGCTTGTATTTTCTATTAGTATATTTCAGATCGTGTCTGGTATGTTTTTGGGTGTGTTTAAATCAGTTCTAATGTAGCTGCACTCGGATAGGTGTAACGTCAGTCATATTCACTTAGAATTATCATAAGGAAAGACACTACACCAGTCGATACTTACAAAAAAATAAATTATCTAATACAAAAAATTAAAATAGATGGCTTTATCATAAAAAATAACAACACAGCTGCAAAATCAAAACTACAACATTATTTACAAATTCAAGTGCCACTTAAGGAACCGATAAATCTAAATTTTACACACACACACACACACACACACACACACATATATATATATATATACGAGGTCTGATTAAAATGTATCGGGGTAGGTTCTATAAAAAGAAAACTACAACAAATATCAATTCGCCATTTAGTCTCCTTCTGAATAGTAGCCTTCTGAAGACACGTCTACTGACCCCTGATCAAAAAAGCATCAATCTGACCACGTCACCAGAAAATCTGACATTGTTTTCCGGCAGATGTATCTGGTTTCCTTCATTCTTTTCTATCGCAGGATGAGTGTTGGGTTCTTCAATTTGAGCTAGAGAGAAATAGACAAGCACCTGCCCTAACTAAGGCCAATGTCGTTTATTGACCATCCTCAAAAGGGCCATACCATCAATGGAGAGTGCTATGCCAAGTTGCTGAGGCTATGAAGACCAAACTCCCAGGAAAGCTGACGAAACGAGTCTTGTTTCATCAGGACAATCATCCAATGGCATAAGACTTTGGTTTCAATGGCTGCTGTGCATGACGTTAACTTTGAACTGTTTGAACACCCTTCCTATTCACCGGATTTTGCTTCATCTGACTATCATCTGTCCCCCAACATTAAAAAAAAACTGGCACCAGTAGAATCCTTTATATTCACTTACGTCCTTGGGAAAGGTATGAATCCTCTTCTTCTCTCCCCCCAAGCTATGGATAATTAGCAGCACAGACCAGGTTCTATAGCTTTGGATGTCACTCGGTCTACCGCAGAAAGAAATGGCAACCTTCTGCGGGAAAAAATATCTCGTCAGTCATATATCGAAAGATATATTATCGCCTAAGTGTATCACGCATGGCACATAACTGATTGTTGGCTAGATATTACAGTATTTACTGTTATTTTGAAGTTCAATAAAAGTTTCTTGTAGGGTGATATCAAGTTCATATGCATCAGCAATGAAGGGACCCACAAACCAGTGCAGCACTGCCATTTGGAATAGATCAGAGAAGCAAAATGTCATATCATTATGCAACTGCTTCAAGTGATCAACATACACCACTATGTTTTTATCAAACAGCTCGTTGGATAAGGAAAGAAACTGCGCAATCTCACGTCTAACAAGGTTGAGACAGAACAGCTTTATTTTCCCGTTAAATGTGTTAATTGCCTCTTTGCAGGAAGACAAGATGGAGTCATTTCCTTGGAGCTCTTGGTTCAGGATATTTCGATTTTCAAATCTGTCAGACAGATAGAAGATATCACTCTTTGAATTAACAAGTTTCTGTCCAAGTTTTGTTTCACTCAATGTCCAATTACTTCTGGAGTCTTATGCGTGATGGCACTCAGAAAACACACGAAGGGAAGACATATCGGCGAAGCTTCCATCAGATGAAGTAATGTACAATGACCTGAGCGACTTACGATACCGGGCTTGTAAGATATGTTGAATAGCTTAAATGACATATTTTTCTAGTTTATGTTTTGGCGTGAAATTTGATTTGAAATCATATTTTTATCTTATAATTTTTCATGAATGAGGATAAAACTGTGAAATGTTCTGGCTCTTCTTTGCTTACTTGCATTATTTCCATTATTCGGACTGTTATCCTCATCTTCATTGCGATATACACAGCGTTTCGGCAGTTGTACGCTCCAGCCTTTATGTCACATTTCTCTGTCTATATCTCTGAGATGAGGTATTATTATTACTTGTATTATTTACATTATTTAGACTGTTATCCTCATCTTCATTGCGATATACACAACGTTTCGGCAGTTGTACGCTCCAGCCTTTATGTCATATTTATTTGTCTATATCTCTGAGATGAAGTATCATTATTACTTACATTATTTACATTATTTGGACTGTTATCCTCATCTTCATTTTCTATGCTCTCTTTTGTCCCTCATTTCTGAAACTTGGCCTTGTAGTCCTGCAAAATCTTTATTTTTTCCTCAAGGGGCCATATATTTGCATTGAATAATCATGATGTAAGCGAAGAACACATCAAACAATGGAGAAGCGGTGCCAAGGCTGATGGAACGCCCACATAATGTCCAATTACGGATGGAGCCTTATGTGTGATTGCACTCATAAAAAAACAAGAAAGGATGTCATATCAGAGAATCTTCAATCAGATAAAGGAATGTACAATAACTTAGACAGCTTACGATACTGGTCTAGTAAGATATGCTGAAGAGCTTAAAATACATATTTTGCTAGTTTATTTTTTGGTGTGAAATTTGATTGGCAATCGCATTTTTATCTTATAATTTTTTTCATGAATCCCTTTCAAAGCGGAAACCAAACGATGCAGCAATTAGCTTTCGACTGCCACTTGACTTCAGTGTGCAACACAAGTCGTTCAAATTCCTCACTGTACTTTTCACATAATTGCTGAAAGTGGCAATCTTGCAGTGCATTCTTTTTATCAAGCTGACACCTTGATAACATGCATAAGTGCTTCATGTGGAAGTTCTGCTAGGTGTTTGGCAACCAGGTGCTGCCAGTGAACACAAACCACATTAGGAACAGCATTTTTTAAGTAAGCACTGAATCCCAAGTACCTTCTAATCATAGTAACAACGTCATCTGTTGCACAAGCCACAATGTTCTTGAATGGAATGTTGGTCTGCTGAAAATAGGCCTCATGTTTTTTGACGAGGAGTTCAAAGTGTCAGTCGTTAGTTTCAACGCGAAAAGTAGTTCTTGACATATATCATCAACATCAAGAAACCCTACAAATGCCATCAAAAAAGCAGAATTATCAGGTAAAGTTGATTCGTCGAGTTGAAGTGAGAATCTTTTCACCTGCAGTTTTCAGACTAATTGGTTTTCAACACCAGCTGTCATTTTATCAATATGTCGTGATACTGATGAGTTGCTCAGAGGAATAACACTAGTTGCCTCTTGTAGACTCTGATTCATGAGGGTTGAAATCACTAATGCCACTGCAGACATGATCAGAGATTCACCGATAGTGGTCCTAGATCTTCTATGCTCTCTTGTGTCCCTCATTTCTCAAATTTTCCCTTCTAGCCCCTGAAAATATCTCACGGTCCTCACGTTGAATAATCATGATGTAAGCGAAGAACACGGAGAACGTTTTAACCAAGACATCAAGATTATGGAGAAACGGTACCAAGGCTGATGGAACGCCCACATAATGTCCGATTACGGATGCAGCCTTAAATTACATATTTTGCTAGTTTCCTTTTGGTGTGAAATTTGAGTGGAAATCTTATTTTTATCTTATAATTTTTCATGAATCATGTAATAAATGAGGATAAAACTGGGAAATGTTTTGGCTTTAGTTCATTGTTAAAATAGGAGCAAGCTTGCTAGTATTATTTACATTATTTGGACTGTTATCCTCATCTTCATTGCGATATACACAACGTTTCGGCAGGTGTACGCTCCAGCCTTTATGTCATATTTCTCTGTCTATATCTCTGAGATGAGGTATCATTATTACTTACATTATTTGGACTGTTATCCTCATCTTCATTTTCTATGCTCTCTTGTGTCCCTCATTTCTGAAATTTGGCCGTGTAGTCCCTGAAAATATCTCACGGTCCTCAAGGAGCCATATAGCCCACGTTGAATAATCTTGATGTAAGCGAAGAAGACGAAGAACGTTTTCATCATGACATCAGACAATGGAGAAGCGGAACCAAGTCTGAGGGAACGCCCACATAATGTCCAATTACGGATGGAGCCTTATGCGTGATTGCACTCAGAAAAACACACGAAAGGAAATCATATCTGAGAATCTTCAATCAGATAAAGTAATGAACAATGACCTGGACGGCTTACGATACTGGGCTTGTAAGATATGTTGAAGAGTTTAAATTACATATTTTGCTAGTTTATGTTTTGGCGTGAAATTTGATTGGAAATCATATTTTTATCTTATAATTTTTCATGAATGAGGATAAAACCGTGAACTGTTCTGGCTCTTCTTTGTTAAAAATAGGAGCATGCTTACTTGCATTATTTACATTATTCGGGCTGTTATCTTCATCTTCATTGCCATATTCACGTTTCGGCTGTTGTACGCTCCAACCTTTGTCATATCTCTCTGTCTATGACTGGAATTTCGAACCGATCATTTTATTTCGTCCACTGGAGGAGATTGTTCTAGTTCCACGTGTCATGCCTCTTCTGTGTATTTCCATTTAATAGAACTTTTCAAATTTTTTGGTTCACCACTGCTGTGGCCTGGTACTGAACTCACAACTCTTTGGGTCTAGTCACTGGATCTAACCAACGTCTTTATCCACTGGGCCATGTTGACTAGAACAATCTACCCCGGTGGACGAAATGAAGGTTTCAGTTTGAATTTTCAGTCATCTGAAGAAGGCCAGAGCGTACAACGGCCGAAACGTTGTGAATATGGCAGTGAAAATGATGATAACATCCGAATAATGTAAATAATGCAAGTTATCATAATACCTCATTTCAGAGATATAGACAGATATAGGAGTACGCTGTAAGTAAATATCACATTTTAATTATTCATATACAATCAGGAAACTTAAATAAAAGTGATACATTTATTCAACGTTGTTTAATTATCAATTAATAGATTAAATAGCATAATAAATGTGTTTTTATTGAAATATTCAAGCAGCAGTAAAACAATATTCCAATTAGTAGCATTCGCTACAGATTGGCGGAGACGAAAAAAAGCATTTCAGCAATATCCTAAAACTAGAGCCAATTGAACTAAACAGTTCTCGAGTCCAGCGACACCAATATACCCAGGATACAGTCTCACCTAACATGCCAAACAGAAACATATGGTCAGTGTATTAATAGGAATTTGAACTAATGCTTGTATCCCCTGAAAATATCTCACGGTCCTCCAGGGGCCTTATGGCCCACATTGAATAATCATGATGTAAGCGAAGAACACGGAGAACGTTTTCACCAAGACATTAAGACTATGGAAAACGGTACCAAGGCTGATGGAACGCTGAATTCCGAACGCCCACATAATGTCCAATTACGGATGGAAATCTTTTTATCTTATAATTTTTCATGAATCATGTAATAA
Source organism: Acanthosepion pharaonis (assembly GCA_903632075.3). Classification (NCBI taxonomy): domain Eukaryota; kingdom Metazoa; phylum Mollusca; class Cephalopoda; order Sepiida; family Sepiidae; genus Acanthosepion; species Acanthosepion pharaonis. The sequence goes on along the minus strand of CAHIKZ030002460.1, from coordinate 15,222 downwards.
ATGAAAAAACTGGGAAATGTTTTGGCTTTAGTTCATTGTTAAAATAAGGAAACTAAATTTACATTATTTGGACTGTTATCTGTTGATGATATCAGCAGAATCCAGCCTTATGAATTTCAGATGAAGTTTTATTACTACATTATTTGAAAACGACGGCTTACGATACCCTCATTTCTGAAATTTGCTTTGAATAATCTTGATATGTTGAAGAAGATTATTTGGAGAAAGAACGTTTCAGCATGACATCAGACAATGGAGAAGCGGAACCCTGAGGAACGCCCACATAATGTCCATTAAAGCCTTGCGTGATTGCCTCCTCACGAAAGGATTCATATTTTCAATCAGATAAAGTAATGTACAATGACCTTTACGATACTGGGCTTGCAAGATATGTTTTAAATTACTTTTGCTAAATGAAATTTGATTGGAAATCATTGTATCAAAAAATGAAGCTAATACTGGGAAATTATCTGCCTCTTCTTTGTTCATTGTTAAAATAGGGGCATGCTGTAAGTAAATTTTAATCATATACAATCAGAAAACTTAAATAAAAGTGATACATTTATTCAACGTTGTTTGATTATCAGTTAATAGATTAAATAGCATAATAAATGTGTTTTTATTGAAATATTCAAGCAGAAGTAAAACAATAATCCAATTAGTAGCATTCGGTACAGATTGGCAGGGACGATAAAAAGCATTTCAACAATATCCTAAAACTAGAGCCAATTGAACTAAACAGTTCCCAAATTTTAAAAATCTGGGAAGTGTCTTGACTGAGTGCGAGGCTGAGATACGGAGACGTATTGGGATGGCCAAAGACGCATTCCAAAAGCTATGCAGAGTATTACAAGACAGGATGATTTCTTTGGTAAAAAAGAAAACAATACTGAGCTGTTACGTGACATCTGTTCACTTTACGGCAGGGAATTTTGGACGATTTCCTCAAAGATGGAGAAGAGACTCGAGGCGGCGGAGGTATGTTTCTACAGAAGGATGCTGAGAATATCATAGACCGAGCATGTGAGCAACGACGACGTTTTGTAGAGGATGCAAACAAGGGGGGAGCTTATACTTAACATCAGCTGAAATTTCTGGGACGCGTAATGAGAAAGAAGGGCCTGGAGAATCTGATATTCACAGGTCGAATAGAGGGAAAGAGAGACAAGGGAAAGTTACGCATGACATACCTAGCGTGCTTAATCAAGTGGATGACAGAACAGGGCCTGGAGGAAGTAGAAAAGGGACAAAGCTTATTGAGAGCTACGAGTGATAGGGAGAAGTGGAGAGCTATGATCGCCTATATTCTGAAGGGACACAGCACAAAAGAGAAAAAAGACACATCTAAATGACTAAAAGAGATCAGAAACCCAAAGTGGATATTAACGCAGAATGTTAGTTTATTGACGCAGAATAATAGTTAAGTGAATGTAATGGATTCAACTAGAAAGTCAGTCTATCGGAAAATGATATATAAATATCAGAGTTTTATACATAAGGCGATTTCATTCATCTTTCGATATATAACTGACGAGGCAGTTTTTCCCAGAGATGGTTGCCATTTCTTTCTGACTGGATGTCATGTAATGTTAATTCATTGGAATACACTCGGCTCTCCAGGTCTCGATCCGAGCCGTATTTTTTAGCTGGGGGAGAAATCTAGAGGATTCATACCTTTCCCAAAGTTGGCAGCACGAAGTGAATGTAATGGATTCGACTGGAATTCGAACTCGGCTCTCCGATTCCTCAATCCAAGCCGCTATCCATTACTCCTCCGGAGAAAATCTAGAAGAGGATTCATACCTTTCCCAAGGGTATTAGAACGTAAATGAATGTAATGGATTCGACTGGGTCCATTACTTCCTCCCAAGGGTATTAGCACGGGAAAATCTAGAAGAGGATTCATACCTTTCCCAAGGGTATTAGCACGTAAAGTGAATGTAATGGATTCGACTGGAATTCGAACTCGGCTCTCCGATTCCTCAATCCAAGCCGCTATCCATTACTCCTCCGGGAAAATCTAGAAGAGGATTCATACCTTTCCCAAGGGTATTAGCACGTAAGTGAATGTAATGGATTCGACTGGAATTCGAACTCGGCTCTCGATTCCTCAATCCGAGCCGCTATCCATTACTCCTCCGGGAAAATCTAGAAGGGATTCATACCTTTCCCAAGGGTATTAGCACGTAAGTGAATGTAATGGATTCGACTGGAATTCGAACTCAGCTCTCCGATTCCTCAATCCGAAAATCCGCTATCCATTACTCCTCCGGGAAAATCTAGAAGAGGATTCATACCTTTCCCAAGGGTATTAGCACGTAAGTGAATGTAATGGATTCGACTGGAATTCGAACTCGGCTCTCCGATTCCTCAATCCGAGCCGCTATCCATTCCGGACTCCTTTCCCAAAATGTTGGAAAATCTAGAATGTAATGGATTCGAGGATTCAATCCGACCTTTCCCAAGGGTAAATTAGCACCTTTCCCAGTGAATGCACGTAATGGATTAATGGATTCGACTGGAATTCAAACTCGGCTCTCCGATTCCTTAATCCGAGCCGCTATCCATTACTCCTCCGGGAAAATCTAGAAGAGAATTCATACCTTTCCCAAGGGTATTAGCACGTAAGTGAATGTAATGGATTCGACTGGAATTCGAACTCAGCTCTCCGATTCCTCAATCCAAGCCGCTATCCATTACTCCTCCGGGAAAATCTAGAAGAGGATTCATACCTTTCCCAAGGGTATTAGCACGTAAGTGAATGTAATGGATTCGACTGGAATTCGAACTCAGCTCTCCGATTCCTCAATCCAAGCCGCTATCCATTACTCCTCCGGGAAAATCTAGAAGAGGATTCATACCTTTCCCAAGGGTATTAGCACTTAAGTGAATGTAATTGATTCGACTGGAATTCGAACTCGGCTCTCCGATTCCTCAATCCGAGCCGTTATCCATTACTCCTCCGGGAAAATCTAGAAGAGGATTCATACCTTTCCCAAGGTTATTAGCACGTAAGTGAATGTAATAGATTCGACTGGAATTCGAACTCGGCTCTCCGATTCCTCAATCCGAGCCTCTATCCGTTACTCCTCCGGGAAAATCTAGAAGAGGATTCATACCTTTCCCAAGGGTATTAGCACGTAAGTGAATGTAATGGATTCGACTGGAATTCGAACTCGGCTCTCCGATTCCTCAATCCGAGCCGCTATCCATTACTCCTCCGGGAAAATCTAGAAGAGGATTCATACCTTTCCCAAGGGTATTAGCACTTAAGTGAATGTAATGGATTCGACTGGAATTCGAACTCGGCTCTCCGATTCCTCAATCCGAGCCGCTATCCATTACTCCTCCGGAAAATCTAGAAGAGGATTCATACCTTTCCCAAGGGTATTAGCACGTAAGTGAATGTAATGGATTCGACTGGAATTCGAACTCGGCTCTCCGATTCCTCAATCCGAGCCGCTATCCATTACTCCTCCGGGAAAATCTAGAAGATTCATACCTTTCCCAAGGGTATTAGCACGTAAGTGTGAATGTAATGGATTCGACTGGAATTCGAACTCGGCTCTCCGATTCCTCAATCCGAGCCGCTATCCATTACTCCTCCGGAAAAATCTAGAAGAGGATTCATACCTTTCCCAAGGGTATTAGCACGTAAGTGAATGTAATGGATTCGACTGGAATTCGAACTCGGCTCTCCGATTCCTCAATCCGAGCCGCTATCCATTACTCCTCCGGGAAAATCTAGAAGAGGATTCATACCTTTCCCAAGGGTATTAGCACGTAAGTGAATGTAATGGATTCGACTGGAATTCGAACTCAGCTCTCCGATTCCTCAATCCGAGCCGCTATCCATTACTCCTCCGGGAAAATCTAGAAGAGGATTCATACCTTTCCCAAGGGTATTAGCACGTAAGTGAATGTAATGGATTCGACTGGAATTCGAACTCAGGCTCTCCGATTCCTCAATCCGAGCCGCTATCCATTACTCCTCCGGGAAAATCTAGAAGAGGATTCATACCTTTCCCAAGGGTATTAGCACGTAAGTGAATGTAATGGATTCGACTGGAATTCGAACTCGGCTCTCCGATTCCTCAATCCCAGCCGCTATCCATTACTCCTCCGGGAAAATCTAGAAGAGGATTCATACCTTTCTCAAGAGTATTAGCACGTAAGTGAATGTAATGGATTCGACTGGAATTCGAACTCGGCTCTCCTATTCCTCAATCCGAGCTGCTATCCATTACTCCTCCGGAAAAATCTAGAAGAGGATTCATACCTTTCTCAAGGGTATTAGCACGTAAGTGAATGTAATGGATTCGACTGGAATTCGAACTCGGCTCTCCGATTCCTCAATCCGAGCCGCTATCCATTACTCCTCCTCTAGAAGGGAAAAATCTAGAAGATTCGATTCATACCTTTCCCAAGGGTATTAGCACGTAAAATGAATGTAATGGATTCGACTGGAATTCGAACTCGGCTCTCCGATTCCTCAATCCGAGCCGCTATCCATTACTCCTCCGGGAAAATCTAGAAGAGGATTCATACCTTTCCCAAGGGTATTAGCACGTAAGTGAATGTAATGGATTCGACTGGAATTCGAACTCGGCTCTCCGATTCCTCAATCCAAGCCGCTATCCATTACTCCTCCGGGAAAATCTAGAAGAGGATTCATACCTTTCCCAAGGGTATTAGCACGTAAGTGAATGTAATGGATTCGACTGGAATTCGAACTCGGCTCTCCGATTCCTCAATCCGAGCCGCTATCCATTACTCCTCCGGGAAAATCTAGAAGAGGATTCATACCTTTCCCAAGGGTATTAGCACGTAAGTGAATGTAATGGATTCGACTGGAATTCGAACTCGGCTCTCCGATTCCTCAATCCGAGCCGCTATCCATTACTCCTCCGGGAAAATCTAGAAGAGGATTCATACCTTTCCCAAGGGTATTAGCACGTAAGTGAATGTAATGGATTCGACTGGAATTCGAACTCAGCTCTCCGATTCCTCAATCCGAGCCGCTATCCATTACTCCTCCGGGAAAATCTAGAAGAGGATTCATACCTTTCCCAAGGGTATTAGCACGTAAGTGAATGTAATGGATTCGACTGGAATTCGAACTCAGCTCTCCGATTCCTCAATCCGAGCCGCTATCCATTACTCCTCCGGGAAAATCTAGAAGAGGATTCATACCTTTCCCAAGGGTATTAGCACGTAAGTGAATGTAATGGATTCGACTGGAATTCGAACTCGGCTCTCCGATTCTTCAATCCAAGCCGCTATCCATTACTCCTCCGGGAAAATCTAGAAGAGGATTCATACCTTTCCCAAGGGTATTAGCACGTAAGTGAATGTAATGGATTCGACTGGAATTCGAACTCGGCTCTCTGATTCCTCAATCCTAGCCGCTATCCATTACTCCTCCGGGAAAATCTAGAAGAGGATTCATACCTTTCCCAAGGGTATTAGCACGTAAGTGAATGTAATGGATTCGACTGGAATTCGAACTCGGCTCTCCGATTCCTCAATCCGAGCCGCTATCCATTACTCCTCCGGGAAAATCTAGAAGAGGATTCATACCTTTCCCAAGGGTATTAGCACGTAAGTGAATGTAATGGATTCGACTGGAATTCGAACTCGGCTCTCCGATTCCTCAATCCGAGCCGCTATCCATTACTCCTCCGGGAAAATCTAGAAGAGGATTCATACCTTTCCCAAGGGTATTAGCACGTAAGTGAATGTAATGGATTCGACTGGAATTCGAACTCGGCTCTCCGATTCCTCAATCCAAGCCGCTATCCATTACTCCTCCGGGAAAATCTAGAAGAGGATTCATACCTTTCCCAAGGGTATTAGCACGTAAGTGAATGTAATGGATTCGACTGGAATTCGAACTCGGCTCTCCGATTCCTCAATCCGAGCCGCTATCCATTACTCCTCCGGGAAAATCTAGAAGAGGATTCATACCTTTCCCAAGGGTATTAGCACGTAAGTGAATGTAATGGATTCGACTGGAATTCGAACTCGGCTCTCCGATTCCTCAATCCGAGCCGCTATCCATTACTCCTCCGGGAAAATCTAGAAGAGGATTCATACCTTTCCCAAGGGTATTAGCACGTAAGTGAATGTAATGGATTCGACTGGAATTCGAACTCGGCTCTCCGATTCCTCAATCCGACCGCTATCCATTACTCCTCCGGGAAAATCTAGAAGAGGATTCATACCTTTCCCAAGGGTATTAGCACGTAAGTGAATGTAATGGATTCGACTGGAATTCGAACTCGGCTCTCCGATTCCTCAATCCGAGCCGCTATCCATTACTCCTCCGGGAAAATCTAGAAGAGGATTCATACCTTTCCCAAGGGTATTAGCACGTAAGTGAATGTAATGGATTCGACTGGAATTCGAACTCGGCTCTCCGATTCCTCAATCCGAGCCGCTATCCATTACTCCTCCGGGAAAATCTAGAAGAGGATTCATACCTTTCCCAAAATCCGGTATTAGCACGTAAGTGAATGTAATGGATTCGACTGGAATTCGAACTCGGCTCTCCGATTCCTCAATCCGAGCCGCTATCCATTACTCCTCCGGGAAAATCTAGAAGAGGATTCATACCTTTCCCAAGGGTATTAGCACGTAAGTGAATGTAATGGATTCGACTGGAATTCGAACTCGGCTCTCCGATTCCTTAATCCAAGCCGCTATCCATTACTCCTCCGGGAAAATCTAGAAGAGGATTCATACCTTTCCCAAGGGTATTAGCACGTAAGTGAATGTAATGGATTCGACTGGAATTCGAACTCGGCTCTCCGATTCCTTAATCCAAGCCGCTATCCATTACTCCTCCGGGAAAATCTAGAAGAGGATTCATACCTTTCCCAAGGGTATTAGCACGTAAGTGAATGTAATGGATTCGACTGGAAACTCGGCTCTCCGATTCCTCAATCGCCGCTATCCATTCTCCTCCGGGAAAATCTAGAAGAGGATTCCTTTCCCAATCACGTAAGTGAATGTAATGGATTCGACTGGAATTCCTCAACTCCGATTCCTCAATCCACCGCTATCCATTACCCTCCGGGAAAATCTAGAAGAGGATTCATACCTTTCCCAAGGGTATTAGCACGTAAGTGAATGTAATGGATTCGACTGGAATTCGAACTCGGCTCTCCGATTCCTCAATCCGAGCCGCTATCCATTACTCCTCCGGGAAAATCTAGAAGAGGATTCATACCTTTCCCAAGGGTATTAGCACGTAAGTGAATGTAATGGATTCGACTGGAATTCGAACTCGGCTCTCCGATTCCTCAATCCAAGCCGCTATCCATTACTCCTCCGGGAAAATCTAGAAGACTGGAGGATTCATACCTTTCCCAAGGGTATTAGCACGTAAGTGAATGTAATGGATTCGACTGGAATTCGAACTCGGCTCTCCGATTCCTCAATCCGAGCCGCTATCCATTACTCCCCCGGGAAAATCTAGAAGAGGATTCATACCTTTCCCAAGGGTATTAGCACGTAAGTGAATGTAATGGATTCGACTGGAATTCGAACTCGGCTCTCCGATTCCTCAATCCGAGCCGCTATCTATTACTCCTCCTCGAAATTCTAGAAGAGGATTCATTCCTTTCCCAAGGGTATTAGCACGTAAGTGAATGTAATGGATTAGACTGGAATTCGACCTCCGCTCTCCGATTCCTCAATCCGAGCCGCTATCCATTACTCCTCCTTTCCCAAGGGTATTATCTAGAATGAGGATTCATACCTTTCCCAAGGGTATTAGCACGTAAGTGAATGTAATGGATTCGACTGGAATTCGAACTCGGCTCTCCGATTCCTCAATCCGAGCCGCTATCCATTACTCCTCCTGGAAAATCTAGAAGAGGATACATACCTTTCCCAAGGGTATTAGCACGTAAGTGAATGTAATTGATTCGACTGGAATTCGAACTCGACTCTCCGATTCCTCTATCCGAGCCGCTATCCATTACTCCTCTGGGAAAATCTAGTAGAGGATTCATACCTTTCCCAAGGGTATTAGCACTTAAGTGAATGTAATGGATTCAACTGGAATTCGAACTCAGCTCTCCGATTCCTCAATCCGAGCCGCTATCCATTACTCCTCCGGGAAAATCTAGAAGAGGATTCATACCTTTCCCAAGGGTATTAGCACGTAAGTGAATGTAATGGATTCGACTGGAATTCGAACTCGGCTCTCCGATTCCTCAATCCGAGCCGCTATCCATTACTCCTCCGGGAAAATCTAGAAGAGGATTCATACCTTTCCCAAGGGTATTAGCACGTAAGTGAATGTAATGGATTCGACTGGAATTCGAACTCGGCTCTCCGATTCCTCAATCCGAGCCGCTATCCATTACTCCTCCGGGAAAATCTAGAAGAGGATTCATACCTTTCCCAAGGGTATTAGCACGTAAGTGAATGTAATGGATTCGACTGGAATTCGAACTCGGCTCTCCGATTCCTCAATCCAAGCCGCTATCCATTACTCCTCCGGGAAAATCTAGAAGAGGATTCATACCTTTCCCAAGGGTATTAGCACGTAAGTGAATGTAATGGATTCGACTGGAATTCGAACTCGGCTCTCCGATTCCTCAATCCGAGCCGCTATCCATTACTCCTCCGGGAAAATCTAGAAGAGGATTCATACCTTTCCCAAGGGTATTAGCACGTAAGTGAATGTAATGGATTCGACTGGAATTCGAACTCGGCTCTCCGATTCCTCAATCCGAGCCGCTATCCATTACTCCTCCGGGAAAATCTAGAAGAGGATTCATACCTTTCCCAAGGGTATTAGCACGTAAGTGAATGTAATGGATTCGACTGGAATTCGAACTCGGCTCTCCGATTCCTCAATCCGAGCCGCTATCCATTACTCCTCCGGAAAAATCTAGAAGAGGATTCATACCTTTCCCAAGGGTATTAGCACGTAAGTGAATGTAATGGATTCGACTGGAATTCGAACTCGGCTCTCCGATTCCTCAATCCGAGCCGCTATCCATTACTCCTCCGGGAAAATCTAGAAGAGGATTCATACCTTTCCCAAGGGTATTAGCACGTAAGTGAATGTAATGGATTCGACTGGAATTCGAACTCGGCTCTCCGATTCCTCAAACCGAGCCGCTATCCATTACTCCTCCGGGAAAATCTAGAAGAGGATTCATACCTTTCCCAAGGGTATTAGCACGTATGTGAATGTAATGGATTCGACTGGAATTCGAACTCGGCTCTCCGATTCCTCAATCCGAGCCGCTATCATTACTCCTCCGGGAAAATCTAGAAGAGGATTCATACCTTTCCCAAGGGTATTAGCACGTAAGTGAATGTAATGGATTCGACTGGAATTCGAACTCGGCTCTCCGATTCCTCAATCCGAGCCGCTATCCATTACTCCTCCGGGAAAATCTAGAAGAGGATTCATACCTTTCCCAAGGGTATTAGCACGTAAGTGAATGTAATGGATTCGACTGGAATTCGAACTCGGCTCTCCGATTCCTCAATCCAAGCCGCTATCCATTACTCCTCCGGAAAAAATCTAGAAGAGGATTCATACCTTTCCCAAGGGTATTAGCACGTAAGTGAATGTAATGGATTCGACTGGAATTCGAACTCGGCTCTCCGATTCCTCAATCCGAGCCGCTATCCATTACTCCTCCTCCGGGAAAATCTAGAAAAGGATTCATACCTTTCCCAAGGGTATTAGCACGTAAGTGTAATGGATTCGATGGATTCGACTGGAATTCCTCAACTCGGCTCTCCCATTCCCTCAATCCTAGAGCCGCTATCCATTACTCCTCCAAGGAAAATCTAATTCGAACTCGGCTCTCGATTCCTCAATCCCTTTCCCTCCGGAAAATCTAGGGTATTCATACCCAAGTAAGTAAGTGAATGTAATGGATTCGACTGGAATTCGAACTCTGCTCTCCGATTCCTCAATCCAAGCCGCTATCCATTACTCCTCCGGAAAATCTAGAAGAGGATTCATACCTTTCCCAAGGATATTAGCACGTAAGTGAATGTAATGGATTCGACTGGAATTCGAACTCGGCTCTCCGATTCCTCAATCCAAGCCGCTATCCATTACTCCTCCCGGGAAAATCTAGAAGAGGATTCATACCTTTCCCAAGGGTATTAGCACGTAAGTGAATGTAATGGATTCGACTGGAATTCGAACTCGGCTCTCCGATTCCTCAATCCGAGCCGCTATCCATTACTCCTCCGGGAAAATCTAGAAGAGGATTCATACCTTTCCCAAGGATATTAGCACGTAAGTGAATGTAATGGATTCGACTGGAATTCGAACTCGGCTCTCCGATTCCTCAATCCGAGCCGCTATCCATTACTCCTCCGGGAAAATCTAGAAGAGGATTCATACCTTTCCCAAGGGTATTAGCACGTAAGTGAATGTAATGGATTCGACTGGAATTCGAACTCGGCTCTCCGATTCCTCAATCCGAGCCGCTATCCATTACTCCTCCGGAAAATCTAGAAGAGGATTCATACCTTTCCCAAATCCAAGCCGGGTATTAGCACGTAAGTAAGTGAATGTAATGGATTCGACTGGAATTCGAACTCGGCTCTCCGATTCCTCAATCCGAGCCGCTATCCATTACTCCTCCGGGAAAATCTAGAAGAGGATTCATACCTTTCCCAAGGGTATTAGCACGTAAGTGAATGTAATGGATTCGACTGGAATTCGAACTCGGCTCTCCGATTCCTCAATCCAGCCGCTATCCATTACTCCTCCGGGAAAATCTAGAAGAGGATTCATACCTTTCCCAAGGGTATTAGCACGTAAGTGAATGTAATGGATTCGACTGGAATTCGAACTCGGCTCTCCGATTCCTCAATCCAAGCCGCTATCCATTACTCCTCCGAGAAAAATCTAGAAGAGGATTCATACCTTTCCCAAGGGTATTAGCACTTAAGTGAATGTAATGGATTCGACTGGAATTCGAACTCGGCTCTCCGATTCCTCAATCCGAGCCGCTATCCATTACTCCTCCGGGAAAATCTAGAAGAGGATTCATACCTTTCCCAAGGGTATTAGCACGTAAGTGAATGTAATGGATTCGACTGGAATTCGAACTCGGCTCTCCGATTCCTCAATCCAAGCCGCTATCCATTACTCCCTCGGGAAAATCTAGAAGAGGATTCATACCTTTCCCAAGGGTATTAGCACGTAAGTGAATGTAATGGATTCGACTGGAATTCGAACTCGGCTCTCCGATTCCTCAATCCGAGCCGCTATCCATTACTCCTCCGGGAAAATCTAGAAGAGGATTCATACCTTTCCCAAAATATTAGCACGTAAGTGAATGTAATGGATTCGACTGGAATTTCGCACTCGGCTCTCCGATTCCTCAATCCCAGCCGCTATCCATTACTCCTCCGGGAAAATCTAGAAGAGGATTCATACCTTTCCCAAGGGTATTAGCACGTAAGTGAATGTAATGGATTCGACTGGAATTCGAACTCGGCTCTCCGATTCCTCAATCCGAGCCGCTATCCATTACTCCTCCGGGAAAATCTAGAAGAGGATTCATACCTTTCCCAAAGGGTATTAGCACGTAAGTGAATGTAATGGATTCGACTGGAATTCGAACTCGGCTCTCCGATTCCTCAATCCGAGCCGCTATCCATTACTCCTCCGGGAAAATCTAGAGAGGATTCATACCTTTCCCAATGGGTATTAGCACGTAAGTGAATGTAATGGATTCGACTGGAATTCGAACTCGGCTCTCCGATTCCTCAATCCAAGCCGCTATCCATTACTCCTCCGGGAAAATCTAGAAGAGGATTCATACCTTTCCCAAGGGTATTAGCACGTAAGTGAATGTAATGGATTCGACTGGAATTCGAACTCGGCTCTCCGATTCCTCAATCCGAGCCGCTATCCATTACTCCTCCGGGAAAATCTAGAAGAGGATTCATACCTTTCCCAAAGGGTATTAGCACGTAAGTGAATGTAATGGATTCGACTGGAATTCGAACTCGGCTCTCCGATTCCTCAATCCAAGCCGCTATCCATTACTCCTCCGGGAAAATCTAGAAGAGGATTCATACCTTTCCCAAAGGGTATTAGCACGTAAGTGAATGTAATGGATTCGACTGGAATTCGAACTCGGCTCTCCGATTCCTCAATCCGAGCCGCTATCCATTACTCCTCCGGAAAAAATCTAGAAGATTCATACCTTTCCCAAGGGTATTAGCACGTAAGTGAATGTAATGGATTCGACTGGAATTCGAACTCGGCTCTCCGATTCCTCAATCCGAGCCGCTATCCATTACTCCTCCGGGAAAATCTAGAAGAGGATTCATACCTTTCTCAAGAGTATTAGCACGTAAGTGAATGTAATGGATTCGACTGGAATTCGAATTCGGCTCTCCGATTCCTCAATCCAAGCCGCTATCCATTACTCCTCCGGAAAAATCTAGAAGAGGATTCATACCTTTCCCAAGGGTATTAGCACGTAAGTGAATGTAATGGATTCGACTGGAATTCGAACTCGGCTCTCCGATTCCTCAATCCGAAGCCGCTATCCATTACTCCTCCGGGAAAATCTAGAAGAGGATTCATACCTTTCCCAAGGGTATTAGCACGTAAGTGAATGTAATGGATTCGACTGGAATTCGAACTCAGCTCTCCGATTCCTCAATCCGAGCCGCTATCCATTACTCCTCCGGGAAAATCTAGAAGAGGATTCATAGCTTTCCCAAGGGTATTAGCACGTAAGTGAATGTAATGGATTCGACTGGAATTCGAACTCAGCTCTCCGATTCCTCAATCCGAAGCCGCTATCCATTACTCCTCCAGGAAAATCTAGAAGAGGATTCATACCTTTCCCAAGGGTATTAGCACGTAAGTGAATGTAATGGATTCGATTGGAATTCGAACTCGGCCCTCCGATTCCTCAATCCAAGCCGCTATCCATTACTCCTCCGGGAAAATCTAGAAGAGGATTCATACCTTTCCCAAAGGGTATTAGCACGTAAGTGAATGTAATGGATTCGACTGGAATTCGAACTCGGCTCTCCGATTCCTCAATCCGAGCCGCTATCCATTACTCCTCCGGGAAAAAATCTAGAAGAGGATTCATACCTTTCCCAAGGGTATTAGCACGTAAGTGAATGTAATGGATTCGACTGGAATTCGAACTCGGCTCTCCGATTCCTCAATCCGAGCCTCTATCCATTACTCCCCCGGGAAAATCTAGAAGAGGATTCATACCTTTCCCAAGGGTATTAGCACGTAAGTGAATGTAATGGATTCGACTGGAATTCGAACTCGGCTCTCCGATTCCTCAATCCAAGCCGCTATCCATTACTCCTCCGGGAAAATCTAGAAGAGGATTCATACCTTTCCCAAGGGTATTAGCACGTAAGTGAATGTAATGGATTCGACTGGAATTCGAACTCGGCTCTCCGATTCCTCAATCCGAGCCGCTATCCATTACTCCTCCGGGAAAATCTAGAAGAGGATTCATACCTTTCCCAAGGGTATTAGCACGTAAGTGAATGTAATGGATTCGACTGGAATTCGAACTCAGCTCTCCGATTCCTCAATCCAAGCCGCTATCCATTACTCCTCCGGGAAAATCTAGAAGAGGATTCATACCTTTCCCAAGGGTATTAACACGTAAATGAATGTAATGGATTCGACTGGAATTCGAACTCGGCTCTCCGATTCCTCAATCCGACCTTTCCCAAGCCGCTATCCATTACTCCTCCTCCTGGAAAATCTAGAAGAGGATTCATACCTTTCCCAAGGGTATTAGCACGTAAGTGAATGTAATGGATTCGACTGCAATTCGAACTCGGCTCTCCGATTCCTCAATCCGAGCCGCTATCCATTACTCCTCCCGGGAAAATCTAGAAGAGGATTCATACCTTTCCCAAGGGTATTAGCACGTAAGTGAATGTAATGGATTCGACTGGAATTCGAACTCGGCTCTCCGATTCCTCAATCCGAGCCGCTATCCATTACTCCTCCGGAAAATCTAGAAGAGGATTCATACCTTTCCCAAAAGGGTATTAGCACGTAAGTGAATGTAATGGATTCGACTGGAATTCGAACTCGGCTCTCCGATTCCTCAATCCGAGCCGCTATCCATTACTCCTCCGGGAAAAAATCTAGAAGAGGATTCATACCTTTCCCAAGGGTATTAGCACGTAAGTGAATGTAATGGATTCGACTGGAATTCGAACTCGATTCCTCAATCCAAACCGCTCATTACTCCTCCGGGAAAATCTAGAAGAGGATTCATACCTTTCCCAAGGGTATTAGCACGTAAGTGAATGTAATGGATTCGACTGGAATTCGAACTCGGCTCTCTGATTCCTTAATCCGAGCCGCTATCCATTACTCCTCCGGGAAAATCTAGAAGAGAATTCATACCTTTCCCAAGGGTATTAGCACGTAAGTGAATGTAATGGATTCGACTGGAATTCGAACTCAGCTCTCCGATTCCTCAATCCAAGCCGCTATCCATTACTCCTCCGGGAAAATCTAGAAGAGGATTCATACCTTTCCCAAGGGTATTAGCACGTAAGTGAATGTAATGGATTCGACTGGAATTCGAACTCGGCTCTCCGATTCCTCAATCCGAGCCGTTATCCATTACTCCTCCCGGAAAATCTAGAAGAGGATTCATACCTTTCCCAAAATCTGGTATTAGCACGTAAGTGAATGTAATGGATTCGACTGGAATTCGAACTCGGCTCTCCGATTCCTCAATCAAGCCGCTATCCATTACTCCTCCGGGAAAATCTAGAGGATTCATACCTTTCCCAAGGGTATTAGCACGTAAGTGAATGTAATGGATTCGACTGGAATTCGAACTCGGCTCTCCGATTCCTCAATCCGAGCCACTATCCATTACTCCTCCGGGAAAATCTAGAAGAGGATTCATACCTTTCCCAAGGTATTAGCACGTAAGTGAATGTAATGGATTCGACTGGAATTCGAACTCGGCTCTCCGATTCCTCAATCCGAGCCGCTATCCATTACTCCTCCGGGAAAATCTAGAAGGATTCATACCTTTCCCAAGGGTATTAGCACGTAAGTGAATGTAATGGATTCGACTGGAATTCGAACTCGGCTCTCCGATTCCTCAATCCAAGCCGCTATCCATTACTCCTCCGGGAAAATCTAGAAGAGGATTCATACCTTTCCCAAGGTTATTAGCACGTAAAGTGAATGTAATG
>CAHIKZ030002459.1:0-248228 GCA_903632075.3 Acanthosepion pharaonis | reverse complement strand
ATACTTGTAACAGATAAGTACTGAAGTTACATCATATAAAAGGCTGAATTAGATAGCTAACATTACAGTGTAATGACCCAACATACAAATCCCTGTCCCTATCAGTCAAGCCAATTAGGTGACTGTCCAGGCTTCCTTGGGCTTATATTCATCTTGACACACACATATTTTTCAGGGTATATTTTTAGTAAAAATGTGTGTCTTGTAGGCTGGAAAATACTGTAGTTATATTATATAGTTATATTTGACTATTCAATATATTTCATTAATAATTTTTTAATCCTCAACATTGAATTTTTTCTACTGAAAATTAAAATTTTTTCTGCAGCCATAAATGTCTTGCATATGTAGAAATTTTAACCTGATTGATTTCTCCACTTTTTTGGCTACAAAAACATTTCAAACTTTAGTGTGGCAAAGGAATCTGATTTATATAGACTAGCAAAAAAATAAAAACAAAAGAATTTAGCCTTAAGTTATCAAAGACTGCCAACATGGTTAGTGGTAAGAACTTTTAAAATTTGGTCCCTCTAGATTCGCAGAAATTCTCTTTGAAATAATAGAGAACTGTCTGTATTACAAATGAAAGAACTTTTTTTTCTTTTTAAATGTTTACAGGGAAAAATTATTTTATTCTTCCTTGCTTTGATAGTTTTTATCTTGTATTTCTTTCTTCTTTCTTTATTCTATTTTGTTAAAATAAGACCCTGTAAAAAATATTACAATTGCTAAAAATGTGTTCTGAATAGTTTTAAAATATTAAAATTCATGTTTATTTTTATTTTGTCTTCATAAGCATCAGATTTAGGATAATATAAAATTTCAATTTTTTTTTCTTTTTAAATTCAGATATGAAAAGTATTAGCCTCCTCCTCATGGTGTCTGAGAATATATACATATTTTTTAAATACATTATAATCAAAACAATAGTTCCTTGTTTACAGTAATTAGTTTCAGCAAATGTAATAAAATTTTTATTTTTTTCTGTTAACTGCATCAGAAAAATGAGGAGTGAATATCTCCAACAGATAATTTTTAAATTAAACTTTACCTCAAAGGACTACTTCTTTTCTTTTTTTATTTTTATTTTAATAAATCAATTAAACTGTTACAATGTGAATTTTTATAGTTGGAAGTTTCTTCATTAACTAAGTGAAAAAAAAAATCATTAAAAATTATTAAAAAAAAAATTAGGGGCACCAGCTTAAAAAAAACCTCACTGCAACTTGTGTTAATGTCATAAATTAACTTCTTGTATATTAAAAAAAGTTTGCAAATACAACTTTAGTCTTAGATAATGCAGCAACAATTGTTAAAGATATTGCACAAATCATCTTTTTATTTCTTAATTTTTAAACATTTTATGGAGAACATATAATTTTGTACAAAAGGTCTAATATGAGGCTTGGTTAAATATTCCTAAAGGTGTTTAGATATCATAAACTTATGGATCATGAGCAGCTCTTCCCCTGTTCATTTTATTTTTGTATCTATATTGAAATAAGGAGTTGGATACAAGAAATAAATGAAAATTTGAGTTTTTTTTTTATTTCTATTAAATTCTTATTTCATTAATTTTAGTTATTTAGAAACAACTTAACATAAGTTAAATCTTAGATGTATTTCTTTTAGTAATAAATGATATTTACCATTTTGCATGGTTTCTTTTTTGTCTTTTAAATTGAATTTATAGTAAATTCTTTAATTTTTTTTTTCTACAGCAAGTGAAAATAAAAAAAAAAAATGAAAAGGAAATGAAACTTCTTCAAAAGGATTAAATGAGGACTATCCTAAAACAGTGGAAAATCCTACCCCAAATATGTAAATTTATTATCCAGTTACTTGTTGTTTAATATAGTTTAAAATACTATCATTTGTTTTTTTTCTTCTTTTCTCTGTTTTATTACAGGTAATAAACAGCCAGTGACCACTGGTAGCCATTCGAACCGTCCTGGTAGTGTGATCAGAGTGTACAGTGATAGCAAAGGTGACAGTGTTACACCAGGCAGTTTCATTCCATATTGTTCAATGGCACAGGCACAGCTATCATTTCATGGACACAGAGATGCAGTGAAATTCTTTGTAGCTGTTCCAGGTAACATAATCCCTACTCATTTTTATTTATTAAAATAAGTCTTTTTTTTTTTTTTTTTTCTTTGATCCATAGCGATTTAAAGAAAAAGAAACTAAATAAAATTGAACAGACTATATACCCAAATACATATAATAAAAAATTTAAATTTTACTGCTCCCATATCCTTCATTTGCATATGTAGTTACAACATCATAAGAATCACTTTAGTTCAAATGAAGTTCTAAAGGATAAAAGACAAAATTTTCTTTCCACTTTGATATTAATTTTCCATATATATATATATATATATATAGGTTGACCACCTTGAGGTGGTGTAATGGTTAGCAAACTTGTTTTACTAGAACAATTATGACTGAGTATTGAGTTTGATCCTCACTAGGTGCCCCTTGATTTCGACTTTGTACCACATCTAAGCTACACTTGGAAAATCACTATATATATATATATATATATATATATATATATAGGTTTGGTTAAATAATTTAGGCATACCATGTTTATTTTTGTTTTTATTTCAAAATTATTTGAAAGGAAATTTTGGTATTTTTCTTAATCAATTTTCTACATCTAACAAGAAATTGATTTGTGGACTTGAAAGGATTAAAACAGAATTAAAACATAGTACGCCTAAATTATTTAACCAGACATATTTGAATGAAAATATGTTGCCTACACACACACACACACACACACACACACATATATATATATATATATATATATATATATATATATATATATATAGGGTGAATGAAAAAATACTTTTATGAACTTTGGGGTCATGTTCCTCACACCAAAACAATGATAGTGATTTGTAGGCAAGGCCATATATGGTGCAATAGGGAGGATTTCAAGATAGCTTTTGACCCTGCTCTTGATTTTCCCCAGGCATTGATGAGTCAGTTTAAAAGTCATTGGTGTCACTGAAACAACTTCCTCTCTCCTCCTTACAAATCTGAAGCCACCTGCTCAAAGGGATTTTGACAGGAACAAGATTGTTCTTCAGCTTGTCTTTAAACTTGGACAATGGCATGCTACCATTTTTTTTTTTTTTTAAACTGAAGCTGTTTATAAATGACAACCTTAGGTATCATGCCAACCCACCTCAATTGTATAAAAAGTTTCAATAACCCCAATTTTACATTTAGTGAAATAGTTAGCATTTGATATTTTCTCTTCAAGGTTGTATCCACAGATTGTCTGGAGACATCCATTGTGAAAAATATTCAACTGATTGATGTCTGTGTGTGTTTGCATGCAAAGTAAAGTTATCCTTTTTAAGAAATGTCCATCTCTTGTTGGGACCTTTTAAACCTCGTACCTACTAACTTTATTTTTACATGTGAAATATAAACATAGTAATCTCTAAGGAATTAATGGATTTTATTTGTAATTAAATATTATCTTTTGTTATTATAGATATTTTATTTGGTGAATACTCATGTTTGAGTAGGCATCCCTGCTTTTTTTAAACAATGTAACTGACATCTACTGGTCTAGGCATTTGAGACTCTTAATAAAGAAATGGTGCCATTCAGAAATTACTAAAATAAACTAAAATGACCATTTTTAGAAAGAACAATCGATGGCAATAAAAATGGATCGTTTAGAATAATATAGAACAGAAAAGATCCTAGGGAAAGCAAAATGATCTTTTGTTCACCATTCCAAAAGTTAGTCTGCATCCAAAGAATGTGATACTGTGTATCTTGTGAGATTGTAAGCTCCTTCCACAAAATCAGATGTTTAATTCAGTTATTCCCAGTTGGACCAAATAAGAGGCAGTAATCGATGAAAAGCATTTATAATTGGCCAGTTTGATGGGTGTCATCTTCCATCAGGATGCACACACGCACACAACCTTTTAATGGTCACTTATAAAAAAAACTCAAACCATATTTAAATGAATCTTTTTCATCAAGTTTCTGTCTGTTCATGTTAGCTATTTTCTTTCATCACAGGTTATATTTCTCTGGTTCCAGGTAATTTTTTTATATTTACATACATATACCACTCACTAATTTTGCTAAATTCTTAACAGAAAATAATTTTTTCCCCTTAAAAACATTAAAAAAATATTTCAGATCTAGTGGCACTTAAACAATTATTAAACATTAGTAGTAGTAGTTTTTGCTTTTATAATTTTTTTTTTTGCTTTTGTTCATTGTTCATATATCATTGATACTAAGAAAATATGCCTAATTACTTACCATTTATTTTTAGTATATATACATTTTCAAATTTTCCTAAAGTCTATAAAATATACTATTTATAAATTTAAAATGAATTTTTGTCCATTTAATGGATGAGAAATTTAATATTTATTCTTATCATTTTTCATATTCTTTGAATATAAATCAATGAAAACTTGATTAATTTTTTCTAAAAACATAAAACATTTATTAACCAATATTACATTAAAGAATTATAAATTTTGAGTAAAAAATATGCCATCCAGAATGTTAATTGAAAGAAAATACACAGGAGAGAATTATAAATAACAAATGAAATATATAAATTTGTATGCTTTTTCTTTTATTGAAGCCATATTTTATTTTTTTAGTCTACAAAGAATTTGGATACTTTTGGTTTGTTAGATTTAATCTTTATCACTTTGTCTGTACAAAACATTTGTCCTGCCAATGAAGATTACTCTGATCCCTGAACAATAGTGAGTTTGAATTTCATAGTTGTTATATCCTGCTATGGTAACATACTTGAATGAAATTAACAATAAGGACAATGCAATTGAGAGGTTTTGAAAAAAATTCAGTAGAAAGGGAAGTAATATTAATTATGCAGGGTTCTAAAGGCTAACAGGATATTTGCTTCAAATATCTTTGTTGCTCTTAACTTGTTATGTAATTTTTTTTTTAATGAATTAAGTAAACCCACAATTTATGTAAGATGCATAGATTATATATTCATACTATCAAAAACTGTTAATGATAATTGTGAACTTAAAGAAAATTTGGAGAAAAATTCTTTGCTAAAGTTTATTGAATTAAATATTACTAAAAAAAAAATGTTATTTTCTAGACATACCTATTGTAACAGCCATAATTTTACTATTTCCGCATATAAAAAGTTAGCCGGTTTTGATTTTTGCATCTTAAACAATAAAAATGAATATATGTATTTTTTTTTTTTTTGTTTATAAACAGGAATTTAATCCAGAAAGCTAGATTAATCTTATCTAGAACAATTTTTCTTAATGAATTAAATAACATAAAACAAACACATTGAAAATGGCTTCCTTAATTAAATTACTATCGAATTAAACTTGATTTATACACTAATTTTAATATAAACCATAGTTCCCAAGACAAGAGTAATAACTGTTCCATCAGCATCTTTTGCAAAAATCAAATACCCCACAATTACAAACAGCATAAAATTACAGAGGTCTTTCAGACAAACAGTTTGATTTTTCACTTTACTAGGCCAATTGCTGATGTGCTAATGGTTATTGCTGAAAGAGTTTGTCAAGTTTTAGACAAGAATAGTGAAGCTTGGGCTGTTGCTTTAAATATCTTTAAGGTGTTTGACAGGGATTGGCATACAGATCATCTTTACAATTTGAAGGATTATGACACATTTTTGACTGGATTCAATCTTTCTTATTAAATTGCAAAATGAAAGTTGTCTTGAACAGCTATTTATCTAGATATTTTTACATTAATGTGAGTGCCCCCCCCACCTCTATCCTTGGACCTACTTTGTTCATAATTTTTAACAAGCTTCTTGATGTTATCATTTCTTGACTATATATGTTGATATTTACTCCTGCTTTAATGATAAATCTGATAGGTTCAATAAGATCAAATTGGCAGCTGATCTAAAAAATTACCTTCAACCTGTTGCTAACTAGGGCTAAAAAATTGTTTAATTTTAACACCTTCAAAATTGCTCTTTTTAATTGTTTGAAAGAAGTTTTTTTTTTTTTTTTTTAAATAACCTTTTATCAATATGGCTGATGCTAACCTCCAGGAGAGTAACTCCTTGTACATTCTCAAACTTTCTACTGACATGAAGTGGAAATATTATATTGAATCAATTGCTAATAAAGTTCACTCACTGTGTTCTAGACAATTTTTCTTGCCAAAATCTATCTTACACATAAGTTTACTATTCGACCATGCATTGAATATTGCTACTAAATCTGGTCTGGTGCTTATGCTAAGTATCTAGAAATTTTTGACAAAATTCATAGAAGACTCTGCAATGTTATCAGTCTTGACCTAGCATCTTTGCTTTAGTAAATTTTCCACCACCATAATGTAGCTTCACTGTCCTTTTTTCTATAAATATTTTTATGGTAATTGTTCTGATGAGCTTTCTTTTCTTTTTTTTGTACCTCAACTTCACAAATTTAAGCACAGTACTAGATTGGCAGCTAGGTCTCATATAATTGTTGAAATTACTAAATATAATTGTAATTCTATTCTAATAGTTTTTTCTCTTGCACTTTTTGCTTGTGAAACTCTTCTGGCTTCTTGCTTTCCTGTCAACTATGATTTTGAAAAATTTAAAAAACAACTTTCAAATATTTTCTGTTTCCTGGAATCCTGATCTTTTAATGTCCTTTATTTCATCAATATTTTCTCAGTTTCTTTCACTATAATTCTTTGCATTTTACTGACTTTATCACCTTACTTGGAATAAAATGATTACAAAAAGTTTAAAACCAATAACCTAATTATTAAAATCAACCTGTCAACCCTCTACATAAGGTGAATGTTATTTATGAATTTATTTGTCCAATTAGTCTGTAAATAATAAGCAAAATATGTTTTATATAGGTTACACAAAACTCTTTCATACAGGTTTACATGTCATTTATGTGAACAAAGGTTAATTAGATAACACATTAACAAACATCACAAGAACTATAACATTAGACAATCCCTCACTAACAATACTAAAATACTCTATAAATCCAATTGCAAAAAAAGACTAAAACTTACATTATTGAAAAAAAAAATGTGTGTGTGTGTGTAATGGATTTATTTTTAATCTGACAGTTATATTACATAAAATGTTATTTTTGGCTGATACTAAAATAGATGCCTATTTGATATAGATGTCCTATTTTTGTTTTAAACAATGCGTACTGCATTTATTGACCTATGTATTTTCTTTAAGATTGCTTGAGTGCACAGGTTCAGACCCTGCCAGAAAGTATATTTACTATATTAAATTTTCTCAAGTGTGTAGGTCAATAGACATAATACATACTGTTTAAATTAAAAATGGGGTGTTTATTTCAAACATGGGCATTCATTAAAATAACATTCAATGTAGCAATGTGTAATATGTTTTTTTTTTTTTTATTATTATTTATAAAGATTGTTTTTAGATGTTGCTGACCTGACTTTTTGCATTCTAATCTATTGGATTCAGTTTCAAGCAAAATATAATGATATTTAAAACAATGCACAGTGCTACTTAAAAATACATTTGTCTTTCCTTCTCTGAAGATGAGTTATGTAAGTTGAAACCTTGGATATTACATTCATTTAAGATTTTTTTATATCTGCACCAGTCAAGTTTGCAAAATGTGATTTGCAATTTAGAAAAGATGAATAAATTCAATAGACATAGGATATCTATTCTTGTTAAAACTTGTTTGTAAGAAAACTTTCTAATTATACTATATACACTACAGTTCAAAAAGTTGAGGTAGTCCCTGGTAATTTTTTAATTTGGCTCCAAAAGTAGTTGTTTTGTACTTTAAATAATAGAAAATTATTAATAATTACATGGTTAAAAAAGTCAGACATGATTTTTTATTAGAAATTATATTATGGCAAAAAGAAAAAAAGCATTTTATGATTAAATATTGCTCTCATCAAAATATCCTCTTTGATTACTGCAGCACAAATTTTTGGTATTCATTGCAAAAGTTTCAGTGGCTCTAAAAGTGTAACACCGTATCCTCACCCCCACTGGACCTACTCACTCTACAAGACTGCCTGTTGGTCCAGTATTACTGGAAACAAAAATATAAAGAAATTACATCATAATTTGTTTAATCCATGTTTACTCTTAATGAATTATATTTTATGTCAATTAAACTTGCATTCAGAATAATTAATTTGTTGATTACATGACATCACAAAATATTGAAATTAAAATTCCAGTCCCCTTGTGATTGTTTTGATGCTGGAGAATGGTTATCAGATTGTAGAAATCTGGAAGCTCTCCATTGGTCCACCTGTGAGTTTGTTGGGTGTGAATTGAGTTAACAGAAAAATAAATATAACCAAGTTGATTCAATTTTGAAAGAACAAAAGTTATCTTTATATATATAAAAGCAAACGCACAAAAAAAGAAAAAATAATTCTTGTTGCACAAGGTTGAATGTTTCTTATCCGTGAACAATAACTAAACAAGCACATTTATTTTTTTCCATAAAAGAGAGACGTGACCTTCATTTTAACCCTTTTTGGTCTGTTCTTAGTGCAACTACTACAACCTTCAATGTTCCTGTTCTCGGTAGTAGTAATAGTAGTATTAGTAAGAGCAGGAGTAGTGGTACTTAGATGTTAGCAGTGGTATTTTGCTTCTTCGCCCTCAGCTTCAGCAACACACAGCAGATGCTTCCTTTTCAATCTTTGACATCTCTTGACTCAGTTCGACTACATTTGAAGACAGACAAACCCAAAAACTTACTCTCCTCTGGTTGGCTTGCCTCTTTATTAAGAGAACTGGCCTCACATGTCCCAGACTGGTGACATATCTGTTTTTCTAGTGTAAATGTGCTGATATACTACCAAAGTACAACTTCATTCCTCTGAGAATAAAGAATTTACTTTTTCATCTGATTGGTTTCAAGGTTCACAAACAAGACATTATTGTTTATCACCTCACTATTAATTATTCTACCACTCTTTGTAAACTACAGAGATTCTTGTTTTAAAAATAAATTCTAGATCAAAACATCCTTAATTTTAACTTTGATTCTTATAGTGTCAAAACCCATTTCTTTTTTTAAAAGTTCCAAATTATTATTGTTCCAGTAATTTTTTTATTAGTAATCTGATATCCTTTGTACACTTAGAAAAAGATTGTATTTCATGTTCTAAATTAACTTTCAGTAACATTTAAGTCTTTACAGTATATTAACATCTTGGTTATTCAAAAACATTTCTCTTTTACTTGGTGTTTTCTGTTTTACAGCAGATTCTCATTTATTATCATTTTTATTATTTCAGGGGTGATATCACTCCTGCCACATTTTTTTTTTTTTTTAACTCTTCTGTTAAGTTTATCCAATACTAATTCTGAGGGTGGCTTCAAATTTTTGAACCGTAGTAACAAGAACAGTTTTGAAAGAAAAGGTGTATGACAAATTGGAAAAAGTTTTTGTGACAAGCTTCATCTATTAGGACTTCATCAGACTGGGTTTATGTTGTTGTGACTACACATGTGCACAAACTAAATTTTGAAATGCCCAGTGTCTTTTGTTTGTGCACATGTGTAGTCACAACAACATAAACAAAACCCATTCTGATGAAGTCCTAATGGATGTATTGTGTCACAAAACCTTTTCCAATTTGTCATATATATATATATATATATATATATATATATATAAAGAAATATAGTCTTAAGATGTGCCCAATATCAGAGATATAGCGTATGTAAATATAAAGCTGAACATAGAAGTCAACACTTAGAGGCGACAGTCTGTTTCCTGCTAGACGCAATACTCAGGCCACAAGTGCTGTTATTTTTCTCGGCTATTTATATATACAAGTCAGTGGTGCATTGTGGGTAGTCTATTTTGGCGGTTAATTTAACCAGAAGTCGTTTATTTATTTATTTGGGTTAAATTATTTCGCTTGTTTTTATTTATCTTTATTTTTATTTCTTGTATATATTTTTATTTTATTTTAATCAGTGTTTTTATTAAGGTAGTAAAAATTTTTACTACATTAATAAAAAGCACCGATTAAAATAAAAAAATAAATATATAAGATAAGAAATACAAATAAATAAAAACAAGCAAATTTTATAGATTAAATAAAGGTTCAGTTTGAAATTCCCTGAAGGTTATCCAGACAACTGAGACACAGTGGTCAACACATAACAATAATATACTTGAAATTCTGATAGATGAAATTTCTGTTTTTACTTTATATTTTTAAATTCTTTTCTTGGTCAGGCCAAGAAGTTTTCAGTATTTCTTCATATAAGAAAAGATAATTTAGCTTGTATGTCTGTGCAACTGCAAAATTATCTTTCAATGATGTAGCATAAAGAAAAAAAAGTTACCTTAAAAAATATATAAATTCAAAAGATTAAATAACTAAAAATTTATTATAACTATTATTATTAATATCTGCTACTCGACATCTTGAATTATGGGTGTTCTGCAAGTTGTATAACCTCAATGAAATATTTGTAGGGTCAAGCAATGCAGACTTCTGAAGCTATAAGATACTAGGCTTTATTCTGATATCAATGTAGGTCTTTAGGTTCGGTCATATAGACTAACACCTCAATGATAACTGGGACAATAGTGGCCTGAACGTTGTCCCACATTTCAATGTTTTTCAAACAAAAATATAACAAAATTATATCATAATTTGTTTAATCCATGTTTACTCTTAATGAATTATATTTTATGTAAATTATTAAATTTGCATTCAGAATAATTAATTTGTTGATTACATGACATCACAAAATATTGACATTAAAATTCAGATATGAAAATACCTTCGTCTGACTGAAATTAAAAGATGCAACTTAGTATTTTGTTGTTTTTTAACTGACTACATGTAAGCATATATATCTATATATATATATATATATATATATATATATATATATATATATATATTTTTTTAAAATGTCTTAAAATAATTGTCGGACTTTGTCCATTTCATTATATGTGACGTCATTTGTTTACATTTGGATACACATTGAGCAGATATAAATGTACAAGAGAAAATCATGGAGAATTGTAGTTTAAAAACAGTAAAATCAACCTTGCTAACCTAAATGCTCCTCTGTGGCTCAATCGGTAAAAGAATGTCAGGCTATATGACGGTTCTGTATAGGATACAGGTTTGATTCTTGTCAGAGGATGCATATTTTCTATGGAAATTTCTTTTGGACATTCAGGCCAGTAAATGTCATTAATACTGTTTATTATAAACAGAGCATTTACTTAGATATTTGTATCTATAAAAAGAATGTATAAACATAAAAAAAAAAATGTCATTTCATTATATATATATATATATATATATATATATATATATATATATATATATATATAGATATTGTCTTATGATTAGATCAGTTATATGTTGCAATTTATAAACTTCCAACTTTAGCTATGCTTTGTATTCTTCGAGTAAAATGATATCTAAATAGATATCTTTATTATAAAAGAACTGATTCTCTGTCCATCACACTAAGTGTGGCTTTGCATGTATGTATATGCATATGTCTGTGTTGTGTGTGAGTGCCATTTACTGTACACATAAGCACATGCACATTCTCACAAATTTGATAGTTTGGAACAAATCACGAGAATTATAAATTTCTCTGGACAACCCCTACCTTTGGGCTGAACAATAAAATGAAAGAAGCAAAAATTTTTTAAAAATCAGATGAAATTTTTTATTGAATGTTTGGGAAATTATTTGGTAATAAATATAATTATTTTTTAAAGTCTATTTTTTATTATGTAAGAAATCAACTTAAAATATACATGCACACATATAAATATACATTAGGTAATAATACACTTGATTTGAATGAAATTGAAATGAACATCTGGTTGCATGGGCCAATTTCTCTTTCTGTTAGGCAACAACCCCGTGAGATACAGGAAAAGTGTATAAGCGGAAATGTGAAGACTTTAAAGTCTATTTTTAACTCCTTTTATATTTAAATATAATAATATTTTCAAATAAATATATTTCAAGTGGATAAACAATTTAAATTTGAAATTTGATCATGCTGTTAGCAAAAAAAAAGCAGATACTGAACTAGTTCATATTTTTTTTCTTCAAAAATTTAAATACAATGTCAATCATTATCTGACTTTTTTTTAAGCCTGTTCTTTTATTGTCCTTTTTACTCAGTATTTTCCCAGTTCTTTTTACTCTCAGTAACCCCTTGCATCTTAATGGTCTTGCTTGGGATGACATAATTAAACAAAACAAAACAAAAATATGAATTTATAAAATGGAAGGAAATTTTTAAGATTTTTATCCTTTATTGATTTTTTTTTTTTTTTTCACTAGAAATAATGTATTTTAAATACATTATTTCTAGTGAAATTTTCTTGTAATGATTGAATAATATTGTGAAAATTTTTTATTGGTTAATGATAATTTAACATTTTATTGTCCAATTAAAAATTTGAGGCTATCTAGAGTAATGGATTTTTTTAGTAATCTTGTAAAAGTTTTTATGTAACTGAATCACAGCTAGCATTTTAATGCAGTATTTTGGTCAGTTTTGACAATTTGCTTGAACTTTGTAAAGGTCTCCTAAAATAGGTTAGACACACACACACTTTTCAGATATATTCAATAAAAATATCCCAAAATAATATCGTGGCATAAAAATTATCCAAGTTTGTTATATAAACAGTTAGACAAGTAATTATATCAAAATGTTCATTAAAATTATTCTTAAAACAAATGTAATTATCAGTAGCCACAAAACTAAAAAGAAATGAAGAAAAATAAGCATTTAAAATATCTTGTTTCTTTATGTGGTTAATTTTTATTTGTGGCTTATTTTTATAATGAAATTAAAACCAAAAAATCAATGAAAATTATGTATAAAATTTGCTTTTTCCTAAACATTTGATTTGTGATTTCACTTAAATTTTACAATTTTGAACAATTTTGTGTTTTTAAAATGTTTTTCAATATTATTTTGCAAAAATATAATTATTTGAATTTAGGTAATGGCTATAAATGAACTAAAACTTTTATTTAAGATTAAAAAAATTGCTACATGTTAATTTTTTTTTATTTATGAAGAATTCACAATGTGATGTAGAATATAAAAGGATTATTCAAGACCTAATACAAATTAACATTACTTTGTATAGGAACAGCTGAATAGACCTGTTTGCATTGTGCTGTTGAACTCTCTACATTGAATGGAGAGGGACCTGGATAAGGCTTTGCTGAAAGGCAAATTTCTGTCCGGGGAGATAGACAGGCCCTGAACCTGTTTATGTGGGTTCTAAGGGAATATTTTTGGCTGAGCCTACCGGCTCGGAGAACCCACAGTAAACTCAGTCGTGTGTCACATTCATCCCCAGGGAGGAGGGGTGGCCGGAGCTGTTAAATATTAACATTATTTTGTATAAGTAGGAAAATAAAAAAACAATTTAAATAAGTTGATTTGACTTATTATAGCTGAGAAAATTGAAAACATTGACTTTGTATTTAACCTTAAATTAAAAAAAAATGTGAAAATATTTTACAATGGTCATATTTTGTTTGTATAACATGATAACAATTTAAATTAATTATGTAAGAAAATAAATTATACTCTGTTTACTCAAATATCTACTCAATTAATTATTAGACTAAATTTTGTTTAATTTTGGTAATAATGTGGGAATTAATTTCCAGCATGTAATAACTAAATTTTCTTTGGGTAAAAGTTGGTTAGTAATGGTGGTGTTTGTAGGTAGGTAATAGTTAGCATAATGAGGTATTTTTTGGCTGTTAGTTCAGTTTCATCTTTCCTGCTATTTTCAACTTTGAACTGTTTTCATATTGCTTTATATTTAACATTTAATTAGAATTTTCTATTGCTCTGTTGCTAGCTATATATTTTATTTTCTCACTAGAGTATTACAGTTAATATACATTACATTGGCTAGTATGAAAATTCCTATCATATAGTTTGTTTATTATTTGGGCTATTTTGTATAAATTTATAATGCAGTTGAAACAAAATAAATTTTGTCAGTCTTTCTTAATCATTTGTAGTTAATTTCTTTCATAATTTTTATACTGCAAAATATCCAAATTATATTAAGTCTTTATTTTCATCTTTTAAAATGAAAATAGTTGATTTGTTAAATTTTGTAACATTTTCTGAAATTCAAATTTTATCAAACTACCCTTATCAAAGAAAGATTGAACTAAAAACTTTATTGAATTTGAAAACTTGACATATTTTTTTTTTTCAAAAAATTAAATAGAAATTTGCTGATTTTTAAATCAGATTTGTATTAGATATATTAACTTTAGGTTTTGTTTTGAATATCAATTTTGTTTTATTTTGATCTTCAGGTTAAACACTGTATATAATTTTTACTTAATTAGAAAGTATATCTTAACAGAAACTTAGGGTTTTTTTAAAAAAAAAAAAAATTAATCAACTCTTAGCAAAAATAAAAACTCAAAATAGTATGGAAAAGAATTTTGATTAACATATATAAAATGTTTTATAATAAAAATTTCAAAATAAGGAAATAGTCTGAAATAGTCTTTTTTTTTGTGTGTGTTTGTGTGTGTGTATGATAATTCATATTATAATTAAAGTATTTTTTTTTTCTTACAAGGTTCTCCTGTGAAGGGCATCAGTGCTGCTAGTGTGGATTCTGATGGTACAAACAAGAATATACGAGAAGCAACACCGGTTGTACACTCCTTGGCAAAATTAGTCATTTCTGGAGGAGAAGGATATATTGATTTTCGCATTGGTAAGTGATATATTGATTATATTGATTGTTCATTGTAAGCAATGAACAAGATGATGATTTTTTTTTCTAGAAAATATTGTCTGAGATGAAGTGCTAAAACCATATCAGTCTAACCAAGAAGGGACTTCCTGCAAAAAAAAAAAAAATTCTGATGTTAGCTTATGGGTTGGGCCAAAAACATTTCAACACTCCCTTATCTAAAGTCAATAAGTTTTGGGATTTTTTTGTATATTTTATGTTTTGTATCTAATGCATAAATGTTTATTCAGATTCAAAATACTGATTTTTCTAATTAGAAAAATAACAAAAATAATTACTAATCATTTTATTAAGAATCAATATTTTTTCTCTTAAACTGATATGTTTGTATTTTTAATTTGAATTTACAGGTGATGGTGATGAAGATGATCCTAACCAAGATGAAACTAAAAAGAGCTCTTTGAATCGAGGAGAGCGAAGTCATTTGATTGTGTGGCAAGTCACATGCCCTGACTAAGAAAAAAAAAAAAAAATAATAATGTCACACACAAACATTCTGAAATTGTTCACTGACAAGATCCCGATGATTAAAGGACTGAAAAAAATATTTAAAAAAAAAAAAACACCAAAAACTTTTTTGTCTTAAACCGAATGCAACAAAATCAGATTAATAGCAAATGATTGAAAAAAGTACAAAAAGAAATGCAGCTTTGAAATATAAAAGCTATTTCTTGCCAGTCAACCATGTCCTTGAATTGTCAGCTTCTGTTGCCTCTGGTCACCCATGTGTAGGGAGTGTAAGGAGCATGTGTGTTTGTGTATGATGGGCTTGGCTTACTGTGATTGTTGTTCAAGATAAGACAACAGATAATGCTTAAATATCAATTGGTTTTTCAAAGAATAATTAATGCAATGGAACAAAATATTCATCTGTGATTCACTGTAAAGAAAAAAAAATGTTTACAAAATACTCATTTTGATTTTAATTTTTTTATATTAATATTTACATTTTGGTTCTTCCTAACTGAATGATTCACTCTTTATTCCAATAGATATTTTTTGCAAGGTAGATTAAATAATGGACAATAAGGCATAATTTAATCTATTCATCATAGCAATTTATTGCTAATAATTTGCAATGGATCTAATATTGATTTTTATTATTATTATTATTATTATTATTCAGAACATTAACATTTATATATATTTTTTTTTCCTGTTCTTCCTGCTCTATAAAACAAATTACTTGAAGTAGATAAATTTTTATTGCTAAAAATTTACATTTTATTGAATTTGATAGTAGACAAAGGAATCAGTTTGGCACTGCTATGTAGCACTTTCAAATAGCTTTTTGGTGACTGCAAAAAGAATGGTTTGATCCACTATCTCTGTTTAAACAGTAATAAAAACAACAAAGAAAAATAAAATGTAAAATGTAATTTTCCCCATAATCAAGAGAAACTGATTTCACATTTTTGACTGTTTTTTGCATTTTTTATCAATATATAGAAAACATTCTAAACATTTAAAAAGACATATTTTGGATAATTTTTTTAAGTGATTTAGTATGTGCAGTTAGACTAATGGCTTATAGCACAGAGAATGGAAATGGTAAACAGAGTTCAAACTCTGGTTAGGGTAGTTTTCATTCACATTAGACTAATGCCTTTGGAAAAGTAGAAATTAATTTCTTTCCCACCAGTTATGGGTAAAATAATAAGGTAGAGTTCTTTAGCCCTATGAAGGCATTCCACATTGTTTGTCAAACTATTAACCCGATAAAAATTCCCTTGTTACTGATATTACAAAAGTGTCACAATGATGTTGTTGCTCTGTGCTACACAATGGAGACTGAAGAAATAAACAAAGAAAAAAAACAAACAAACAGTAATTTAATAATTTCAAAATAATAAAATTCATTTTATGTTAAAACTGATTTTTGTTATTATAATTTATCTTTTAATTTTAAAATGTCAAAGTCCCTTTTTTTCTCAATAAGAATTGTTATAAAAATGCAGGTTCACATTATAATTCCCTCTGAATATTTTTCAATGAATCGTTGCTTTTGTGGAAACAAAAAATTTGAAACCGGTTCAACAGATCATTAAAAAAAAACTAAATTAACACTATTTTTTCTATTAAAACATTGCTGGCATTCGATGATGTATGCCATTACTATTAAATATATCAGTATATAATTTGCCATAGGAAAAATAGCCTGAATTTGGAGGAATTGTTTATTGCTTGGACTGATCTTTATCTTTCTAAGATCATTTCAGTAGTATATTACTAAAATTCTCAGTATAAAATTTATGCATGTATATTTATTTCTACATTTTAATCATGACTTCAGTTACATAAAACCACTTACTTTGATTTTATATGGAAAAATGCTCTTATTTTAAGAAAAAAGTTTTTATTTTAGCATACCATTTGAAAAAAACCATGATGAATCTTGAAAATAAAGCTTTTTGTCAAAACAAATGTTTATTCATGATTGTAGAAAATTAAATACTTTTAAAAATATTTTTTTGTTTAAGTTTCTGTTAATTTTTAATATTCAATCTCTTTAACATCATATTTTTAAAAATTGGAATTTTTGTTTAAGCTTCTGTTAATATTTATAGTATTCAATATTTGTAATAGATTTATTACTAATAGCAAGAATAACAGTAGCAGTTTTTCTAAATTTAGAATTATTAAAATAAGATTATTTTTTGATAAATCAATATGCATTTGTATTAATGCATAAGGAATTAACTGAAAAACAATGTGCAATATTTTTGTTCTCCAATATAAATTAGAAAAATATTTTTAAATAATTAGGGAAATGGCTGGGCATGAATTGTGCAAGTTATTGGATATGAACATTTGAGTTTCTTATTTTTTTTTTTTTTTTTTTTTTTCATTTAAAAAAAAAAAAGAAAAAAAATTTCTGTTCCTATTCTTGGCATTTCAAGACAAATGATTGAATTCACAAGATTTTTAAACATGTGAAGAATAAAATAATTAAGCATAATTTCAAAATGCCTATCGTAAATAAATTTATAAGACTGGCCTAACAGATTCTTATATATATATATATATATATATATATATATATATTTTATATATTTTGTGTTAAGGTCTAGCTGTATGTATATATATCTTAATGGGAGTTGATGATTATCCTCAGATTATAAATTAATAATGACATCTTTTCTTTTCTGTGGAAGGTATGGCTGGCAAGATTTAGTTACATAAAAAAAAAAAAAATGGAAAAATTTCCATTTATTTGATTTTGCGTAATTGGAACATTAAAAAAAAAATCTAACAATTATTGGTATGAAATCTTGTTAATAAATTATATAAAATATATACATTTTCTCTTGATATATTGAAAAGAAAAAATAAATATTCTTTTTCATACCACCTCAAGTAAAATGTATTTAAAAAAGAACAATATACAAAAAAAAAAGAGGTTTTAAAATACCTCATGGTTAATTCTACGTAATCACAATACTAATACTACTACCACAACAAACACCTTTCACTGCTACTACTATGCATTTAGCAATATTTTTATCATCATTGCTACAGATGTTGTCATTGATCAAAATCTTTAGGGTTGGGGATTATATTAGCCCCCATCTCAATCAATTTATTCTTTTTAATGGTGCAGTATAGCACATGGGTATCTTTCCAATCTGCAATCTCCTGTTTATATTTTTTTTTTTTTTATGTACTCTTTGTCAAGTACAACCAATGGAAGTCTACAATGGCTACATCTAAAAAAAAAAAAAAAAAACAAAAAAAAAAAAAAAAAAAAAAATAGTCTGTCAGTTCCAACCATTTGTGATGGCTTTGGTGTCGTCATGTTTTGACTGCACGTTGCAGAACTATATTGCTGCATATACTATTTTATGTAAATAGATGCAAATGTAGCTTAATATTTCTAATGTAGCCATATAAAAAAAAATGGCATCTTGGCTGTTTTATGTAAAATCCATTGTACTGTCATTGTTATTCAATAAAACTTTCTGAAACGTTACCAGTTCTGTTTATTCTTTTCATCAGTTAACAAATTAATATATTTTCTTAAATTATTTTCAGCATACTTCTGTTTCCATGTAATGTACAAACAAAATAATCAGTAATAAGCCAACATTTTTACTATATTATCTTAACCAATGAATTTAAATTACATTAAAATAAATTCATTTATATTATTCATTTTACTTGAGATTTTTGACCTTTTTTTTTTTTTTTTTTTTTTTTTTAAATTTTTTTAAGCAGTGTTTATTTTTCTTTAAAAATAGTTTTCACTGTCTTGAAATATATATTAATTAGTGTCCTCATATTTTTAAAATATGTCCATAATAGCACAGATCTTGATCAATCATTAACACAATTACTACCAGAGGTTAGTTACTAAATCTGACTTTATAATAGCCAACTTAAGCAAATTTAAAATTTTTATGAGCTAATTTCTAGCTTCAACTGAAGTCTTAACATTGTTTTCACACTAAAAGTATCATTGTGAATAAACTTGTTGGCACAAGATAACTCCTTGTTGGTATCATAATAAAAACAGCCAACAAAGTTATCCCGTGGTTGGCAGTCAATATGGTGAGGTCTTTATTAGAATTTGGAAAACACACTCTGGCATCTTGCTTTTTTTTAATTATTGTAGGCAGAAATAATAATGGTTTATGTTTAATTGTTATTATAACTTTTAATGTGATTAACTTTTTTTTTGTTTTGTATTAGGCAGATGTAATGTGTCAGCTGTAAAATAACTAATTTCATGAGAGAAGTCTAATCAGTACAGACATTTTTTGTTTTGCAAAATTATTACATTTTCTACATTATTCTTCTTTTTAAACCTGTATTTAGTTGTAAAGGTATCACTTGTTATACTGTTGCCATATATGGTTTGGTTCCCCCACTTCATCTTGAGGTTCTGGACAAAATCTAAAGATGGATATGTAATGTGATAGGTCCTGACCTGGCATCTCAACTCTAGTCACTTTCTCATAGACATGACTTATAATAATTAAATAACCTTTAAAGTTTATGGAATTTCTCTGGCAAATTGGTTTAGTTTCATCTTGACCTTTGGATCACCACCAAGTTGCGTTTTAGATGCCATTTCTTGGGTGGTTTTTGTAGTGTGATTGAAACATGGCTCTGTTGCCAAAATCATAGGTGATAAAATATAGTTGAAGGAATCATTCTGGTTTATTTATGTGCCTCAAGACATGATGGATGCTACTAGACATTGGGAAAGCAAAGAATTAATTCCTTGTTACATTGACCAGAACAGACTGCCACTGTCTGGCAAAATAGTTCCTCATGTAGAGTTTGAAATCCTCCCTCCTGCTAGCTTAATTAGAAAGTCATAAATCATAGCTTCCAGACCAAAATATCTGGCTGAGACTGATTGGAAATAGATAAAAGTATTGCCTCAAGGCATTTTGAGCTGCCATGCCTAATTAAAAGTTCATGTTTTCACTTCCAGCTAATTTAGAATGAGCATAATTGTATATTATTACACCAGATAGTTTATCCTTTGTGACTTTGTATCTCTTAAAATTACCTCTTTGATCATTACAGGTATTGACAATAAGATTGGAAGCATCATGTGAATGGGCAAAATTGTTTGTAGAAGTCTGAAATGTTGTTGCAATTTGGTATCAGTATAAACTAAAATACATTTTTTGATACTGAAGGTAACTAACAGGGACATGCTTAGTTTGAAATTCATACGATACTTTGTAAGATTTCTAAGCCTGATCTGGTCATTTATAGAAATACTGTTTTCAATTTATCTCAGAATATATATGATTTACTACCATAGTTCAAATCATCTAAAGCAATCAAACCCATTTAGTTTCTTTCATTATCGAGCATTTAGATAAAAGCTATAATTGCCGATAAGTTCTTTGTCAAAGCTTAATGAAAAAATCAAGTTTGCTTTCAGCTGCTCCCCTTCAAAAAAAAAAAAAAGAATCAATTGTTATAACCTTCTCTCAGGAGGATTTAACCTTACTAACTACAAATTTGTGAATCACTTGAATTAACTATTCAGTTAAAGGTAATCAAGCTGTGTTTGTATTGAGCTCTCTTAATCTTAGATTTGTTAAAACATGTTCTCATCTGATCATTGAAGTTAATCAACATAAAGCCTGGCCAGTACCAAGGTGGGTGACTGTTTGGTTATACCAGGTGCTTTAAGCTTGGATGTGCAGGTGGTGTAATGGGTAACTGTTCGGAGTTAAAAATTGGGGAGCTGTGTTTGAATTCCAGTTGGGTTCGTTATATTCACTTATGCACAAATACCATTGAAAAAGTCATGAATTCACCTCTTCTTCCCCCAGATATGGATTAAATAAGACATGTATTAGTAAATCCTTATTGCCAAAAAATTCTTACAATCCAAAAGTATTTTCTGACTTTAAATAATCTGCAAAAGGTTGATAAGCCATAAAAAGCAAATTAATCAAAGCCCTAGAATCCTGACCAAATTATGGAAGGATCTGAATATGTGATGTCAGTACAATTAAATTGATGTGTCTATAAAAATAGAAAGAAAAACATTGAAAATTATGGGTATTTTGTAAGTTTAGCTTAAGCATTGCACAAGGCCAAGTGTAGGGGAGCCAGTGAGGATCAAACTCACTACTCAGTCATAATTGTTTGAGCGAGACAAGCTTGCTAGTGATTACATTGCCACGAGGTACCCATAATAATTTTCCAAGTGTAGCTTAGATGTGTCACAAGGCCGAAAGTGTGGGAGAGCCAGTGAGGATCAAGCTCACTACTCAGTTCTAATTGTTTTAACGAGACAAGCTTTCTAATCATTACACTATGTTGAGGTGCCACCCCCACCTCCCCAACAGCAAAAAAAAAAAAAAAATCATTTAAAATTCATTCCAAGTTGATTTTTATATGAAAATAAATTAATTTATTTCAGATGATACCAAATTTATACTTCCTTGGTGTTGTTCAATGGTTTTGGAAATCTACAGCTTTTTTTTGGGGGGGGGGATTTCTAACACACTAATTTGATCATATGATCTATGTTAAAATGTGTACTGAAATAGTGTTATTGACTGAATTTCAGGCACACCTGGACTAAGACTGTGAAATTTGTGGGTACCTTTGAACATTTTGAGCCTTAATAGTTTAAATTTTATTGTTGTTCTACTTGCCCAGGTATAAGTTCTCATTGCTACACATGTAGGTAGGTAGATATTGCCACGAGTAAAGTTAGTCAACAAACTGACATTATCTCCAAGCAAACAGCTGCTTCAGTAGCATATTCTGATTTGGAATATTTAATTAGAATCTAACATTGCTAAATATTAGCATTATATAACATGTTCCATGACCTTTGATTGAATATTACTTTAATAAAATCCATGAGAAAGTGTAAAAAATTTATAATGTGACACGTTTTGTCCTTTAGACTAAAGTGATATTTATATTGATGTGATTAAACATGTGCATAGAGAAGAGAATGAAATTCTAATTTTTTTTTTTTAAATATGTCTTTGGTATATACCTTATTTGATGGTGCATAAGACGCACCCCAATTTCAGGAGGGGAAATCAAGAAAAAAATTAGTAAACCTACATATAACATATAAGATGCAGAGGAATTTAAAAAGATATTTTTAGTGAAAAAAAAGAAAGTGTGTCAAATATAGTATTCTAACCAATTTTATTTAGTTTCTTTTACTTTTGCCTATTATTTTTTTTATCCCACACTGTGATAATAGATTTTTCAAGAAAGGTGAAATGTAAGAAGCTGGACGTAAATTTGCTGTGGATAATTTAGCAATTAAAGCACTTTCTATATATTTTCTTCTTAGTAAATTGCTTTCACTTTTAATTAAAGTAGCATTTTTCAAATCAAAATTATGGTCACTCATTACAGGGAGCAACAAATACATTGAGTGTATTGTTTTGTAAAAGATCCCTCTTTATCTTTTATTTAAATTTCTCAAGGTTTCTCCTTTGTATTCCTTGTGGCAATTAATACAGGTGATAGAGAAAAATCCTCATTCAACATGTTTATTATTTTGTTTTGTATTTTATTGTTTTAAAAGTAGTTGTAAAAATTTAAGTTAAACTTAGATAAATTCTTTTCAATTGTAGTTATGATAGAGTTGGTGGGTAGAACAATATATTTTCATTTGTGGGGTTTGTCAGGAAGGACCCCTCTTCTATTTTGTAATATTTGACAAGCCTTTTGTTTTGCTTTGAATGAAATAATTAGGATATTGAAGAAGCTTGAAAGTATTCTCAAATTCTGAGTGATCTTAAATAGAATTCAGTGTTTATTCTGTATTTCATTTTGTTGTTATGGTGAGAATAGAAATTTCTGAGATCATTTTTATTAGATTTTTTTTTTTTGTGATGGAAACTTAGTTTTTGGCAATATTCCTTTCTTGAATTAGCATAGATACTTTTGGGAGAAATCAATATTTATGGTCATACTTTTTTTTTTTTTTTTTTAAATAAGTGATAGGTTCCTTATAAAAGCAGTTATTTTTTTTATTTTGGACTAGTTATATGTTGTATTTGGCACAATGGTTTAATCATCATTCATTACGGTCTATAACTATCCATTCTGAAGTAAGCCAAATATAATATTGATATGTTGAAAATCATACTATTTTTTTAAAAAAAATAAAATTAGTTATGTTACTGTCTTAATTCTTCAGAATCTATTTTCAATCTTTTTATTTTCATAAGCCTTGATGTTAGATTTCTGACCATGAGATCCAGGTTCAAAGCTCACCATGAACTGATTTTGTCAAAGGTAACTTCTTGATGTTATGATCTTAGGGAGGGGATCCCAGCATGCAGTACCATTGGAAAGTTCATAAAAACTACACTACAGGTTGACCCAAGCCTTTGTGAGGGAAACTGAGAAGATGGAGTTGTTCATCAGTGGTTGCACTAGTACAAAGTCATTGTGAGTGAGTGTACCGGCCTTGTTCAAACTGTTGATCATGCAAGATAATATGTGCATTTTCCCAGAAATGTCTGCTCTGTATAGGTTCTGTGGGTGTTGAACATAAATGTACCTGAACTGGTATCTTGGTCAATCACCCTAGCAGACAGACACATCCTCTGAAACAAGTGACCATTATTATTATTATTATATACTAGTATAGAACATCATGTCATAAATACACTTTATAATTTCAAGCAATTTTGCATTGATCAAATATTTCTCTCCATATGTATTTTTAATTTTGCAAGAAAAAAAGGACAAGTTGCATAAAGAGAATATGTGTCTTAGTTTTAAAAAGAATTCCTTTTTTCGAAGTAAATTTTAGGTCATCCTTAATGACAAACATTTCAGCTTTTGTTATAACAAATATATCTTAGTTTTTAAAATTGTTCTTTCAAGATTAGGAATTGGTACATTACTAAAATTATTTATTTCATTATAAAACTTAATAGAAATACTCTAATAACAAGTAAAAAAAAAAAAAAAAAAAAAAATGCCTGGATGTTGATCCAAGCAATTTTTGTTTTGAGTATCTATTTCTAGATATAAATAACAACTTTTTAGTTTTGTTATTCAAATTGATAATTTTCTTTTTAAAATAAAACAAACACAACATTAAAAGAAACATTTTTCAGAATTTTATTAAAACTAATGCTGTGGATTTTCTTCATTATTTTTTTTCCTTAAGCTGTTTTTTTTTTTTTTTTTTTTAATTTCACCTTGACTATATATATATATATATATATATATATATATATATATATATATATATAAAAAAATCATGTATATGTGTTAATGCAGAAACAAAAATATATAGCAATAAAAAAAAAAAAATCATAATAAAAAGAAAAACCCAATTTTTTTTTATTATGGCATAAATTTGTCATACTGGATTTTTTCTTTCCATCAAAATTGTCAACCCAGAAGTCCCTGAAAGTCTTCCCGCCAAATTTTCAGAGGGAAGTTATTAATAATAAAGAAATAACATTAGCTGATGTGTACACTTATATACATGAATGGTGAGTGACACAATCACATTTATTCATTCAAACATGCACTAAAACCAATGATGATAGGTAAATACATAAAGTGAATTAGCATATATAGATAATATATCTATATAGAAATATAGATAAATGCAAATGTTTTTGTTTTTTTTTAAATAAGGATAATTTTATCAATCTTCATTATCAGTAAATTAACATTTGAGCACAAAAAATGAGTCTATGTAATATGTTCAGCAAAAATCTTTAATAAAAAGAATTGTTTACTTAAAAAAATATCAAAATAAAGTAAATGAAACTGAAGTAAAGTATTTATTAATATAAATGTTCTTTTAGTGGGTACATTTATTTGAGTTTTTGTCTCTGTTTAAGAAAAAAAAAAAAAACTATGACCTTAATAACTGGCCTAGATTGAGAAATCCCACTAAAAAAATGATTGTGCCTCTGACAGAAATCAAACCGGTATCCCCTTTTTACCGGGGGTAACTATTTCTATGAAACGTGCAATGGGTCATTCAAACCTTGTTTTATCAATGAAACCTCTGTAGCCGAAATGTTAACAGTATGTTTCAGCTACAGAAATGGTTTCCTTGATGGTAAAAGGAGACATAGGTAATTGAGCCTTGTCATGTTATGATGGTCTCTTGTGACTTAATCAGTAAGGTCACTCTTTGGCTACAGGAGTGGTTTCCCTGATAGAAAAAGGAATACAGGTTCAATTCCTGTTGTTGGCACAATCTTAAGCAGGACTTCTCAATCTAGGCCAGTTGTTATTAATTTCAGAGTTTAAGAAAAACAGGAATAGCAACTCAAATACGTGTGCTCACCAAAAATAGGGTTATAGTAATAAGAAATAATGCTGGAACAAAAAAATCCATTCAAAAATTACATTAAAGTATATTTATATTTATTTAAAAGCCGATTAGTCTTTCAGTAAGCTTTTATAAAGAAATTTACTTTCACTTATTTTAAATTCTTCATGTATGCATACATATAAGACCAACAAAAATTTATAGTTTTTTTTTTTTGATCAGATGAAGCTTTACTTGATGAATGAGAACATTGTCAGGACATTGGATGGCATAGTCTTGTACAAGTTTCAGTTTTGTTTACATTCCTTAACAATGGTAATGGTGTTGCATTGGATTAAGTGTTGCAAGTGATATAAGCAATTTTTAGTCCCTTTTCCATTTCAAAATGAAACAAGATTGAAAAACATGTAAAACCTACAAAATATCCTGTAAGTTTTTGTTAATGCTTTGAAAAAACTGAGTAATCCTGTTTGAATTTTGACCAACATTCTTATTATTATTATTACTACTATATGCCTTATTATTCAGATCAGTATACTAATTTTGGTTGTTATACTTACAATGTTTTGGTCACTGTCTCTGCATGCCTTATTCAGTTATCTGTTGTACTCAGTAAACTTGGAATTTTGAATCAAACTCATTATTCAGTTCATAACATGATATGAAATATCCTCTAAACAAGGGAAGCAGAATGAGGATGATCTACCCACATAAATTAAATAAAGTGTTTGGTTCAAA
Organism: Acanthosepion pharaonis; assembly: GCA_903632075.3. Classification (NCBI taxonomy): domain Eukaryota; kingdom Metazoa; phylum Mollusca; class Cephalopoda; order Sepiida; family Sepiidae; genus Acanthosepion; species Acanthosepion pharaonis. The sequence continues at coordinate 221,894 of CAHIKZ030002459.1, read as the reverse complement.
ATTCCAAGAAGGTTATCCAATATAAAAGACTGAAGAAGGCTGAAGATTACAACAGCCAAAATGTGAATATAACAAAAAAAAAAAAAAAAGAGCATGCTGGTCCAGTCTGAATAGCATCGCATGAAATAATAGTAATTCTTTATTCCATAAATTTCAAAAAAATATTTTTGATTTGGAGGATTTGCTTCCATTAATGTACATAATCAAAAGAAAAATGCTTCATGAAAGAAAGAAAAGAAAAAAAAAATCCTTGATATTCCCTTTTTGTAAATTAAAATCTGCTGCTACATATTACAGTTGACTTTTTTTTACTATATTAGTTAACTTTTAACACACTGCATTATTAATATTACTTCCCTTTCCACTGCATTCTTTTTCAAGGCTTCTCAATTTCTGTAACCTTATTGTTAATTTCACTCAAAGATGATTCCTGTTGCCATAGCAGGATATGACAACACATCTATGAAATTTAAACAAATTCAAATTCAGGCATCAGAGTTATCTTCAGTGGCAGGATAAACTTTTTGTACAGCAAATGAAATCACATACTGAATGATAATGGTTAAATACATTACTTATAATATAACATTAATTAGATAAGTCAGGAGTTAATAGTGAGTTGTTGAAAGACAGTATAAATCTAGTGTTAATAAATATGATATTAAAATCAACTATAGATCTTATGTTAGAGCTCTTTTTCAGATGACAACTGAATATTTTTTCAACATTTCCTCAGGATTATCCAATCTATTTATTATTTAATACATGCAATGAATATTGTTTAAATGGCAAAGATATTTTTACATGAATTGTAAACTGAGGTAGAGATCAGTGTCTTTTATAAAGATTCATTTTTGTTTGCTCATTAGCAGTTCCACTAATGTTATTTCAAAATCTTTTTCTCTTGTAACTGCTATAAAATAATCTAGCTAAATATTAATTAGACAACACTTTCACTAATAGTTAATGAAAATGAATTTGTAAATATAATTTTCTTTTATTTCATTTAGAAGTTTCAATTTTCTAAAAGTAACATTCATGAAATTCTATTCTCATTTCTATTAGAAAAATAAATAAAAAAAACACTAAAGATTTTTAATTTTATTTTTTTTAATTAATTTCAGATTAAGCTTAACATTTTTAACAAAAAAACTTCTAAGTGACTTTTCAATTAGACAGAATTATAGTTTCCTAAAAGGAAAAAAAGTGGTACTTACTCATAACTTGGCACAAGAATTTAGACAAATTCAAGATAAATTTATAAAACCATTTCAATTTTAAGAGACTGATTGCTTTTTTTTTTTCTTTCAAAATTTTATGCACTATGTTTTGCTAGATAACTTTCACTCCATTTTGTACACTAAGTTGTGTTTGTTTTTCTTTAGCAGTATAATATGGTACTTCTTGAAATATAAAAAAAAGAGATGCAGTTTTTTAGGTTTTTTAATTGTAGTATCATTTTGTAAACCTCAAAAGCAGACAGACATTTTTGAAATACAACAATATGAAGATGAATAGGTGGAAAATGAGAATTAAAATACATTAAATTCAGAGAAGATTTTATATATGTTGTGCGAATTGCCAGGTAAATAATTTGGGAGAGAAAGTAATTTTGGGTTAAGTAATAAAATATGTTTTAAATCTTTGTAAATGTTAAGCAGTAAGAAACGTACTTTTTATGCCATTTATCTAATTGAAAATGTAAGCTTTTCATAAACATTTTGAGTATGGATGACTCAAAAGTTTTTAAAACAAGAACATTTACAACAAGCAAAAGTACACATACAAATATAAAAGCCTTCATATTGTGACAATTGTTTGAGCTAGTAACATTTGTGTTCACAAAATTTGTCAATTTTAAGAATTATAAAAACATATATTATAGAAAGATGTAAAAAAATTAAAGATTATAGAAAACATGTAAGAAAATAATTTAAGACAGCCCTTAAACTCAACAGCAGTAAACAACCCATAGTGACTGAATATTTAAGTCTGTGTTCAAAGTGGCTCCTCATATTCCCACATTATATATATATATATATATATATATATATATATATATATGGTAGATTTTACAATAACACAAAAATTGCTGTTTTATGGGGTGTGAAAGACATGAACAGCATGTAAGCTGGAACAAATATTTTTACTACTTTAGTAATTATAAACTTCACATTTACATACTAAGTGGAAAAATCTGCTCAAGACCTGCATAGATCAAGTATTATAGATTTTAAAAGTATACAAATATATGGTGCTAGAATTGAGATATGCAACAATAATAATAATTTACATTTAGGAATTACTGTCTGTAGCATTTTGTTAGGTATATTCTATAAAGACATGAATGGGATGAGTGAATTTTAATGCTAAGTTTTGTTAATGCCTAGATTGTTATTGGAAGGTTCTACTGTAGATTTTAGAAGTATTCAAATGTATTTACTGATATAAATACTAGATACATTGTAAATGTGGCTATTTCTCTAAATTTAAGCCATAATTAGCAGCAGTTGAAATAACAAAAGAGATAAACTTACATCACTTTTTAGTAAATAACTAATTTGTTAATAGAGGTGGTAAAGGAAGCATCATTCCAATATTAGTACTATTAAACAAATTAGTAATTCAATAAGTATATGTTGACCTTATTTTTTTATTTTAAAATTCCCAATTACATTTCTTATAAGAAAAAAAAAAGTAACCTCAAACAATTATATAGAGGAAAATTCACAAAAAAATATATACATCTGTATAAAGATAACACAAGCTTACATATGAATGAAAACATACGCAGGCTAACAGACTGTTAAAACATGCATACTGCCATTTAAAAAGGCACATACATATATTCACACACACACATGCACAAGGGTTGGCTGAAAAGTTCATAGGCTGATTAAGATATAAATTTTAAGTAGACAGACCAATTAGTAGACTAAGAGATATGCAAGTGTACCAAAAATCAGCTGGTCAAACAATTCTGGTAGTCTGCTAATTGTCTGTCTACTTAAAATTTATATTTTGTTAGCTTATGAATTTTTTATAGTTGACCCATATATATATATATATATATATATATATATATATATATATATATATATATATATATATATATACATATATACATTCATCTATATTGTACAATTATAGTTCATTTTTGGACTCATTGCTTCATTAATGTTGACCTTAGGCAAGTCTTTTAAACTTTCTCATTTACTCATTCAGAAAAAAGTTTTGGCAAAGCCAAGACAAAAATATGAATTTTTTTTTTAATGTATGTTTAAGAAGGTGAATATACATAGTGGTAAGTGGAGAAATCTGATAAAGTGGAAAAACTTTTTATCAACAATGAATTTTGCCTTCAGATAAGAATGAGTGACAAATCTGTTGTTTTTTTTTATATATTAAAGTTGTTAATGTCTTTTTGTTAGGTTGACATGTTCCAGTTGGAATGAAAGAATAAAATTGCAGGTTTTTTTTTTTTTTTGTATTAAAGCCACCAATCTCTGCTGGACTTGAAACGGCCCGCTCTTAGCAGATCCTCATTACCCCTTACTAGCTTGGATTGGGCCAGTTTTGACTCCAGTAGAAATTGGCAACTTTAATACAAAAAAAGAAAAAAAAAAACACACTGTTTTATTCTTTCATACAAACTGCAAAATGCCTACCTTACAAACAGGCATTAACAACTTTAATATAACCCCCCCCTGCAGTTTTGTCTTTCATTCTGAGCTGAACATACCTAACTAACTAATGAAGACAAAATGCATTGCTAATTAAGAGCTTTTCTACTTTTTTTCTGATTTCTCCAATTTTATCCTAATCACATGCATAATGGCATGTATAAATATAAACACATTCATATGCAAATATATATATATATATATATATATATATACACACACACACATAAATGAAAAGATATAAGTATTTGAAAAGTGAATCAAGATGTGTACCAAGATAAAAACACTATCAGAAGCTTAAAGTAAAGCAAAAAAAAAAAAAAAATTTAATCTGACAAATGAACAAAAGTGTAAATAATTATTATTATTTTTAATCATTACACCCCAAGCAAGGTTATAAAGCCACTAAGATGCAAGGAGCTACTGAGAGTGAAAGAAGCAGACAATAAAAGAACAAGATTCAAGAAGACAGATGATGACAATTGATGTTGGATTTAAATTTTTGAAGATTGTAGTTGACAGGAAAGCAAGAAGCTGGAAGAGAGTTCCACAAGCGAGAAGTGCGGGAGAAGAAACTTATATACAAAAGTCTATTTGAGTAGGTCATTTGAAACCAATACAAACATACTTTTATGCATATGATGCAAACACTTTTTGCATACAAATATAATGCACATTATATAAATATATATAATGCACAAATCTTATATATTTATTTTTATATACACTAAAGTGAGTGAAGCTTTTAACTGATAATTGTTTTGAAATATTTTATAATATCAAGATTTCAGACTCCAAAGATGCCATATCCATGAGATATTTTCATCTGTATGTTTGTAGACAAGAGTTTTGCCAAAATCTCAGTTAGCATTTAGCCTCATTCAGATTTATAAACAATTATATAGTATAATTTGATTGATCATGATGTGATATATAAAATATCAAAATATATGCAATGAATTTCAAATTCTTCCTTGCTGGCAAATTATGAAGTAAATGCAAGGAAAAAATAAAGGAGAAATTAGTGTCTTAGTTTAAAAGTCAGCAAAAAGGAGGCAGGTTGAGAGAAAAATATTTATCATTTGAAAAAAATGTGTATAACCAAAACAAAAATCCAAAACAAGGATGCAAGATACTGTCTTTCTTTTTTATGTCTGTTGAAGTGCATCATTTTGGTAAGCATGATCTTGAGTATCTGAAAAGAAAAAAAAAAAAAACTAGTAGAGAATCTTTATTATTTGCAATATTTCTGAATTGTGTTTTCAATATTTTATTTAAAAAAAATGTATTTTTTGAAATTGTGCTTTTTTTTTAAAAATTAGTTTACTAATAATGCCACTAAGACACAAGGTGCTACTGGGAGTGAAAGAGAATTAAAAGACTTTAGAAAGAACCAGAAACCCCCCAATCCTAAACAGGAAACAAGGGATAAAATTTTGTTCAAAATGCCAGGGAGGAGTGTAAAGCTGAAGATAGGAAAACCTTCTTACTGAGTGTGACAGAATATGAGAAAAAATATTAAGGAGAAAAAACAATAAAAGAACAGGAATTAAGAAGACAGAAGATAACGATTGACATTGCGTTTAAATTTTTAAAGATCAAAGTTGACTGGAAAGCAAAACAACAGAAGAGAGTTCCACAACTAAGAAGTGTGAGAGAAAAAACTGTTAGCATAGAATTTATGGCTACATCTAGCCATTTCAAATATAAAATGATGAGCCCTAGTTGCCAATCTAGTACTGCATTTAAATTTGTAAAGTTTAGGTACCATAGAGGTAAGTTCATCAGAACAATTATCATTACCAATACAAGTATTTATAGGATAGGTACATGGAAGCTATGTTATGGTAGTAGGAAAGTATCTAAAGCCAAGATGCCAGGTCATGACCAATAACTTTGCAAACTTTGTATTTCATCAAGAATCTCTAAATACATAGCAGAATCACCAAACCAGATATGGCAGGAATATTCAGTGCATGAACAAATGGTAGATGCATCAGACAGTGAACCAACTTTTCTAGCAGCCAAACCTAGCAATTAATTCAATATAATATTTCTGTCTCATGTCAGCAGAAAACATTAGCCTGAGAAGATGCAATGGGTCCCACCCCTGAAGGTCAGCATTAGTCATGCTGATGGAAGGCAAAAAGGGTTCTCTTAGACAATTAAAAGGGAGCAGTTTTGTTTTGGAGGTGTTAAAATTAACAAGCCATTCCTTGCCCCAGTTAACAACAGATTGTAAATAATTTTTGAGATCAGCTGCCAATTTGACCTTATTGAATTGATAAGACTTACTATTAAGACAGGAGTCAATAATCAGAATAGATACTGAGTTGAGGACTGATGACAACAATAGAGAACAACATAAGTAAAAAGATAGAGCGGTAGGGGGGGAACACACCTGTATTAATGCAAAAAGATCTAGAACATTCGAATGAATCTATCAATAAGATATCACAAGATGACATGATAAAAAAAAAATATCAAATTCAAATATAGCACAAAAATTTGTAATGATTAACATTATCAAAATAAGATACTGGGAAAAACAAAGATTTATCCTGATCGAAAATGACTTTATTCCCTGGAAAGAGCCAAAATGGCTGGCAGTATTTGGAGAAACAATGTTGGGAAAAAAAAGCTTAAAGCACCAATCAAAATAACTGTAAAAAAAAAAAAAATTCTTCAAAATCTTTCTTTGGCCATGGTTAAGTGTAATTGACAAAATTAATAAAAATAATGTAGAAAAAGAACAGAGAAAATAATACTAAACAAATATATATATATATATATATATATATATATATATATATATACATATATATATGTAAAAAAAAGGCAAGAATTTAACAAAGAATTACATTCACATGCAAAAGGGATACAGTCAAGTGGCTATATTCAAGACAAGGATGAACAAAAATATGGTCGATGAGATAAAGAATTGTCTATTTTTATTGGTTACGAAGAAATCTCAGCATGCACCTGTAAGATTTGTCAATAAACTTTTTTTTTTTTTGGGAGATGTTCATTGTTAGCAAAGTACATTATATATATATATATATATATATATATATATATATATATATATATATATATAATAATTTATGTTTTTTAATTTGATATAATTATTTCTCAGATTTTATTTAAACATGTAATAAACACTAATTAAAGACACTCACATATTGCATAAAATAGTTGAATGAGATACAACAAGTATAAAAAATATAAACAAGAAATATGAGACAAAAATATAAATATTGATAAGTTTTTCATTAAAAAAAACATAACAGAATGAGCAACATATATAATATATATTTGTGTATCTGTAAGGGTCAATATTTTCATTGTATAGTTGATGGTTGTCCTAGCAGGAAATTACAAGTTATTCTGACCAAGGGTTCCAGCGGGCTGGACTTGTTAAAAAAACTGATCATGCCAGATTATGTGCTTTCTCCCAGAAACTGTAACTAAGGTTTGCTCAGCATAGTTGCAGTATAAAACACATGTGAAGTCTTTGGGTTGAGCAACTGTCTGTAATAGAGTGTGGCTAGTCACCCTGGCAGATGGGGGTGTTCAAAAATAAGAAGTATCAGGCCATTGATAGTTGAAAAATTACTCATAAAAGCTTTGTCAATAGTCAGTTAGTTTGGTACATGATCAAATAAGGTTGCAGTAGAATTAAAAGTGTTAAGTCAGTTGAAGTAAAACATTTCAGGTGTAAAGGATAAGAAAATAGCTTAGGAATAAAAAATAAATTTATGTGTTTAAAAACAGAAAATTTGGTGTTAAAAAAATGGATTGTTAATATGAATTGGACAAAATAAAATTTGACAATTCCAACTCAGAAAAGTTTTCTGCATATATCAAAAGGGAGGAGAATTTCATTACAAGGTGCATTAATGTTTTAAAAGCAAGACAATAATGGTTTACTGAGAGTAAAGGTTTACTGAGAGTAAAAGAAATGGAGAAAAAATTGAGGAGAAAGGACAATGAAAGAACAGAATTCAGAAGATGGTGATTGATGTTGCATTTAAATTTTTGAAGATTATAGGCAGCAGAGAAGCAAGAAATTGGAAGAGAGTTCCACAGGTGAAAGTGCAAGAAAGCAAACTATTAGAATAGAACATGGTTACATCTAGCTATTTCAACAGTAAAATGATGAGACCTAATTGCCAATCTAGATGTATGCTTCAATTCAGGCAGTTGATGTAACAAGAAGAACTTATTAGAACAATTGCCATAGAAATATTTATAGAAAAAACAGAGGAAAACCATATCATGGCTGTGGAAAAATGGCTGAAGATACCAAGTTAGGTCCTACATTACAGTCCCTTTTTTGGATTTTGTTGAGAATAAGTTGTTTAAATTTATACTGAGTACATTATTCTAATTCCATTTTTATTTTTAAATAATAAAAATAAGTTATATCAATTATAGCAGAAATGAGGCAAATTTTAAATTGAGTTATCAAAATTAATATTTCTTCAGAAAAATGAGTGTTAAGATTGTATAGATTTTTTCCAAATTTTCATTATTTTTCCAATTTAATCAACCTATGTTCTAATGAATGTATTGATTAAATGAAGAAAGGAGATGTTGTATATTCCTCTGAAAATTACCATATTCAAATGTTAAAGAGAAAAGATGTGAAAGCAGGAACCCCAAAATGCTGTTCCTTTGTACAACACACAAATGAAAGTTAATTGTTGATAAAACCAGAATAACATTTATTTACTAGACATTAGAATGTGATTCAAAGAATCTTCCAGAAGTTTTTTTTTTTTTTAAGCAGTTTTACCCCAAACAAGGCGGGAAGCCACTAGGACGCAAGGGGTTACAGAAGATTTGGAGCAAGATCAGATAGGAGTGATAGAGGAAAGGATGGGGAGAAGGATAATGGATAGATCAAGGCAACTGGAGATGTCGATTGACATTACACTTGAATAGTTGGAGATTATAGCTCTCAGGGAAACTGGAATAAGGAAGGGAGTTCCACAGGCGAGAGGTGCAAGACATGAAGCTATTGGAGTAGAAGAGATGGCTATATTTAGTAGTTTCGACAGTGAAAGGGTGAGAGCGGGATGCCAGCCTCGTAGGGTGCTTGACAATTTCTATCTGAATTTCTGGGATAAGGAGATCATTATTTATGTCCTAATCTTTGTTGCTTTTATTCCAATATAACAATTTCTATCTGAATTTCTGGGATTTGAACTAATATCATCATCTTTGTTGTGATTATTGCAATGTTTCAGCGATAAGAACAAGGCAAAATATTCTGAAACACAGACAGTGGAATAAGAACTATCTACCCCCATAGATTAAATAAAAAGTACAGTTTGAAATGTCCTGAAAGTTACCTGGATTAACAGATAGCTGAAGAAGGCTAGAATGCACAGTAGCTGAAGCATTGTGATAATAACAACAAAGATGAGGACATTAGTCTGAATATAAATAAAAATAGTTAACTGTTGATGAAACTAGTATAAATCAGAAAATAACATTTATTTACAAGGCATTGGAAGACTATGACAGATAAATTTCTATATATCAGAACAATTTTAGGCAAATGAATGACAAAGCGGAAAAAATACCGTGTGACTCATTTCATCCTCTAGAAGGACTTCATTAAATTAAAGCAGGGGTTGTCAAATGTTTTCACCAGAAAACCCCTTTTGTTTCTCTTCCTTCCCCAGTGACCCCCATTTAAAATAACTTTGAACCTTAAAACTCATACTGATGTTAGCAATTAAAATGTTAACTAAAAAATTAAGAAATTTGGATCAGGTTCAAAAATTTTCCTTCCAGTGTGATCAGAATTTTCCCCCAAAAATATGTTTAAGAAAATATATTAATGAATCAAGCAAATAATATATGAAGTACACCAAGCCTAAATACAACTGATGTTATTGAACAGAAATGCATAACTGTTTCTAATATCCAGTTAATAAGGTATTGTATGTAAAGTAAACAGTTAAAACCAGGAGTGAATTGTCTCAAATGCAGAGCAGCTCTGAAATTAATGCATTTGGATCTCTTGGGGGGTTTGCTTGGACTCTGTTTAATGAACCCTGAACTAAAGTCTTTGTTGATAGAATTATATATGTGTAGAAAAAAGAGGGGAAATATAAAAATGTCAATTATAATTATACACTGATTAGAAATGCTGAAGATGTTGGAATGCTGAAATTTGAAAGTTAATTTTTTTTTCTTAGATCTGTTTTGGCATGTAGACCAGACAATATTATTCAGTTTCTTTACTGAGTGACCCCTTGTGAAATCCAGTTGTTGTAAGCTTGGAGGAGCAGGTGGTGTAATGGATGATAGTTAGGAATGAGAAATCAGAGTGGGAAAGGTATGAATCCACCTCTTCTCCCCTAGCTATGGGTTAAATAGTAGGACTTGTATTGGAAAATCATTATTATTTAAAAAAAAATTATTACAATCCAAAAATATGTTCCAGCTTTAAATAATCTGCAAAGGGTTGATAAACCATAAAAATAAATTAATCAAGTTTCTTTATGATTTTGTTTTTATCACTTTTACTATTAAGTATCTCACATTGTCATCATAGAAGATCTGCCAATAATTTCATAAAATTTGAAAAAAAAGCACATTGATATGACAGCTATCATAATACAATAAAATAAGTGTTTTGATTCATACCTTTCCCAAGGGTGAAAGAATAATTGTTTTGAATAAAATCATTTAAAAGATAAAGAGTTCTAATATTATTTAATAACAAACAAACTTAATTTTTTTCTCCAAGAAAGTTTGAAAAAAAAGTCCTTTTGCTTTTTTTTGTTGAGTTATATAACCGATTTATCAGCAAGTATAAATCCAATCAAAAAAATAGTTTCCTCCATTTTCATTAACATAATCCTATTGAGTAGCCAAGGTTTTTATTACCTTAGACATAAACTTCTTCAAAGCAAAGAAACAAAAACAAAATTTTTATATCTTTGTTGTAAAGATCTGAAAAGATGATTACCTGATGCAATAAAGTTGGTGAAATAAATGCATGAAGTAAAACAAAGAAACAAAACTTTTCCGTGTGTGTTTTACGTGTTGCTATGCATAAGAGTCTTTAAAAACGATCAGTAAAACTTGTTTTTTTCAACAAAAACTGGTTTAATGCTTCCAGTTGATGACAATATTTCTTAGAATTGATTGAGACAACACTTTATGATAGATTACACCCTTTATATCCAACCAAATACAGAGAATTACCTTCTCCGGGTGGAGTCCTGTACACTTACAGGATTTTCCTTGGACTGTCACCAGAATCTCTTTTAGTAAATATGATTATAAAGGCTCCCTTTCTCATTACTCACAATGATCTTTCTAGAAATGGTTTATTAATATGTCTTGTTCTTAAAAAAAATAAACTAATATTGACTTGCTGATTATGTTGAGAACAAGTTTGATAATATAGAAACCATTGGACAAGTTTTGGCACTTAGTAAAGGAGTAATGAACTTACTAATGAAGATAGATTATGACTGGTGTATGAATTGTATTGAACTTGAATTGAATTTCTTGTTTCTGCCAACATGAGATTTTCTTCAATTATATTGGGGGGGGTATTGTTAATTGAAATTGGTTATAGAGAATGAAAGGATTTTTTGAAAGTAAGATTCCTAAACCAAAACTGAGTATACATCACTGGCATTTCCTAACACTTAAGAATTTATTTTAAAAGAAAATATACCTTACTTGTTACTGAATCTGACAAAACCTTTTTGGATTTGTAAAGCACAATATGTCTCAAATGGAACACACCTATACTCATTTTGTAATGGTCATATCAATTAAAATATTATTCAACTTATTATTAAATATTCCTGAAAGGAAAGAGCAAAGATCAGAACAATATTTATATATATATATATATATATATATGACATCACACATTATGAAATGGACAAAGTCCGACAATTATTTTAAGACACTTTTTATGTTTATACATTCTTTTTATAGATATAAATATTTAAGTAAATGCTCTGTTTATAATAAATAATGTGTAATGTCATTTGTTTACATTTGGATATGCAACAAGAAGATATGAATGTACGAGAGAAAATCATGGAGAATTGTAGTTTAAAAACAGTAAAATTGACTGTGCTAACCAAAACACTCCTCTGTGGCTAAATCGGTAAAGCACATCAGGCTATATGACAGTTACATAAAGGATACAGGTTCGATTCCTGTCAGAGGATGCATATTTTCTACGAAAATTTCTTGGACATTCAGGCCGGTAAATGTTGTTAATACTGTTTATTATAAACAGAGCATTTACTTAAATATTTGTATCTATAAAAAGAATGTATAAACATAAAAAATGTCTTTATAAGATAGATAAATCAAATAGCTAGATATAAGGAAGCATATATGCATGTGCTGGTATGCATACATGTGCAAGCAAATAAATAATCGTCAAATTCATACATGATGCGTAAACATAATAGTGCTCGATGTGGTTATACAGAGCAAAGATATATATTAATTTTGGTGTGTGACTTGTGTCTGATGAGCTGGTAATCCAGTGAAACTTTAGTTGCACACCATAACATTGGTACACAGACATACTAATATAACTTTAAACATTATATTTAAGGAATACAGATGTGAATAGACAACTCTGTTTTTATAAATGTATACTGTTTAAAAACATGTGAAGTATATATATATATATATATATATATATATATATATATATATGTATGTAATTGCTGATATCCCCTGATGAGTGGATGGAGTGAATGCAAAATATAGTAATCCTACTAATAATTGAAATCAGTTTCTTTTTTGTTTAGAAAATGTATAATTATAGTGTAATAAGTATAGACTCTCTAAAATAATAGATTTGAGTGAAAGAATAAAGATTCTAATAAATCATGTGACATTTTATATACATGAAGTAGATATTTGGGATCAATTTTTCTGCTTATCTCTGAGTGTAGCATGAGGTTTGTATATTTATTCCACTGTTGAATGTCTTCTTATTACAAAACAACTAAAATGTTCAGGATCAGCAGCCTGTAAGAATAGAATATTCACTTCAGTATAGTCTGTGTGTGTATGTGTACTTTATATATATATATATATATATATATATATATATATAGATAATATTAGTGGAAAATATACATACATATGCAAAATATATAAATACCCATACATGTATATTTTTAGAAGAAAAAAAATTCCAAGTGGAAGAATCCAGGTAGAACTCAATGTCTAGGACAGAGTAAGGATATAATAAAAAGGCTTAAACACTAATATTCCATGGTCATAATTTATTCCATTGGAATCGTAAATACGATCCAATTCATCAGACCTACAAATTCAAAAAGAAAACAGAAAAAAAACCACTCCGGAAATAAAAACAGAATTTAGAGAGAGTGTAAGTATGAGGAGGGAGATTAAACCTTAACAGAGAGAATTTTAGGAGAGATGGGTGGAAGGGGTTTAATTAAGAGAAAAAAATGAATGTTGACAGATGTAATATATATATATATTCAAGGTTGAAAATGGAGTCAAACAGGAAGATCTTCTGGCTGCTACACTGTTTTCTATCTACTTTGCAATTGTACTGCTTGATGCATTCAGGGACTGCCATGATAGTATTATGATAAGGTACAGGTCAACTGGAAAAGCTTTTCAACATACGTAGGTTTGCAGCAAAGGCAAAAGTTTTTTTGAGTTTAGTGCACAACCTTCTCTGATGACTGTGAGCTGGTTGTACACACAATTCAGCATGCACAGGAGTTCATGAATCGACTATTAGGGTCATGTAAGGCTTTAGGAGTGTCCATCAGCCTTGACAAGACAGTAGTGATGTATCAATCTGCCTGAGAAATTCAGTATATAGAGCCATCAATTTATGTTGATGGTAGTAGACAAATTTGGTAGCACTCTCAACCGGCACTGCTACCTTCATAGTGAGATAGCATTACTGATTAAGAAGGCCTCTGATGCATTTGCAGCACTCAAGTTCTGTGTCTGAAGGGCATAAAAAAGCAGACAAAAATTAAAATAAATAATGCCTGCATTATGTCATCTCTGCTATATTCACATGAGTCATGGGTAATCTATCACAGACATCTGAAGATACTAGTATGTTTTCATCAATGCTTGAAATCCACTGGATGTCTCACACTCCTAATACTGGTCTACAGAGGGCCAATTCTCTCTCTGTGGAAGCAATTCTACACAAATACAGATGGCAATGGACAGGCCATGTTATTTGTATGGCAGATGACAGAATTCCAAAACAATTAATGTATGGAGGATTGCAAATGGAAAGAGTACAAGCCAAAACTTTGTTACAAACATTGCCTTAAAGAGTCATTATACAAGTGCAATATTGGTCTGGATAACTAGGAGACTCTAGCTGAAGACTGGGTTTCTTGGAGAGCTGGTATTGCTGATGGCATCAAAATCTTCCATGAGGCATCACAAAAACTGAAGAGAGGAGTTCGGAAGGGATCCCTGAATTGCCATGAGGTGTCAACCTGGCCATGTGCCCAATGCAATTAGATATATCTGTCCAGGGCAGGTCTGCTAAGTCCCCAGGAATGAAACCAACGCTAACAGTCTATTACATATGATGATTTTATAATGGCATGCTTTGAATGCCCGACCTGCACTAGGGTGTGCAAGTTCAGGTTGGGCTTGACAAGGCATATAAAAAGACACATTGGAAGTGATGATGATCAAAGTCAATTTCCACCATCCAGAGATGAATTTGATATGTCACATATATAACAAGAAATGCAAAGCTGCCTTTATGAACCACTGTCATTCACAGAACCAATGAATGCAGTGTTTGGGGGGGGGATTTTAACTGATGGACTGGACATGTCAGTGATGGTCATACTCACTTTATGAGTCAACAGCCAGTACTACTACAACTTATATATAAGGACTAATTGAAGGCTCAATTAATTCTCAATACATTGATAGATTAAAAATATAAGTTCTTAAGTAGCAGTCAATAAATTTCCTAACATTTAAAACAAATTTTGAAGGACATTTTGATTTTCACATATTTTCTTAATAGAAAAACTGCTAATATTCTGGAATTTCAAGAATGTTATTTGTAATGTTAATATATACCTATTTTAATTTATGTCAAACAAGAAAGAATAGGAAGATTCTAAAAGCTTATGATATTTTGGATGTTCAAAAAATTGTACAAAATCTAAAAGATCCATACAGTCCTCTCATAACCAAATAAAAGATTTGTGAAAAGATATTAAGGAAAAAAAATAAACATACACACAAAAAACATCATCTAAAATATTCAAGAATAAATTTCATGTGTTTTTAGAATATAAACATTTAAGTTTAAAATGATATTAAGATGTAATTTTATAATATATAAGTTCCTTAGCAGATCTTAATTTTCTCAAAAAATAAAAAAAAATATTCAGTAGAGATCAATTTTTCATTAGGAATATAATAGATTGGTAGTTTTCTGCTTGCTGCATCTCAGTTGGTAGTAAGAACTGAAATTCTTTGGTAGCACTTAGTGAGTTTGCTTTGATCAACAGTAACATAATATTTGAGTATTTGCAGTGCCATGTCACACATATATAGGTGCAACTGCATGTATTTCTAGTGGGAAACCTTGAGGCCACATTATCATTTAGACTTAGTTACCTTTTTTTGCCTGTTTGTTTTGCCATAGATGATGGATAGTGATAATTGGGTTTTTTGTCTTTAAAATGACAATGAAAAGAAATACGAGTAAACAAACAAATTACCTACCCCCATCAACTTTTCTTTCTCCAATATTCATGGTATTTGTACCAATTTCTGTAACATAGAATCTTTTGAAATGTTCTCCAGATACCTTGCAAAACTAATTTAAATGCTTCTATTGCTACCAATGAACTCTCTGTTCCAGCCTGTTTTCTTCTTTGTTGAAAAGATTCTAGGATACATATACATGGTTTTGGTATTTACATCTGGGAAAAATTTTCCAGTGATAAAAGAATTGTTTCTTGAATCTCTAGATGATTCTTTCATGTGCTTTTGACTTTCTTTATTGCACTCTGTTAAATATCTTTTTTTCTTTATCACTCTCCTTCTTCTCAGGACTGTAACATATTAGACAAAATATATGACAGTATAGAAATGGCTCTCTCTCAATTTGGGTTCTCCATATTTCATTTTATGATGAAGCTTTAATAAACATGTGAAAGATGTTACATTTATAAATCTTTCCTATTTGTTTTTTATATATATATATATATATATATATATATATAATATATAAATAAATATATATATATATATATATATATATATATATATATAATTATTTTTTTTTTTTTTAATATTTATGTTTTATTTTTTATCCAGTTCTAAAATTATGAATGAATGTTTTTTTCTATACTTTTTGCTCTTGTGAAAATCATTTGAGAAGTTTTTTATTTATTCTATTAAGTTTTGTAATTTGTAATGCATGTTGGGTACAATATTTTAAGCATGCAAAATACTTTTATTGCAGGAAGCTAGCATATATATATATATATATATATATGATGGACTGTTGATTTTGATGTATCAGGATCTAACAATGTCATTCAATTTTTGTATTGTATGTGACACTTCAGCCACGTTAGTGACCTGCATACAAGTCCACATATTGTGCCACAGCAAGAATCTCAGTACATACCCACAGGAATATTAGTTAATGCTTTTTGCCATTGTCTTTCAGTTCTTAGCCCATCAATATAACTGATTCTGAAATTTCTGATACCAATCTGGCACAAATATCTACAGTTATTTCTATCCATGGCAACTCAATCAAAGTTAGTACGAGGTACATTGATAGCTGATAGGTTACTCTTTAGTTTGATACATGAGAACGTATATATATATATATATATATATATACACACACATATATATATAAAAACATACACGCACATATACACATGCATATATATATATATATATATATATATATATATATATATATATATACACATACATACACATACAGAGAGTAAGAGAGAGCGCATTGCAAAAAGATCCCAAAAGAAAACAACATTTCAAAGAAACAAATAAGGTTCCTTAGAGTTGGTTGGACTTAAAATAAAGATTGTTATTTGTTGTACTAATTATTTTGCTTCAGGATGATTTGATCATTTTGTATAAAGTAACTGTAATCTCTGATAAATATAATCTGCAGAACACTTTATTAGTAAAGAATAGGATAAAAATTATTGTGAATTTAAAAAAAAAAGATTCTTACTTAAAATAGAGTTGCTTGTTTCATTGAGATATAAAAGTATAAATTCATACTATTAAATACTAAATCAGGAAAATAAAAAGAGAACTATTATGTATGAAAATATAGTAATGCACAATTTTTATCATAAATTTCATTTTTCTTGTATAAGTGAGTGTTTTTCAAAATCCAACATTCTTTAAAAAGTAAGTATCAGGGTTGACACACGCATAGGCACCCACACAAAAAAAAAAAAAAAGAAAAAAACAGGTGGTATTTTATATTACAAGGGCAGGTACCTCAAAATAGAAATGTTCTGGCCAAACTGTAACATTTGGTAATCTTAAAAAATATATCATATTAAACTCAGTTTAAAATTTAAGAATTTGGTTTAGTAAATCAAATCCTGCATCCTGAATAAGGTATTTTTAAAGTAAATAATAATAGCTTAAGAAGTGAATATTTAAAGAGCTGGTTTATGTACAAAGTAGATCTAAATAAAATGAAGTGAGGGGGAAAGAAAAAGAAGAAAAGACAACCAAGTGAAAATGTGCAGCAAAATTATAAGAAAATTATTGTAACATGCATAAATATAAACTAGGCTGAAATCTAAAGCATTGTTGAAATTGATCAATTTGGAAATAGAGTTAGTAGCTAATAAACAAATGATTTACTCACGGACATGGAGCAACAGTTGTGCTGTATCTGGAGCATAAATTTATAATTAATATAATTTATATTATATAAATTTATAATTATCAACTAATTTGATGAAACATGATAAAACTAATGTTTTCATGATAATTTTGTAATGAAGAGTTTTTAGATTGTAAAAGACATTAATTTTCAAAGTTTAACCATTTAGCATTCAATACCCCCACCCTGTAAATATTGGTTCTCGAAGTCTCACTGTTTGCGGTCGAAGTCTCACTGTTTGCATGACTCCCTGTGTTATTTGTTATAATGTTGTCATATATGATAGCAGAGTATATAGGTTGGGTTACAGCGTGTTGAACATACAGAACCAATATTTACATAATGAGTTTGGGCAAGTTAAATGCTAAAGTGTTAAATCAATAAAATTGTCTTTAATCAATTGTGGTTAATTTGGTGAGTTTCTTAATTTATTCTAATATTAAAGTTTATACTATTTTAAGAAATTTCATCAGTTGATTAACTAATTCCTTACAATTATAAATCAAGACACTTAGTGAAATTTACAACTACTAACCAATTCTTGGTAATGAGTATGTAATGAGTAAGTGCGTGTAAGTTTCAATAAATAACACTATTTACTATACAGCATTCGTGAGACTATTTAGTCATCCCACCACAGGGACAGGGACAACACAAAACCTTTTTATTGTGGAAATCCACATATATTTGTGTATAAGTACAGAAGTCACCTAGTTTTATTAGTATATTGCTGAAAGCATCAGAATACCCACTGACAACACCCTTTTAGTGCAATGGAAAGGTGCTGCCTGCAGATTCCCATGAACTAGGCATCAATCTGTCTTGCTCCCAAAACCGAAAAATCCAATGTCATATCACCAAGAATGAGAAGAGTTAACTAACAAGAGTTATAACTTATGTTCAGTCCTTAGTGAAGTTATAATCATTTATTATTGTCAACAAAATCCATATTAAAAATACAGTTTAGTAAACATGCACACTTTGCATCTATAATAATATCATCATTACAATAACAACTCTCTTGTACTGTAATTTTCATTTTCCATCTTTTATTGGTAGATATTTCATTAATGATTATATATAAGAAGCATAAGTTGATATTTTTTACTATTCAAATTTCAGCATATAAAAACTACAACAGTTTACTCCTTAAAAAGAATCTGTAAACAACTAAAATATTTTGAAAATTAATTTTTTGAATAATTAAGGATTTGTGACTATTGTATAAAATGACAAGATCATTTCTATCTTAGCATAAAGCTAATTTAAAAATTGTTTGTTGGCATTCTATTGGTTTCAATCCATGGAATGATTGCTAAAAACATCCCCTCCCTAAATTCATAAACAAACCCTACAAATGCATGTTGAGATTTCTTCCTAACCAATAAAAATGGATAACTTCTCAGTCTCATCTGCCATATTTTTCTTTCTTATCTTGAAGTCAGAATGCTACAATCACTTGACTGTATCCCTTTTGTATGCTAACATCATTCTTAATTTGTGCATTTTTTTGCCTTATTACAGTTTTTTTTGCCTAGTTTTGACTTGCATAGATATTGTTTGCTTATTATTGTCCTGTTCTTTTTCTTCCTTTTCTTATTGTTCATCGAAAACTGTGTCTATTTCATTTGTTGAGTATTTTTGTTCTTTACCATAACAATGGTCAATTCCACCACACATTCCCACTGTTAAACTTAGATGAAAATTTTGAGATTCACAGAAATCTAGAGTCTTGATGTTACAATACATATTAAATTGAAGAATACTAAATTTATATTGGTCTGATTATATCAATTTGATTTTTATAGGAGCTCTTTAAAATTATATAAAAGTATCTGCATACATTTTCCCAAGTAAAAGCTCAAAAAATGTGCATGACAATTACAGAAAAGAAAGTTGAATAATTAAAATATAAATATAACTGAAAGGAATAAACCTATATTTTAAATACAGAAAATTTGCTAAATTTAATATGTCAAAAGTCCTTTAATTTTTGAATTATTTTAAAGTATCATTACCTTAGACATTTAACTGTCAGCAAATGAGTAAATTTAAAAGTTACTTTTTTTTTATATTCACAATTTACTTAAATATGGCTGATTTCACCTTACAATAAAAATCTGAGGTAAGTTCCACATACTTTCAATGTTGAGTCTATTTATAGTAGTAAGATAAGGTAAAAAAATTAGGGTGTAATTTATTTCATGGCATATAACAGGGGTCAGCAACCTTTTGCTATGTGCCAACTTAGGGTTTTAAAATCATTTAGTATGCCAGCAGCATACATATTTTTATACAAGTCAAGGTAATATACCCATTCTACAATACATTTTATATAGTAATATATAGTATATATACTTTAGTATATATTAAAATTTAAACAGTTAAATATTTAAGCGTTGTAGTAGTTATTGGTTTGGACTTTGTGATGTCATTTGTGGCCATTCGAAATTGCTTGGTATGCCACATGTGACATGTGTGCCATGGGTTGCCAACTCCTGGCAAATAAGACTCTCTCAATTTCAACACGAATTATTAAGAAAAATATTTTTAGTGTATTTATGAGTAAGCTTGTATAAAAGATGCAATTAGAATATCAGAAAAACTTTAAATTTTATTTTTTGTTTTTAATTAGTATTAATAATAAAAAAATATGATTCACACAACTTTTCAATATTTTTCAATAGTTAAGAGAAGAGCAGGATTTAAGAAAAGAAAAAATAGTTTTTTGTGATGTTTCTCTTTGAATTCAAAAAGGAACATCACGATTTCTACCAAGGGTGGCAATTGTAGCGATTCCAATTTAATATACGCCAATCAAAGTAACAAACATGTGATTTGATTTAGGTGAGTTGCCCAACAGAAAAATTAATTAAAAGATTTAATGGATACAGGTATGACGTCAGACACAATAATGTGACGTCAACAGAACTTACAGAACATATTATTACAAATGGCTGTTAGTTCAACAAACACCTTATAGTGCACATTCTGTAAAAATATTCAAAATCTACTGACTTTTTGATCCTTAAAACGCATGAGGATGGCTATGTATGCAAATTACTAACTTACAGAACATATTACAAATGGCTGTTTGTTCAACAAACATCTTATAGTGCACATTCTGTAAAAATATTCAAAATCTACTGACTTTTTGATCCTTAAAACGCATGAGGATGGCTATGTATGCAAATTACTAACTTCCTGCCCTGGTGAATGGACAGAATGACAGGAGAGTTCCATAAAATTTCAACTAAGCTATTTAATTAATTTCTCTTAGTAATCAATTAATCAACTAACGGAAAATTTCAAGATGAACAAGATCACCATCATATTAAGCACGTTTCAGTTGCATTCCTTTATCTTAGTGACATTTCATTCGTTTTGATGTGTTCATTACCAGGACAGCCATTTTTTCATTACAAGACAAGCAACGTTTGTAAAGACATAATTTTATATAGATTTATATATTTTTAGATTTGAAAAATAAAAAAAAAATAATCTAAAGAAGTCAGACATTTTGTCAAAATATTTTTTAACATTGTCAAACACTGTCTTTTCTTTTCTTAAATTGCTCTCTTCTCTGAACTGGCAATATGATTCCTCCTGCGATCTACATATGATCTCCTAGCAAATGCAACCAACCTCAAGTTGTGGGGGTACACTGACACCAATGTATGCGCCTTATGTTAAAGTGATAGAGGCACTTTATGTCACATGACCTCTGCATGACCACAGTCACTGCAGATGTACATGTGGTGTCATAACATGCTGGAAGTGGTCCTCTAACAGTCTGTCATGGCCAGAGAACCTAAGATCCATTTTCATAAGGAAGGTGAATGCCCTGTAAAAAAGACCCAAATAACTCTCATGACACTACTGAGAGGAGCCTGTAATTGGAAGGTGTTTGTTAGTCTTAGAACACCTCTGCAGTTTCTGGTACACATCATTCAGAGAGACGCACACCCTGACATTGTAGCAGGTTCTGATTCAAAGAAGTGTGCCCTCCTAGTAGAATTAATGGTTCCATGAAAGGACTACAGGGAGGAGGTGCATGAGTAAAAGAAAAACTGCTATGAATTGTTGCAATCCAACTGTGTGGAAAATGGATGGACACATCATGTGCTACCTATTGAAGTCAGGTGTTTTGGATTCCTTGGATGGTCAATCATTTTCTTCCTTTTGAAGGTAGGCATCAATGACCAGAATCTAAAGTGTGCTTCACATCATCTCCAGACCACAGCTCAGCAGGCATAGAGTTGGATCTGGTCAAGATCCAAAATAAACAAAGTTAAATAAAACCATGCTTGCAACATAATGCTACTTCTGATGTCAAACATATCTGGTTACCTTCTATTCTGCATCATTAATAATTGTCGCTAGGAAAGCATTGTGTATTGGTTAATGATCAGAAGTAAACACTTAACACAATATTGAAAATCTCAGTTGTAGTTGTAAAAGAAATTGCAAGAGACTGATACATCTATAACAAACAATAACTTGTCCAGTGGCAAAAACCACTAGTGGCACCAGGGGTGACAGTACCACCTTAGCCACCAAAACTGTGTTACCTCCCCTGGTTGGTGGCTGACAAGGGCAGGGTATTGCATGTGCTTTCACATGTTGTATGTAGAAAAAAAATCTTTTGCCAGTTGAGATGAGATTTACTTGATAAATCAATGTAACGAGCCTAGATAGTCAATTTAAATAATCTGGATTTTAATAATAGACCAGAAATATCTTATGGCTTGTTTTCTTACATAGAGTTACAATTGCTATTTTGGACAATAATGTTGACAAGACAGACAGCCAAAATGAAATGTGCAGAGGAAAATATCTGCTTAAATAAAACAGAAGTTAATAAAGAATGACAGTGACATTTCTTAACTGATCATGTGATGTTATGAAAGCTTGAAGATTAAAATGTTCATTATAAGATAGATGAGTCTAGAAACAGCCCAAGAATGTTTCCTAACAATCTGGTTAGACATTTGTAATTTCACTAGAAATGAAAAGAATTAAACTAGATAAAATAATGTGGATCACTGTTTTTCATCTTGAGATGAGAAGGTGTGAAAATGAAAAATATATTGAAGTTTGAAAGTGGATAGAAAAAAATGGATGCTGTCTAGATAATGTTGATTGGACAAAGAGAAGTAATTGGCATCATAATCATTGTGAACCACCATAAAGAGTGGCAGTGGGAGGTTTTTCAACCAATGGAAACACAAGAACTTTGTATGGGTTTTTAAACAAAGTTTGGAAAATAATAGATTTAGGGCTTTTGATAATTAATCAAAATTAAACCAAGCTTATTATTTTTTAATTTTAGATTTTACCGTTTTACATACATATTCTTAATATATTCAAAAAAAAAAAAAAAAAAAAAAAAAATCTTCCTAAATTTTAAATATTTTAAAATTATTTTTTTTTATATAAACTATCTATTTATGGTTATTATTTGTCCTTTATATTTTTTGATAGCATAGATTTGGGAATTTTTTTTAAAAAAGGAGAAATTATATATTTTTTGTTCTTTGGTTTATAACTAATATTTACTATTTTCCATTTTAATTTATCAAATTGTTTAAACTTGGTGTCTTAAATTTTGTGATTCATTTTCAACCTAACTTGGGGTGTTAAAATTTTAAAATGTAGGTCAAAGTTATATTAATTGACTATTTAAGCCAGACATTTCTGCCTCCCACACCCTGATACTGGAGTTTGGGTTAATTTAATGTCTATATTTTCATCAGCTGCCTCCTGCTTCCTTTCTTTTCTTCATTCTCCCTTTCTTTTTTCCTTTTCCTCCTCCTCTTCTTTTTTTAAATGTTTAAATTTTAAGTTCCTACTTTATACCTTATATGTATACCTTCACATTTCTGAGTTGAAAATGCTTGTTGGTTGAAATAGCTGTTCTGATGAGGTAAATTTGGATTTACATTTTATGTAATATATATGCTCTGTTATAATAAATACACTGAGCTCTTTTTGTGAATCAGTTTTAATATTTTATATTATGATTCACTTGGATTATAGACCAGTGGATTATTATATATATATATATATATATATATATATATATATATATATATAAAATAAAGTATATATATATGTATGTATATATATATTTATATATATATATTTATTGCATATGTATATATAGTTACCATAATATATATATATATATATATATATATATATATATATATATATATATATATATATATATATATATACACACACACACACAAACTATATATATATATATATATATATATATATACACACACACAATATATATATATATATATATATATATATATATATATATATATATATATATATATATAGATATATATGCACACACACACAATATTTATATAGTCTATGTCCCTAAGATATGACATGAATAATTTCAGGTGTAGACTAATCTAATTTTCCTAGAATTGGCATTATCCTGGCCTCATTAAATTTCTGTTCTGTATCTGATGGGTTTGTTCATAACATGATCACTTCTTGTTAGAATTCTGTCAGCTTCTGAGTGTGGCATGATTGGTGGGGGTCTGTTCAACACTGACACAATTGGTTCTTCATGCTTGAATTCATAAGAAATATGTGGTTGTCATTCTCTCTTGATGAGTGTATTAATGTTGTTTTGAAAGAAATTAGGGAAAACATTGTAAAGTGGAGAATTTGCAATATTGTGAAAAACAGAATATCATGGCGCAAGTGAAATGAAGCACAGTTAATTCTACTAAAGGCAGGTTTTTATTCAAAGAAAGAAAGATGTTTGTATATAAAATTATACCTAAATCTCTCTCTCTCTCTCTCTATATATATATATATACACTCAAATTTTTTCTTTGAAGCAACCCCCAGAATTAGCATGGGAGGAACCTGACAGAAAAGTGAAAAGAATCTAAAAAAGAGCTCTTAGAGTCATTGAAAAAATAATGTTTCTTTTGTATGTTTGATGTGGTTGTGACAATGTGTGATCTTGGTTTATCGCATTTATTAGTGACAATATCTGGTGCCCAAATTTTGTAATCTAATTATATTCATTTGTGATCCCCTGGCTTCACTGATGTTGGTTTTAATATTTCCACTGGATGTTCTGTATGTGAATAGAGTAAACAATATGATGTCGGTAATAATATTTGTAGACAACAGCTCATTAGAAGTTGTGCAGGATATTTTCCAACTTTAACTTTCTTAGTTCCAGCAGTAGGTTCACAGCATTTATTTCTAGTCTTTTGAATAATCTTAAAAATTAAAGATTAGAGTGCTGAAATGCTATATAATATCAAACTTTCTAATGGCAATGAATCCTGGACAATATCCTCAAAGATGAAGAGAAAACTTCAGGCAAGAGAGATGTGGTTCTGCAGAAGGATACTGAGAATACAATGGACAGAACATATGAGCAACAAGGAAACTTTAAGGAAAATGGAAATAAAAAGAACACTTGTATATAGAATTAGAAAGAGACAGTTCAAATTTCTGGGACACATAATGAAGAAAGAGGGCCTGGAAAATCTGACACTCACAGGGCCTATTAAAAGCAAAAGGGACATAATAAAATAGTAAGTAGCCCTAAGAAGCTTGTGTAAATGGATGGCAGAACATGAAG
This sequence comes from Acanthosepion pharaonis, assembly GCA_903632075.3. Taxonomy (NCBI): domain Eukaryota; kingdom Metazoa; phylum Mollusca; class Cephalopoda; order Sepiida; family Sepiidae; genus Acanthosepion; species Acanthosepion pharaonis. Next base: position 196,639 of record CAHIKZ030002459.1, on the reverse strand, counting down.
TGGGAGGAATAAAAAGAAACAGAAAAGACAAAAATTACTTAAAGCTGCAAAGGATAAGAAGTTGTGGAGGACCATGATCACCCATGTCCTGAAGGGACATAGTATATAAAAGATATAAGATAAAAATGTGTCTGATGAAATTTATTAAAATGAAATGATGACAATGTTATGAAAAAATTAATGGAAAAGCAAATACACTTTATCTCAGAACTTTAGAAATTTATCATATTCAGTTAAAAATTAAAATAATTATCTCTACAATTTGATATTTTAAGTTAAACAGATTTTTTCCCTAAAGTTAGACATTTAAATCTTGCAAGTAACTATGTCTAATTTCTGTTTAATGAAAAGTTAGTAAAAATAATTTAATCAAAGAAGAAATCTAAAATTGCTTAACAAAATCAGTTATAAATAGAAAAGTATCAAACTCAAAAAAAAAAAAAAAAAAAAGAGATATTTATTTTAAATTCTTCTTTTTATAAATTTTTTGTTGAATTATGTTGCATTAAATATAATACTAATGATTTTTATTATGAATCAAATTGATGAAAGTCTTCTTTCAATAATTATGGATAAAACTTCTACTCAAAATATATACTGAAATAGTTTAAGATGTAATAAATATTAATATTTTTAAAATAAAGCATCCTCTAGTTCTTGTATAAAAAATCAATATTTAATTTTAAAATAAAGCTATGATATATACAGTTTAACTCAACAGATATATATCTTAGATATTTAAGTGTATATATATATATATATATATATATATATATAAAAATAAATGTAAATAAATAAATAAATAAAATAACACAAAATAAAGAGTATTTTTAATACACATACCTATACTACAGATTTAAGAGCCTTACCTTAATTAGACCTTATTCTGTTGGAGAATCGGATGACTTCATATTTTCACCTGCATAAGATTATTAATTTTTTAAAAGGTAATACTGAAAATACATGTCCATTTTTACTAAAACAATATATTTCACCATGAGAACTACAAGCATATTAACACCCCAAAACATCTGAATATAATGATATAATTATTTATAAGAGTATGTGTGTTTGTAGGATGTATAATTGTATCTGAAACAAAAGTGAAGATGATGAGACAAAGTGGAAAAGCTGTAAATGATGTGTTTCATTGATGCCTGGAGGCCCCAGCTTCTTCAGATCAGAATGCAAAACTAAACTGTGTGTAAAGAAAATCTGAAGAAGCCAAGACCAATGAACACAACTTTTCCAGTTTGTTTTATTATGATAGTATGGATATGAAAAGAGGAATTTTTTTCTAATTTGTTTCCACTCCATAAAATCTTGCATAAAATTATAAAAGAAATCCATGTTTTTTTTTAATTTATGTAAATTGATAATAATTTAGCTATAAATCATGCTAATAATTTAAATGTACACAAATTATTGTACAAATATGAATAGACAGAAAAAGACATATAATTAATATTGGAAATAAATTATATTAAGAAATTTCCAAAATCATAAAGTTGGCATTTCTGAAAAGATAAAATAATAATAATAAATATCTACATAAAAATGTCCCTTTATACAAGTTTGATTGAAAAACCAACAGTTCTTTGTTAAGAGTTTTTCTTCATTTATATTTTATTTTCTATATTTTGGATCATTTTATTAGCTTCCAGTACATATTTAATCTTTTAGCATTCAATTAGCTCAAACCTGCCCAATAAATATCAGCTCTCAAAATCTCATTGTTTAAGGTCATAATCTCACTGTTTGTGTGACTTTCTGTGTTATTTCTGATGATATTGTCATATATTATGGCAGAGTATACATAAGGCATGTTACAGTTGGTTGAACATTAAGGGCAGATATTTACAGGGTGAGGTGAATGCTAAAAGCATAAATATAGATTATTTGGCAATGTTTAACCTTAATACCTGCCAAGAAAACAGTGGGTCAATCAGTAATGTTTAACCTTCTTGCTTGCAAAAAAAATGCTGTGTGAAAAGTATGGTTATTCCCTTGACATTGCTATTACTGTATACACTTTTGACTCCCTCAGCAATATTTATTTACAAGATTATAAAAGCATGTGAATCAAATACAATGCGATATTTATTATTTAGCTTTTATAAAGTTTTATCATTTATAAAGATTTACTATTTACCATTTTATAAAGAAATTTGAAAAGAAATATTTTTATTAAAAGATTATAAAAAAATTATTAAAATATATAAGAGGAAAAGGCTTTCAACTTAATTTAGTGAATTTATGTGGCAAGAACAAATGCCTGAAAAATATAATAATTATGGTTACTCGTTAAGTGTTTATTTAAATTTTCTTGTTCACAGGCATTTTCCTAATTGCTGAATAAAAAAATTTCTTTATCAAATGATAAATAATAAATATTTTATTATAGTTGGTTTATATAGTTTTATAATCTTGTAAATATAAAATTATTCTTATAAATAAGCAATCTAATAAATAGTGTTCAATATATTTGTTGTCAATTTTCAAGAATAAAGAAAATGTAAATTCATTTTCATGTACATTTCTTTTTTATGTTATGTTGCTTTATTTCTGCATGTTTGTTTTTTCATTATATGTGTTTTTCATTTTTTATTCATACATGTTTTTTTTTACTTTTTTATTCATACATGTTTGCTTTTTCATTTTTTCATTTATTTATACATGTTTGAGTTTTGATTTTTTTTATTTATACATGTTTGAGTTTTGATTTTTTTATTTATACATGTTTGAGTTTTGATTTTTTTATTTATACATGCTTGATTTTTGATTTTTTTTATTCATACATGCTTGATTCTTGATTTTTTTATTCATACATGTTTGATTCTTGATTTTTTTTATTCATACATGTTTGATTCTTGATTTTTTTTATTCATACATGTTTGATTTTTGATTTTTTTTATTCATACATGTTTGATTTTTGATTTTTTTTATTCATACATGTTTGTTTTCTATTTTTTTATTGAAATATATTAAGTATGTTCCTAAATTTTATAACATTTTATCGATATTATGTTATTTGTTTTTAACCTTAACAATTCCAATATTTATGGTTTGTTTATGTGATATAGTAACTTTGTTCTATTGGTGAGTATTTGTTGGATTTGTGTCTTTTCATTATGTTGGTTGGTGATACGTGATTTAATTGAGCTAAAGTGACATAGCAACCCTCCTCCACGAAAAAAAAAAAATCTTCAACATTGACTAACACCAGAAATTGGCCAATTTATATTTAAATGTGTACTGGAAATCAAGAAAATGATCCAAAATATAGAAAAATTAAAAATTTTGTTGACCTTTAACTAAACTTGTATAAATGAAAAGTCACTGCACAAATTCACCCAAAAATATATTTCTATGTACGCAAATATATATTAAGACATACTGGCTTGACCCTAAAAGTTAGTTTTTTTCTTGTTACAAGATGTTTGTTTTAACTAACTTACTAATTTACTGTATCTTGTCAGCTGTTATGGAAGTCTGTATTTTATCCAACATACTCTAAAACTCTAAGCTAAGCATAAAAAATCCATTGGTTATGTTAGTCAATTTGATATACAACTTCCATTTTAGATGTTTTTACATTTACAATGTTTCAGCTGCTGTGCTCCCCTTCTTCAGGTTTTTGCTGCATTCAGTCTTTGAAATATTACTTTTGATCATTCCACCCATTTTTTTTTAAATTGATATCACCCCATGCAAGGCAGTAAAGCCACTAAAGGGGGTGACAGGGTGTGAAAGAATTAGGAACAGAAACAATAATAATGAGTGGTAAGAGGAAAGAGTAATCAGGAGGACAATAGCAATTGACATTACATTTAAAGTTTTGCAGATTAAAGTTGGTTGAAAAGCATGGAGCTAGAAGGCAGTTCCACAAGTGAAAAATGCAAGAAAAGAAACTTATATTATTATAAAAACTTTTTTATTTATTATTGCAAAATAAGCTGAACTGATATCACAATGCCAAACTAAAAGTAAAAGGGACAAAATAGTTGAAGTTTTTAACTATTAAAATATAATGACTAGCACATACAGCAGAAGCATGTAATCCAAATGTAACAGACTGTTTATTGATATCATTTATAACAGTCTTAAGAAACAATATTTTAAGAATCCATCATTCTGAATTCTTATCATTTGGATTACCCAGAAGCCAATGTGTATTTCTGTGATATCTCTAATTTTCTCTCCATATTTAATTAGTCAGAATGAACAGAAATGGCATTGGAAAGACTGTATAGAAGAAAAAAAACAAACCAGAATTCACTGAAATGTTGTGAATATTAAAAACAGTCAAAGTAAGGACACCAGTCTAAATCAAACTGCATACAATAAAAATCCCTGGTCTGAAAATTTTTAATTCCAGAAGTAAAAAAAACAAATAAAATTAATGTTGTTTTGAAAAACATGGGGAAAACATTGTAAAGTGGAGAATTTGCAATATTGTGAAAAACAGAATATCATGGGCCAAGTGAAATGAAGCACAGTTAATTTTACCAAAGACAGGTCTTTGTTCAAAGAAAGAAAGTGATGTTTGTATATCAAACTATACCTAAATCTATCTATCTATATATGTGTGCGTGTATGTATATATATATATATATATATATACTTCACTTCTAAAGTTTGAAGCAACCCCCAGAATTAGCATAGGAGGAACTTGACAGAAGAGTGAAGAAAAAATATCAAAAAGAGTTATTGAAAAATAATGGAATCAATTACCAAATTTTAAGAAAAAAACTAAAGAAAACTTTAAACTTTTGGAACAATTGCCAAAAATTTGTGCTGCTGTAATCAAGGCTAAAGGAGGATCTTTTGATGAGAGCAAAATTTAATCATAAAATGCTTTTTTCTTTGTCATAATAAAAATCATGTCTCACTTTTTTAAAAACATTTATAAAAATTTTCTCTTATTTAAAGTACAAAACGACTACTTTACAGATAAATTTTAAAAATTACCAGGAGCAACCTCAAACTTTTGAACTGCAGTATATAAGTATATATATATATATATATATATATATATATATATATATATATAAGAAACACACACAGAAGGATAATAAGAAAAATAAACTATCAATTGCTGTTATCTCCACACGAGTGTACAGTGCGATTACTGGAGGGTCCATCTACAAAACTCTAGTTGGCATGCTGAGAATAACATCAATAAATGGACATATATATTTACATATGATCTATTCCTGATACTGAGCACTTTAACCCATAAATATATCATTCCTTAATATTATATTTTTATCATATATGCGCACACAAAATATATAAAAACAAGTATATAATTTATATGATAAGTATATACACAAATAAATTACGCCTTTTGAAAAGTTATTTAGTGCTATGAATTGTGGTATAGACCAACCTTCTTCAAGTAAACTAAGATAGTCTACTTTTATATTCTTGAAAAGGTCCTCTGGACTAGTCATTTCATAAAATCTATATTTTTTTCACCTCATCTTATGTAAAGATTACCTTATACACGGAAATATATGGTAATTATTAACAATTAATTTTATTTTATACATAATATATTTAATTAACTGTTCATAAAAATAACTAGTATATTGGTTAAAAAAAAAACAAACATATTTCTTATAGCTTTTAAAAAAATCCTTATTGAAAAATTAATTACTGTCTAAAACAGTACAAATATGCATTAAAAGGATTATCCATAAACTTATAATTTTGTTTTGAATGAATTACAAGCAGACTTAAGGCCAAAATTTGTTTCTAACTTTTGTAATAGAAACTGCAAGCATTCATAATTCTTATTGCAAAATTTGATTCCAACTTTTGTAATAGAAACTGCAAGCGTTCATAATTCTTATTGCAATCTGTGCTACTTATAACTCTTTCCACACTATTTGTATTATATATTATATTTTTTGTTTTATTGCTAATTTTCTATTTCTTTTTCAGTAAAATTTGTTGGCTTCATATTAAATTGATAAGAAAATGGAAACTTAAGTTAGTAAGCAGCATTCATACAGAAATCAAAAACTGCATAAAAAATGCAATTATGAAAATCTATACTATAGGCCAAAAGTTTGAGGCCATTCTCTGGATTTTGAAGATTCACTTAAAAATTTAATGTCTTTTTCAAAACTAATTTACGAGTTCATTTTGGGTCAGAGACTTTCTCTTCCTAAAGAGTTTTATAATGTTTTTAATAATGAAATTAAATTATTACTTCATAAAGTTTCCTTAAAATTTTCTCTCTTTTTGCCTCTCAACCTTGGTAGCTAATGGTAATCTTAGGGTTGGTGGATTTTAAATATTAATTAACACCCTGTCTAAAAAATTACATGTCATGCCCTAATGGGTTAAATAGTCCCAGCATCCTAGCTTAGTAGGAGTTAATTAACTCAAAGAAGGCATGAAACTTACTAATTATTAAATCCAGAGGGTGACCCCCAAATATTTAGACTGATAGTGATATGTTATTGGTAATAAGGCTTTGATAAAATGAACATTAGCAATACCTGCTGTTCCATTTGCTTCACCTTCCTCCATCCATCGTTGCCTTTCACCAAGAAGATGATCAGAATCCAAATCAACTGTGCGTGTAGGATAAGTGATGCCATCACCCATACTAAAAAGAAATTGAAAATCTTTGCAATTAACAAAAGATATATTATTTCTTAGCTTCAAACTGGGACAGTTCACAATTGTTATTTTTTTAATAATACCCTTGTATTTTCATGACCATAAGCTTTTGTGAAAACATACACACACACACAAAAAGGATATGGTTAACTTTTCCTAGAACAAGCAATATAGTAAGTGTACACACGTGTGCAAAACACAGAAATAGAAAGTTTAAAATCATCACAGTAAAAACTGCAAAAAAAGAGTTTTACATACACTTTGGAAGCATGCAGTGGAGAGAATTGAAAAAGGAAAAGGGTTCAAATAAATCAATTCAAAATACTGAAAAATGAACGATTTGTTTTTTTTTTCATATGAGGTAATTTTACTGATTGTCAAAAACATTTACAAATCATTAATATATAATGCTTGTAAGAACATTTTTAAGAACAAAACAACCATTGTAAATAGTAGTTGGATTTATAGGGACAATTGACAGTACTTTCATAGGGACATGTGAGCATTTCACTATTTAGCTTTTAATATTACAATAAACTACAAATTAGTAATAACTTCATTCTATAGTTTATAATTTTTAAAAGCTCTGGACCAACATTGTGACAATACAATAGTTTGTATGACATGCTGCAAAAACATACTTAACTTGATATGACAATACTCAAAAATTATTTTGCACAAATTTAGCGAAGAGAGTCTGAATTTTCTAATTGTGTAATTTTGACTACAGTAGAGAGGAAAATGAAAAAGAAGTAGGATTAATACTAGATAAAGACATGAAGAAATGAACAGTGCCACAACTCAATACAAATTGCAAGAAATTACCATAATTATAGGAAACCTGAATTCTAAAGTCAGAAAGGAATGAGATAGTGAAATAATTGGCAATTTTGAACCTCCATAACAAATGTGGAAAAAGATTGGTTCAATGTTGCACAGTAAAAATCAAATAGTAACCAACACCTAGTTTCAAGAACACTAGCGATGCTTATGGGCATGAAGAAGTACAGGTAATAGTAATACTAGTTGTTTCTTTATAACATTCAACATTCATTGGCCAAACTGCTTGTACTACTTTCAGTTGAAATCTATAAATCTTTCTCTTAAAATATTTTTTTCAAGAAAACAGGTTTCTGAAGTTCACTAGTTGTTATCACTCTTTCCAGTATTAATGGAGGCTTACTTCTTAACCTTTTGTTTGAAGTACTGTGGAATGTCAACATCTTCATTATGTTATTATTTTCTGTTGAGTTACATGCAATATCCATTTGAGTTGAAAGTCCTAAGTAATCAGATTGGTTGTATGACAACAAAATTTTCAGAAATGTTGTTTTAGGTGAGATAGCAAAAAACTACAGCTATAAAGAAGACGAAAAAGAATGAGCTTGTGTAAATGTTTGGTAGAAGAAAGGACAAGAAATTGTGGAGAGCTATGAACTCCAGAGTCTTGAAAGGACATCGCATATAGAAAAAGAAGAGACTTGATTGGTAGAAGAGGGCTTAGCAAAAGCATAAACTTTACTAAAAGCAACAAAGCAGTGGAAATTGTGGAGAGACATGAATGCATAAATGGTTAGCAGAAGAAGGTTTAGGAGAGATAAGAAAAAGACAAAATTTATTAAGAGCTACAAAGGACAGGAAATTGTGGAGAGCCATGATCGCATACGTCCTGAAAAGAACATGGCACATAGAAGAAGAAGAATAAGCTTGAGTAAATGGTTGACAGAACAAGGCTTAGTAGAGATAACAAAAAGACAACATTTATTAAGATAACAGATGAAACCATGATCAACAATGTCCTGAAGGGACTTGGCACACAGAAGACAAAGAATGAGCTAGTGTAAATGTTTGGTAGAACAGGAATTAGGAGAGATAATGCTCATGGTACATGATAATAGTATCCAACATTTGTCTTTTCATTTTGAAAGCCAAGAGAACACATTATTTTTAGATCTTTTCATAAAAGAAACAAGAAATCAGAATGCTCACCTTAACAGTTTTAGATATTTACTATATAAATGACTAGCTGCTTGTATGCAAGTATGCCAACTAGCCAATCCCTGTTGCAGACGCCTGCTCAGACACATTTGTGTTTGTTCAAAACCAACAATCCAGCTTTGATTTATACTGCAACTATGTTGATTGACTTTAGTTACAGTTTTTGGGAGGAAGTTCAATGTCTGCTGTGATCAACAGTTTGGACAACACCTGCAGTTCATGATGACTTGTGAGTTCATGCTAATACAATCATTGTTGGCTCCAAAACTGGGTCACATGGTTGGAATGCGAACATTTTAACCACTCGTCCACATGCACATAACTATATACTGTATAGTTAGCCACTCATATTCGATGATACCAGTCTACTAGGGTGGCTAGCCAATCCCTATTGCAGACACTTGCTCAAGCAAATTTATGTTTACTGAACACCCACAGAACCCACTTGTGGTTTATACTGCAACTATGCTGAGCAGACCTTAGTTACAGTTTCTTGGAAAGAACTTGTTATCTAGCATGATCAACAATTTGAACAAGGCTAGCACACTCAAACCCTCGGCCACGATGACTTGTGACTTTGTGCTAGCATCAAGGGTTTCGTATATCTAATTACACTCACAAGGCTTGGGTCAACCTGCGGAATGGTTTTCAGCCATTTCCCAAAGGTGCAGCATGCTGTGATCGACCCCTCTAGTTTGATAACATCAGGAACTCTACTTCCTGACAAATCAAGTTTTATTTAGTTTTCAAAAATCATAAGTGACCAATTAGAATTTTCCAAATTTTATAATTTATGACCAAAATATTGTGTTTCTCACAGGGTCTTCTTTCAGATAAGCAATATAGCTTTTGCTTCACTAGGTCAACTGCTGATATGTCAACAATTATTGTTGAAAGAGTCATTCAAGCTTTAGATAAGAATGGTGAAGCTTGGGCTGTTGCTTTGGATATCTCAAAGGCATTTGACAGGATTTGGAATGCTGGCCTTCCTTACAAGTTGAAAGGTTATAATATCTCTGGGCAAATTTTTGTACTGATTCAGTTTTTCTTGTCAAATCATGAAATTAAAGTTGTCTTGAATGGCCACTCTTCTAGATCATTTTGCATTAATGCAGGTGTTCTCTATGGCTCTATCCTTGGACCTACATTGTTCCTAATTTTCATAAATGACCTTCCTGATGTCATCAGTTTTCAGGTCAGTATCTATGCTGATGACATAACTATTTACTCTTGCCTTAATAATGAGTCTGATCAATTCAATAAGGTTAGATTGGAAGTTACAAAAAAGAAAAAAAAAGCTACAGTCTTTTGTTAAATGGGAAAGGAATGGCTTGTAAATTTTAATGACTCCAAAATGAAACTGCTGCCTTTTAATTATCTGAGAGAACTGTTTTTACATTCCTTTACCATGGCTGATGCTAACCTCCAGATGAGTGACTCATTGCACCTTCTTGGATTAACATTTTCCACTGACATGACGTGGAAAGATTATATTGAATCTATTGCTTCGTCTGCATCTAAGAAAATTGGTTTACTATCTTGTGCTGGACACTTTTTCTCACCAGACTCTATCTTGCATATATTATAAGTCTACCATTTGTCCTTGCTTTGAATATTGCTGACACATCTGGTCTGATGCTCATGCTACATATTTAGAGATTCTTGATAAAATCCAAAGAATCTGCAGTGTTTTAGGTTCTCATCTGGCATCTTGGCTTTATAGTACCTTTCCCACTGCTGTAGCTTGGCTTACCTGTACCTTTTCTATAAATGCTTTCATGGTAATTGTTTTGATAAATTTTCCTCTATGGTACTAAGACATTATGAATTTAAATTCAGTACTAGATTGGCAGCAAGGTCTCATCATTTTACTGTTGAAATGGCTAGATGGAACCATAAGTTTTATGCTAGTGGTTTCTTTTCTCACACTTCTTGCTTGTGGAATTCTCTTTCAGCTTCTTGCTTCCAATTCAACTTTGATCTTTAAAAATTTAAATGTAATGTCAATTGTTATATACTGTCTTCTTAATTATTGTTCTTTTATTGTCCTCTCTCCTTAATAGTAGTTTTTTTTTTCTCATATTCTCTTACACTCAGTAAGAATTTGCATCTTAGTGGCTTTATTGCTTTCTCTGTCTGGGTATCAAGTGCACTACTTTAGCTGAATCTTCATTCACACATCATAAGGAACAAGCAAAAATTATTATTCAGTGAGATTTGCATTTATATTTGACTGAAACACACATGGAAATGGTATGTTACAAATAACAACTGAAGATTGCCTCCAATGTGAAACCATTAGCTATTATTTTCCAACAGTTTTATTGTATTCTTAATATTTACAATATATGTGTGTGTAAATGACTAATATGAAATATTTGAACTAAGTTTCTTTGAATATATGGTCATTAGCACTAGAGGCCATCATCAGTGATGTTCTAAATTGGGTCATTGGGCAGTTTCGGGTCTTTCAAACATCATACTCCCCTCACCAAGTCGCCCCCTGCCCATCAGAGCTGATCAGTCTCTGATGCCCCCCCCATTTAAATTAACAGCCTGCAGACACTGACTTATATTAGGCAAACCCTATCCCTCTGTCATACATTTGATTGGAAGTTGACCAACAACCAATTGCAATGGTGTGAGCTCTATTTAAGTTGTTTACGAGGGATTTTTTACTTTTTCTTTTTTTATGTGGATACTCATCGGATACTTGGAAGGTAATTATGTGTTTTCTGGTTATTTAAGGATATAAGATGGAATATGTGAAAAGAAGCTGGACATTTGCATTCTTTTGCTTCTTTCTTGAAATTTTGTTTCCCCTGAGCATTATCAAAATAACTGACAAAAATCTAAAGAAAGAAAAACTTGTTACCATGGCAAACTGTTATGCTTAAAAAAGACTCATATTTAATTTGTAAAAATTTAACAATAACATTTAAAAATAAAAACTTGTAAACAAATCAATGAGATTTGTACATGTTTAATGTTAAAATAAAAATGTAAACAGTGATTCAAAATATAAAAATAAGTAAATAAAAGAATTTACAGTGAGAAACAAAACATTTATATACAAAGAAAAAGGTGAATATTTATGATTAAAAGATATATATATATATATATATATATTATAAATTAATTGATTTAAAATATGTTTTTTTTCGCTACACAGTTGGTTGGAACTGTGTAGCGAAAAAAACCATATTTTAAATGAATTTATAATATTAATGCTCTGTAAATTTACATTGAGCACTATTTTGTAAAAATAAAAATATCTATAAGAACACCGGATTTTATATCTTACTGTTCTTTCTTTTTTATTTATATATATATATATATATATATATATATATATATATATATAAAAAAAAATGGCAATGTTTAACCTGCATGCTTGTAAAATAATGATGCATCAAAAGGACAAGTTTTCACTTGATACTGCTATTATTTTAACTACCTTCACCTCTCAGCAACGCTTATTGTTTTAAAGTGTTTATTAAAATTTTAATAAAACTCAAATATATGAAAATGAATTTAAAAATTTTCTTTGTTCTTGACAATTTACAGCAAAAATATTAATCGCTGTTTATCTATTAGATAGTTTATTTATGAGAATGATTTTATATTTGCAACATTCTAAAAACTAATACAATGCAATATTTATCATTTACCAATTTATAAAGAAACAAATATGAAAACATATTTTTATTCATAAATTTATAAACATTTACTAAATTATTAAAATATGTGAACCAACTCTAAGAAAATCCTTATTATTTACCATTTTATGAAGTTTGAATCAATTGACAATTAACTAATATTTTGCCAAGTATTTTAAGAATAAAGAAAATGTATAAATTCACTTTCATATGCTTAGGTTTTATTAAAATTCTAATCATCACTTTTCCAAATAGTAAACATTGTTAAGGAGTGAAGGTAGTTAAAATAATAGTGGTGTCAAGGAAAAAGTAAGTCCTTTTGACACTCCGTTTTTTTTTGGAGGCACAAAGGTTAAAAATTGCCAAAGTTTTTTATGCCAAGTGTTTTGTTCCTTGAGGAACTTTATCAAGGCTAGTGTAGAAATTTTATTTAGTAACTTGTATTCAATTATAGATGTAATGTACAGGAAAATATCGTCAAGTGTTCAAATTTTGAAATAGAGAAACACTCCAAAATATGCATGAAAGAAAGGTAAATTATGAAAGATGCTAAGTGAAAGTGGAAAGGTTTTCCTTGTCATGTTCATTAATATTTCCTTCACATATATATTTTATTTATATATGAATTTTTGCATGTATACATGTTCAGTTTATGAAGAAAAGCTAAGAACAATTCAAATTTTTTTATTGGACCTCATATTTACCATTTTGTTCCATATTTTTTTGGCAACATCATAATTCCATTCACACAGACACTTTTAGGCAATGTTTAACCTTTGTGTGCACAAAAAATTGTGTCAAAAGGACAGTTTTTCTGTTGACACTGCTATTATTTAAACAACTGAGATTTTCTTGGTAATATTTACAAGTTTACAAAAATATGTTAACCACATACAATGTGATAATTATTATTTACTTATTATTTATACTTGTATTATTTACTTATTATTTTCAATAATTATAAGATTTATAATTTTATTTACTTATTATTTTATCATTTATATCAATTTAAACTTTATCAATTATATTACTTACTTATTTTTACTTTATATATATATATATATATATATATATATATATATATATATATATATATATATATTATTTACTTATTATTTTCAATATTTATAAAGGTTTATTATTTATAATTTTACAAAGGAATAAATTTGAAAATTATTTTATTCAAAATTTATAAAAACTTACAAAATTTTCACAAAATTGTGTTCTTTAGAAGACTGGCTAATTGCCAATTAATTCAAACTTTATAAAATGATAAATAATGAAGATTTCATTATAGATGGTTCACATATTTTTATGGTTTAGTAAATGTTTATAAGCTTATGAATAAAAAAATTGTTTTTATATTTATTTCTTTATAAATTGGTGAATGATAAACATTACATTGTATTAGTTCTCACTTTTTTTATAATCTATTAAATATGAATAATCTAATAAATAGTGTTTAACATTTCTGTTGTAAATTCTCAAAGAAGAAATAAAATGTATAAATTCACTTTCATAAGTTTGGGTTTTATTGAAATTCTAATCAGCCCTTTTAAAAATAATAAACATTGCCAAGGGAGTGAAGGTAGTTAAAATAATAGTAGTGTCAAGGGAAAAAATCATCCTTTTAATACACTGTTTTATTGTGGGCACAAAGGTTAAACATGGCTAACTTTTAATTCTTAAAAATTGTAATTATAATGTACAGGTATAATATCTGATGAAAACAGCTAATGAATGAAAATTTCCCAGCTAAGTTGTCAGAATTTTTGCCAAGTCAACATGCATTATCCTGAGAAAATATTAAATCTTCATCTCATTTTTCTTAATTGGTTCTTTAGGTGGTCTAATTAGGATCAATAATTGTACAAATCAATAATTTGATATTCCAGAAAGACCTCATAGAAGTGGTTTTGCCTCTGTAGTTTTTTTTTCAGTTATGCGAAAGTCACACATCAATGCCACTAACTAAATGATTTTAACATTGGATATGTTGATGATTTTGGCTAACTCCAAATTATATAAAGATTATTTGCAAGTAATATCTTGATTTTATCACTATCAATCTTGAGTAGTCTACTTGAAAATTTGCAAACCACTTTTTACATATGTGGTCAATCACATATCCTTCTCCATAAATTATACAATTCTGTTGTATTTTTTTTTTTTTTTATTTTAGTTGCATTTTTAGCTTCCTTAAAATAAAAAAGCAGAATATACAAAAATAGTGAATATTTTTATCAAATTTTTAAAAAAGTATACTGATATTACAGTTGTCATAATATTGTTTTTCAATAAAATTAATTAAAAGTAAACAGTCACAATCTTCTAATAGCAAAAACAGAACGTTTGTATCAACCATATATATTTACAATGTATTTACAAACACATACATGTATGCATATGTACCCACATGCAATTTTCTACATACATGTGAAAGTCACATGCAATATCCTGCCCTTATCAACCACCAACCAGGGAAGTTAACACGGTTTTGGTGGCTAAGGCAGTACTGCTACGCCTGGTGCCACCAGCTGCTGCTTTTGTCACCAGAAGGGGTATTGCCTTTTGTGTAAACGTGTTAGTCTCTTGCATTTTTTTTTTTACAACTGCAAATCAGATTTTCGATGTTATGTTGAAAGCATTTTCTTTTGATCATTAACCAATGCACAACGTGCCCAAAGCAACCAATGCACAATGATGTAGAATGGAAGGTAAATAGACATATTTCAAATTAGAAGTAGCATTGTGTTATTAGCATGGTTTTAATTAACTTTGTTTATTTTGGATCTTTACCAGATTCAACTCAATGCCTGTTGAACTGTGGTCTGGTGACAATGTGAAGCATGCTTCAGGCTCTGGCAAGTGATGCCCACCTTCAAAAGGAAGGAAATGATTGTCCGTCCAAGGAATCTATGGTGCCTCACCTTAATAGGCAGCACATGACATGTCCACTCCTTTTCCATGGATTCATAGTAGATTTTTTTTAAAAAAAAATTTGTTCTGTGTTGTCATATGATGTGAGGTGAATTAACTTTTTTTGATTCTACTGTTCAAGTATCCCCGCCAAAGAAAAGAAAAAAAGTACAAAAAAAAAGTACAAAAAAAAAAAGAAAAAAAAAGTACAAAACGGCAAATAATTAAACCTTAAAATACTTAAAGAAATAGGGCAAGATTTAGGAACATTAAGATTACCTCCTCAGTTATCCACCGAAACTGGAATCCACCGAAATAAGAAAAGAAGCCAGTCCCCACCGCGGGCCATTTAAAAATTAGTCCGCACAGCAGATTGGTTGTTACAAACATCCAATCGGATGCGCATAATATGTGGTCTTTCTTCCTCTTATTCTTTAAAAAGGCCAGAGTAGCTGTTAGCGTTTAAACAGAAGGGGGAATCAGGGGTTGATCTCCCCTGATTGGGTCGATTTGGTGATGGGGAGTATGATGTTGAAAGACTCAAAACTCCCTGATGAACCAAGTCAAAACATCACTGACGACCCCCTTGCGCACATATTTAAAAGCGTATTTTCGAATGATATCTATCATATCAGCATGCAGTTTATTTTTTTTAAATTGTCAAAATTGATTCTCTATAATTTTGGTTTGTTTTTATTATTGTTTATAACATTGGTGTATTTCTTGTATCATCTATAATTTTTATATTGTCTATAACTTTAGTGTATTTTTTGCATATGAATTTTAAAATTTACATAAAAATTGTATAGTTTATGAAGGTACTTTGTGCAAAAAGTAGTCTGTGAACTTTTCTACTGGATATTTGATGATGATTAGATGAAGGCATTACATAGGAATAATTGATATAACATGAAAAATAACCATCATACTCAAAATATGCAAATAAATGGAGAAAATGAACTTGTTTTAATATGAAATATTCACATAAGTTAAGCAAAAAACAGTATTTAAATATTTATAACCGCCAATGAAAAGTGGGTAATTTACAACATGAAATATAACAGATCAAGTAGAAAGTGAAATAAACTACCACTAAACATGTTAAAAATCATTCAAAAAAGGATAATGCTGTAGAACTAGAAGGTAGCATTCAAGAAAAAGTAACCAAAATTAGTTAAGAATAAGTGCATAATATTCTATCAGGATGTTATTAGACTAAATGTTTCTTTGAAGATCATACAAAATTGTTACAACCTGGCTGGGGAATTTTTACATATATACTCTATTCATTAGATACTGTGTTTTTTGGATTAGCATTAATATCCATCTTTGCATATTTATCTTTGATAAAAAATAAATCAAAAGACACAAAAAGCACTTCTTTGCTGGGAATAATAAAATACAGGGCATTCAGGTTAAATTTTCCTAACAATATATGTAGGGTGTTGTTAAAATTGGCAGTTTTTTTTTAGGGTAAGTAAAGTAAATATCTCAGTCAAAAATGAATTTATTGGGAAAATAGATCGGAGGCATATAGGTTATAATAATCAAAAGACAATTCACTCAAAGAAGCCAACACTCAGCATCTACCATAACCATAATCCAACTCTGGAATCTGGCGCATGCAGCCTTCATGATGTCCCTAGGGAGAACCTCAAATGCCTCCTTAATCTTGTCAATCAGCTGGGCTTTGGCGTTACAGGCAGTGTAGTTGGTATCTATCTTAACTGTGCTCCACGCATAATAATCTATGGGATTACAATCAGGGGAGTTAGGGGGCCAGCAGTCACCCTCTCCAAACAAGGTTTGACCATGGTGTTCAGCAATTCCACATAGCCATCCAAATTGAGCCTGAGACCCTGTTCAAAGATGAGAGGTGGCATGGCACCACCCTCACTGGAGACACACCCCAAAACCATCACATTTTGGAGAAAGTTGGTCTTCATGGCATAAGGAACATCATGTGAATTGTAAGCAAGCTGTTGTGAAAAAAAAAACTTACTTTTCAGCAAAAAACCAGTTTGTCCCTGGTTCAACAGGATGTTTCACCTTGTTCAGGAGTTTCTTTGCCTTTGTCAGATGATTTTCTCAAGCCTTTTTTTTGAAAGAAGTTGACTGTTACACCACTTGTATGATTGTTAGTGGAGATCCTCATTCAAGGCCAGTTTCATGGTGGAAAATGCAACATCCATTCCCCATGCCAAAGCTCACATTCTCTTGACTGGGTCTTCCATTACTTTCTCCTGCAGTTGTTGAATGAATTTGGGTGTACAGAAGCAATCAAAACATCTGCTGTGCTCTTTCCTACAAGCCAGACTGGTGATCACAAAAATGTGAAACTCAGGGTCACAAACTCATATTCATACAACTGAATATGTTAGCTCTATCACTGATACTGAGTGCTTTCCACTAAGTACTGCACATACAAAATTATATATATATATATATATATATATATATATATATATATATATATATATATATAGAGCTGTTTGTATAAGTTGTATATTAAATCAGTCCACTCTAAGTAATTCCGTTTTTTTTCTCTATTAGCTTGTATACTGTATTATGCTCTTATTGCTTTTGTGATAATTGGAGATATTATGGTTCTAAGTTTATTGTTGAGAATGCACCCTTTTCTCTCAGATATATATATATATATATATATATATATATATAACAGGGTGTCCAAAAATGTTGACATCATTTAAAATGTGAATATCTGAATAACCACACATCCTAGGCAAACAAAACTAAATAGTCTTGTTGTTGAATAATAAAAGATTTATTTATTAAAATTCAAACAAGATATTCAAAGGGATGTAAATTTTATAACTGATTTCACAAACCTTCCCAAGTGTTCAACATGCACACCAATTGTGAAACTGCACATGTCAGTCGGTAGTCCAGCTCCTGCCAAACACACTGTAGCATGTATTGTGTTACATTCTCCAGCACCTCAGTGATTTTCTGCTTAAGTTCCTCTAGGCTTGTAGGAAGAGGCGGAGGTGTATAGACCTGTCTTTTCACATAGCCTCATGGAAAAAAATCACAAGGGTTCAAGTCAGGTGAATGTGGTGGCCATTTCAACAGCACATTGTTGTTATCATTGGCATTCCTGATTCCTTTTTTTCTCATTAAGATAAGTCCGTACAGTCAACTTAGTTTTTACACATATTGTTAAAATTTGAGATCATTTTGGTGAGAATTGGCTATGTTATTAGACTACAGAATAATATAAATTCAGATATAAATATATATAAATTCAGTTATAAATAAAATATATATGTAAAGACAATATAAATAAAAGTCACAAGGAAATTTATACACAGAAGTGGTGCAAAATATAATTAAATTTTCAAATTTTAAATTTGAGAATGCTCTAAAGTATTCTTAAAGCTAGCAGTGTAAGGAAAGATAAACTATGAAAGATGCTAAGTGATTTAATTTATTGCCTAATAAATGAAATTTAACAATGATATTTATTCACTTTTGTTTAATTATAAAAAGTATCTAGCTTTTCAGGCCTGGTCATAGAAGACAAAATTTGGTGATGTTAAAACAGGTTGTCAGTAAAATGTTACTAAATTTGGATGGTTTATTCTATCATTTATGTTGCGTTTCTTCAGGACATGGGCAATTACAGTCTTCCACAACTTCCTATTGTTTGTAGTTCTAGGTAATGTTTATCTCTGATTCTCATCTGCATATCTTATCTGTCTATATTTCTGAGATGAGGTATTATGTACATTATTTACATTATTCGGACTATTGTCCTCATCTTTGTTGCCATATTTATTATTTATTATTATAAATATGGTGACAAAGATGAGGACAATAGTCCAAATAATGTAAATAATGTACATATCTTATGTTGTTAAAATTTTAACCATAAATCTTGGTAGGACTAACAGTTCTCTTTGGATCACCTCAGCAAGTTTTAATGCATCATTTTAACATGCATGTTCTTGTCCTGTTATTTCTTTTATGCATACCTGCTGTATCAATAATATATGTATTTTTTTTATTGTTTGTACATAATGATATATATTCTATGCCATTCCTTGGCATTCTTTGTTGCCTCTTTTTCATAAAGTGAGAATTTCACCTGTCACCCACTGCTTTTTTTCTTGTTTCATTTTCCTTGGGATAATCTTGTCTGTTGAAACTGAAATCCTGTGGATGATTCAGCATGGTTGCCTTTATTCATTTTTGAAGTGTGGTTGTAAAAAAATTGCTAGAAAGAGTAAAAGCAGAAGTATGGAAGTAGACTTGATTTCAAATGCAGCTGTTCTTATCAAGAATTATGAGATTAGTTTACTTTTGTATTTTCTTCTTAGTGAATTCTTTTCTCTCCTGATATGTGTGTGTGTATATATATATATATATATATATATATATATGTGTGTGTGTGTGTTTGTGTGAATGTCAGTGTGTCACACTTTTCCAAATAAAGAGACAACTCTAACTTTCAATAGCTCATGTTACAGAAATTTTGGATTCTCAAGTTTTCATTACTGCAATTGTTTTCAGTGATTTTTGCAACAATTTTTTTGTACTATAACAATTTTTATAACTTGGAAATAAATTTGGGAATAATGGAAATTAATTGAGCAATCCAGCAAAAGTCACCCATGAAATAAAAATAATTGTTTATATGGAAAGTAAGGACCTACATACATCAAACTGTCTTTAAATTAAATGGCATCTAAAAAAATATTGCTGAACTTTTAAAAGGTAAGCTTAAATATTAAAGTAATACTTAAATGCAGCAATCAATTTTGAGTTCTTCTGTAGTTTATTATTGCAGCAGTATACCTCACAAAAAGAAATCTCTGCTAACAGAAGACCAGATTGCAATTAATAGAGCCAAGGCTGCAGTGAGGAAAAGAAAGTCCCGTGCAATGAAAACCCAGATCAAAGGGCAGCCAGGAGAGCTTCCAGTGCTGAGAATATGCAAAGAGTTAGGGACTCTCAAACTTCTGAACAAGCTGAAGACCCAATCAAAAGCCCTCCACAGGAGCTAGCTTAAAAACTGCCTAATAGGGCAGTTTTTAAGCTAGTATATGTGTGTGTGTATGTGTATGTACATATGTATATGCAATACATACATAAGGAGGGCCAAATTTTGCTTGACATATACCATTCCCTTATTTATAAACTTTTCATGTGGTTTTTTTCTGTCTCCAACACTGAAGTATACTCAAGCAGTTGGGCAAGCCAATAGTGGTTTGGGAATGTTACAGGGATTTCTTATAGCCTAGGAAAATGTCCTATTAGGAAATAGAGAGGATCAATTTAGATTTACATGGATATGAGCAGAGAGGATTGTGATACTATTTGGTGCTGGTAAATGAAAGGAAGGGGTTAAAATCCAAAAAATTAGCTTGGAATGAGATGAGAAGCGTTATTCAATAGAATAACGGACAGACCAAGAGAAGAATGAAGATTTCTCTTTTCCAAAAGGGAAAAGCTTAATTCTCTAAAATCAGAAAAATTACTTAAGGAAAAGTGATAATGCCACAAGATGCCATGTGGTGATCTTTAAGGTGACAGATGGTTAATGACCCAGCTTCATGGATGAGATTTGATCTGTGAATAGTTCTTTGTGTAACAGAGGGTATTTGGAGTGTAATGACCCTGACAGGGTTGAGGGAATGGCTGACCAGAGAACCATCTCGTAAATATCTGATTTTGGACAAGATCAGGATGGAAAAATTCAGCATAAGCGAAATTTGAAATGATAATTTTTTAATTAATGACCATAAGTTATGCCATGCCAAATGGTCGGGAGTTAGATTGGCCGAGGGGTAGCCAAGGTGGCAGGCGCAAGTGAAATACCAAAGAAGGTGAAGGAATTGCCTACGCCAATTTTGAAGTATTGGTGTGAAATGCCAATAAGAGAAGGAGGAAGTTATTGGGGCAGATTGATACCTGTGACCACTACCCAGAGGAAAAGGGGATCTCCCTGATTTTGGAGATGTAATTAATTTTCCAGAGCCAAACAAAAAAGGGCTCTTGTTGGAAGATATGGGACTGTGTTTCCCCTAACTGTATCATAACCCATGCCGGTTTTGGGTGAATTTTAATAAATGTGAGAAATCAAAGCAGCTGAGACAGTTGTTGCAGATGCTGAGACAAGAGACGACCATGTTGCCTGATATCATGTGACTGTCTGCCTGAAGAGAACCTCCGACATAAGCCTTGTGCCAGACTTAACCAAACCAGCCAAAGTGTCACATTCAACTTAAGTGGGTTGGGTTGATAATTTTCTGCAAGACGAACCAAACATTGTACAAAAGAATGTATATAAAAGCATTTATTTTTATTAAAGTTATTTTTTTTTCTCATTTGTATCTTCATTCTGCCTGGACCAACCCAATACAACAATTCCTGATCCTGATGACGATTCGATCTTTGCCAGCTTATGATCAAAACTAGATACAATATGGGGATAAGGCAAAATTTGGATCAAAGTGATCAACTCATTGATCAGTTACGGGGATTAGACATTCAAATGGAGGTGGCAACAGGTTCACTTGATGCAGATTTGGGAGCAGAGTTTTTACTCACCTAATGATTATCCTAGAATGTGATGTTAGTTATGACTTAAGGCAAACATGATAGATTGTGATCACTGATAGGATTATTTCAAAGAGTTTCTCCTACATCTGTGTAATCTGTGGAGTTGATGACGCATATGTGGTACAAAGATGAATGGTCAGTCAGACTGAGTGAGGGTGGCCAAATCTCCCCTTTGTTGGCATGGCTACCAAACATGTTCAAACTCAATGGCTGGGAGGTGAAAAGAAAATGAACATGTCCTTTCCAAAAGTGGGGTTATAAAATTCACATGTAATGGAAAACAGTTTTGGTTTCCTCTTTTTTTGCATTACAGAAAATGAAATTTATTATTTTATTTATTACTTTATTTTCACTCTCCTATAAATCCACCCAATTTGAGATTTCATTAGCAGTTTGCATGATGTCTGATGCATTCTTATAAATCATTTGTAAATATACCATTAAAGTTGTATATGTGTTCTAAGGAGATGATTTAGTACCAGCAATTCTATTTTCTCAAAAAATTTGTTGTTGCTCGCATAGACCAAACATGTCAAACAACAAAGTTTTAGAGACAGTTCACTTATACTTAATATCAGATAGAAACAGTTGAAATTTCTCAGGCATATAATGAGAAAGAGAGCTTACAAATTTTGATACTTAAATGACAGGTAAGAGGGACAGAGAAACACAATGCATAACCTAACTAGCAAGTTTGAGTAAATGGATGGTGAAACAAGGTTCAAGAGATAACAAAATTATAAAACATTTTAAAAAGCTACAAAAAAAGACAGGAAATTGTGGAGAACGATAGAAGAAGAATGAGCTTGAGTAAATGGTTGGCAGAACAAGGATTAGGAGAGATAACAAAAAGATAAAATTTTTTAAGAGCTACGAAAGGCAAGAAATTGTGGAGAGCCACGACCACCTACTTTCTGAAGGGACACGGTACATAGAAGAAGAATGAGCTTGAGTAAATGGTTAGCAGAACAAGAATTAGGAGAGATAACAAAAAACAAAATTTATTAAGAGCTACAAAGGACAAGAAATTGTGGAGAGCCTTGATCACCAAAGTTCTGAAGGGACACGGCACATAGAAGAATGAGCTGGAGTAATGGATGGTGGACATGGATTAGGAGAGATAACAAAAACAAAAAATTTATTAAGAGCTACAAAGGACAGGAAATTGTGGAGAGCCTTGATTTTAAAAGTTCTGAAGGGACACGTTCATAGAAGAATGAGCTGGAGTAATGGATGGTGGACATGGATTAGGAGAGATAACAAAAAAAAAAATTTATTAAGAGCTATAAAGGACAGGAAATTGTGGAGAGCCTTGATCGCCAAAGTTCTGAAGGGACACGGCACATAGAAGAATGAGCTGGAGTAATGGATGGTGGACATGGATTAGGAGAGATAACAAAAAACAAAATTTATTAAGAGCTACAAAGGACAGGAAATTGTGGAGAGCCTTGATCGCCAAAGTTCTGAAGGGACACGGCACATAGAAGAATGAGCTGGAGTAATGGATGGTGGACATGGATTAGGAGAGATAACAAAAACAAAATTTATTAAGAGCTACAAAAATACAGGAAATTGTGGAGAGCCTTGATCGCCAAAAGTTCTGAAGGGACACGGCACATAGAAGAAGAAGAATATAAAGGTGTTGATTTTCAATGATAAATTTTTTTTTGCTCAGTAACTCCTTCCCTCTTAGTGGTTTTTTTGTTGCCTTGCTTGGAGTGAAATGATTAAAAAAAAATTATGTTGGAAAGGAACTAAAAGAAAAAAAAACAAAACTAGATTTTTATTCTAAATCTTCTTAATTATGTTACAATTTACAAAAAATCCACAAAAAAACAAAACAAAACGTTTACCTGAATAACAAAAAAATTTACTCTTGAAGTAAAATGTTACACATTTTTTTTTTTTACAGTGTCAATGATATAAAACTATTATTGTAAAAAGTAAGAAGTATATTGAGAAATCTCAAAAATAGAAAAAAAGGCTATATATATATATATATATATATATAAGGATCTGGAATTCTCAAGTTTTGACAGAGAAGTATTTTAATGCCATAAAGTATATCTTTCAATCTTGAAACTATGATTGATCCCAGCATCACCACCTTTGGATTTTGTTTAATATTTTCATACTGATGCATATATATATATATATATATATATATATATATATATATATATATATATATATATATGTGTGTGTGTGTGTGTGTGTGTGTGTATAAAATATTGTATGTGCACACACAGGCCTCATATATTTACATATATAATTAAGCATGTATAAATTTCTGTGCACGCAATTTTTCAGTTACATTTAAAAACATAAATTATTAACTACTACTTGAAAATGTTAAATTTACAGAATTAAAAATAAATATAAGAAAATGAAAATATTTGAAAGTTTGTATTCCATTAAGAAACTGTTTAATATAGACAAAATTTCAGATTACAAGATTTTTTACATTATCTAAGAAAATCATCAATCAGTCATCTGGCACTAATTTCCAACAGTAATTTCAGATTTTCTGGGCTGTTGCATGAACATGCAATTACTGTTTGGGAGAATTAGCTGCTGTGTGATCTGTTTTTGAGCACTTTCAAATATTGGTAGGGCATTTCTACTTGTCTTTTATGAATACAGGAAGTGCTTCTTATGGTTTAAAGCACAAATACCATACATTGTCCATGAATTTTCATTTAACACGGGTAGATAGGTTTGTCCATTGTCTGGTTCACACTTCTCCCCAGTCTTTTGAACAGCTGTAGAGGCTTAACCATTGTTTCCTGTTTAGGATTGGATTTCCAGTTCCCTCTAAAAGATTTTCCTTCTCTTTTAATTCCACTAGCCCCATGTGTCTTGGTGACATTATTACCTTGTTTGGGGTGGTACCTCTTACTATTCTGTAACCCTCTACTTCAAGTGGCTCTTGGGCCTTATACAGCATGAATGTCATTGTGAACAAAAAATGTACTGATTTAAAGCATATTTTAACTTTTCTATTTATCACTGAGTAATTTCCAAAAAGTTCAATAAAATCTAAATCTAATTTTTTTCTTGTCTCCAATTTAATGATTTTATTGCTCAGCCTAGGTCAGAGGTTGTTCAGATTGGATGAGAGGGAATATATTATTCCAATGTCTTATTTCAAACTCAAATTGTGTGCATATGTGCTTGTGCATACATTAAATGATATAAAACATTTAAATCATTCATAAACAAAACAGACATATGCATCTACATATGTGCATGCAAAGTCATACAATGACAATTTGTGATGGACTGAGAATCAGTTCTTCTTTTATAGTATAGATAATAATAATAATTGTGATGAATAAAATTTTATGACATATTTCTCTCAACCTGATAACATTCCTCTTTGAATTTTTTTTTTTCAACACTCAACAAGATCTCATTATAATGAACTTATAATAAAGGTTGTTCCAATAACTTGAACTGATTTTAAATGTGAATTAAGTTTAAGCATTTAATGATTTTTTTTTTCAGGGTTAACAACTTAAGTCTATGGTAATTTCAACCTTGGAAAGAAATATCTAAGAACTGTTTGAAACAAAATTAAATCCATAGTCTCATCTTTACTTTTGTCTGAATGGGTTGATATAAGGAATAGTGTGTTTTCTTGTGCATTATATGAGACATTTTGAATGAAAAGGCAGAATGCAGTGGTGAGAGGGTATAAATTTCCAGAAATTTTTACTCAGCTTAAAAACCCTATTTGAAACAGCAAGATTGCAAAAGACACTCACCACAATAGATAATAAAACACAAAATAAGCAGGTGTTGATAATAATTGTTTACAAAAAAGTATTTTATTGTTTTTTCTAGGTTTTCTCTTTTTATTATTAACTAGTTTAAAAGCCACCCTATTGGGTTCTTGATTGGGTCTTCATCACAATAGTTAGGCAACAATAAACTACAAAAGAACTCAAAATTGATCACTGCATTTAATTATTGCATTTAAGCTTACCTTTTAAAAGTTCAACCATAATTCTTCTGCTGCCGCTTAATTTAAAAACAATTTGATGTACATTCTGTCCTTACTTTCCATACAATTATTTTTATTTCATAGATTTGCTGGATTGTGCCATTAATTTTGATTATTCCCAAATTTATTTTCAAGTTATAAAAATTATTATTGTACACCCCCCCCCCAACAAAAAAATTGCCAAAAAACAATTGCAGTAATGAAAAATTGGGAATCCAAAATTTCAGGATTACAGGTGCAGATTATGCCTGGAATGTTTTTAATTTTCTCACGGAATCAGCCCGATTCCAAAATGGTATATGTTGGGCAATGACCTCTAGGAGTAAAGATGAAAAATGTGACACACTGACATTCGCATTTATCATATAGAGGAAAGACATTTTTTTTTTATATTTAGGGTTTAATATTATATAAAAATATAATAACATCATATCAATCAGAAAAGTATGATAGATTAATTAACACCTTAAAATGTATTATCAAGTAGGTCTAGTTAGCACCTTTCCCTGAAAATCTTTTTTGTCTTTTTTATAAAAGTTTTGGAAATTGAAAGACAAGCAATGGTTAAACATCCAGTCCATTTCTATTCTTTAATATCATGAAAAATTAAATATTTTAAAGAAATATATACATGATATCAAGACTTTAATAGGTAATATAGTACAACTCTTCCAAAAAAAAAAAAAAAAATTTACATAGCGATGACTGTATTATGGCATCATATTATACTCAAGGATCTAATTTATCTCAATTTTAGCTTCAGAAATATGGAATTGTTATACACAAGAAAAAATGATAATTGGACAATGCTGACCTTGTCACTAGAAATTAACTGCAAAGGGTATGTGTTGTGTTTTATATGTATAAAGAAGCCATATAATCATGTGATGAATTTCAGTGAGATTTTCAATGGACACAATACCTGCTGAGAAGATATTGTTGAATCATAATTCCTACAATTTCTATCACTCTGGTCACCTTAAGGCACTGTGAGATTAGCTTTTCCAATGAATTTACAACCTCAAATATAAAAAGAAATTGATATAAAATCACAGAACTCTATAAACAATCATAGAAACTACCATTGAATGGCCCAGATATGCAAGAAAAATGCAAGAAGCAATCTGATTGGCTGGTACAAAGACCAGCAACCTAATCTTGAGGCTTGTATTATCGGGCCAACAGCTCAGCCGAGTCATGTTCTTCGTCATTTGACTTTTTGGCTGATATATTGTTCCTGTTGTCTCGTAAGGGTTAAAAGTGATGATTAGAATTGGAATAAAACCTAAACATATAATAAAAGTGAATTTATACATTTATTTTTGTTCTTCAGAATTTATAACAAAAATATTAAACACTATTAATATGTGCATTTATAAAAATAATTTTATATTTGCAACATTCTAAAAACTAATACAATTATAACTAATGAAATGAAATATTTATCATTTACTGATTTATAAAAAAACGTGAAAACAATTTTTTATTCATAAATTTATAAACATTGACTAAATTATTAAAATATGGGAACCAACTATAAGGAAATCCTTATTATTTACCTTTTTATAAAGTTCAAATTGATTGGCAATTAACTGATGTTTTGCCAACCATTCCAATAAATAATCTAATAAATAAATAATGTTTATTTTTATTGTCAATACTCAAGAATAAATAAAATTTATAAATTCACTTTCATCATCTGTTTAGGTTTTATTACAATTCTAAAAAAAAAAATTTCCTTTGACACTATGTCTCATTGCGGGCATGTTTGTCCATATTTGCCTAAAACTTGTTGGAAATTTAATGTTAATTGCAGCAGTTTTGATGAATTTCAAAGAACACTATTCTTTTATGTGTGTAATCATTTTTGATTGAAGCTGAGAGACTTCATTGATAAATCAGTCCACAATATGGAGTAACTTCCTTTGTCTTCAGATCAAATCCATTAGCAAGAAAAAACATTTTCTCTTTCAAGAAACCAGGCAAGAATCAATAGCAAGATTTTGGCAGAGTTTAATATCTCAATTGCTGTTGATGACATACTTCTATGTACTGTGTCCCTTCAGGACCTTGGTAATCATGGCTCACCACAATTTCCTTTTTTGTTATCTCTCCTAAACCCTGTTCTAGCCATTAAATCAAGCTCGCTAGTTAGGTTATGCATTGTTTTCTTCTGTCCCACTTGCCTTCTATATGTCCTGTGAGTGTCATAATTTTCAAACCCTCTTTCCTCAAGGATGAACCCTAGAAATTTCAACTGTCTCTTCCTCTATATTTCTGAGATGAAGTATTGTAACTCTATACCCCACTTACATTGTTTGGACTGTTGGCCTCATCTTTATTGTCATATTCATGATGTTTCAGTTGTTATACACTCCAGCCTTCTTCAGGTGATTTATGTTGGAATTTCAAACCAAACCCTTTATTTTGCCCACCGGGGTAGATTGTTCTATTTCCACATGCCACATAACTGAAATCGAGATATCCAGAAAGGCATGGCATGTGGAACTAGAACAATCTACCTGAGTGGATGAAATAAATGATTCAGTTTTAAATTTTAATGTATATCAACTTAAGAAGGCCAGAGTGTATAACAGCTGAAACATTGTGAATATGACAATAACTATGAGGCCAACAATCTGAACAATGTAAATAGTGTAAATGTGTTCTTTTTGTTTTCATTTCCTTTAAAACTGTTGTTGTTCACCTGCTTGGTCCATGGTATTCTCAGCATCCTTCTGCAGAAAGATAAAGATGATGACCAGAAAGACAAGTTTCAATTAATTACAACTCAGGAGTTGTTACCAGGAATATGGATGAAGTGTTTTCAATAAATATTTAATTACTACCAAGCCATTAATAAATTACATTTTTAATGACTGTAATCATACAAGTTTATCTCAAAGAAAAGTACATTTGCATCTATACTAATATTGAGGACGTGTGTGTGTGTGTGTGTGTGTGTGTGTGTGTGTGTGTGTGTGTGTGTGTGTGTGTGTGTGCATGCCATGATCATGCTCAGACAAGATCTACTAATCTAACTTTTTGCATGAAAACTCACAATTGATCTATTTATTATTTTGGTGAAGTTGATCTCAGAACTAATTTGAAAAAGAACAGTGTATGCCATTTCTAACAAAATGGAGAGATATTGAACATGTGAAATACAAAAAAGCTTGTCAACTTCACAGGTCAAATTCTAACTCCAATTTCATTTGAGGCATAATTAGTCTGTGACTGTAATTATCTGTATTGCAATCAGACAATTTCATTCTTGACGATAAATTAGTGCATGATTGTAACTTGTGCAGAAAAAAATAATAGGACAGGTGATGTTGGCCTCTAAGATCACTGGAGGTCAACAGAAGTCAAATTTGGATTAAAATACCACCTACCTTTAGGGCAAAAAAAATTGATTTTGTCTAAATTGTTGTGCAACACTGAAAAATAACATTTCTGTCTGAATTTCTAGGATGAGAGGTTATTATTTACACTATTTACAGTTGGACCAATGTCCTCATCTTTGTTGTTATTATCATATTGTTTCAGCCGCTTTCTCTTTGGCCTTGTCTGTCAATCTGGGTAACCTTCAGAGACTCTTAAATTGAATCATAATGACAAAATAATTGTGAGTTCAATCCCTGGGCCAGGTAGTACTGACTAGACTCATAGGAAACAGTACAAGCACAACTGAATAGCACAAAATAAGAAAAAGATGCTATATCCTTAGGTATGGAAGGTAGAATGAGAAAAATTTACCCCTTAAATTAAATAAAGAGTTCAGTTTAAAATTCCCAGAAGTTATCTAGATTGACAAACATCTGAAGAAGGCTGGCGGGAACAATGGCAGAAACATTATGATAACAACAACAAAAATGAGGATATTAGTCCAAATATAAATAATGTAAATACTGGAAAACATTTTTAAACAATAATCCTGAATATTTTAGAATTTAATTCATTTTTTTCAGCTGTTTTAAGTGTTTTAAAAAATGGCCCCAACTCCATTCCTAGAGAGGTTCAGTTATACAAACCAACCTTGCACTACAAAGGCTGTTTCTTCAATTGTCTTAAGTTGCCTTTTGATGGAACAAGCCTACAGGATTGAAGTAAAAATTTTGTTTCTTTATCAGAAATGGACACCTTGAGGTGGTGTAATGGTTAGCAAGCTTGTCTCACTAGAACAATTATGACTGAGTAGTGAGTTTGATCCTCACTGGGTGTCCTGTACTTTCGGCCTTGGAAAATCACTACACTTATCAGAAATCACAGCAAAAGAATTCAACTAGTTTCAAGTCGCTTCTTGCACATGTTATGGAAAAAAACTATCCAAATTGACAGAGACAAAAAAGGAGAATGTGTTCATTCTAAGGATTCCTATAATTAAAACAGACTTATTTTTTTTTAATTCAAGTGAATTTTCAATTCTCATTAGGGCTCAGCTATGCTCCTGCCATCAATAAACAATCTCTCATAATCACTAGCCTTAACCTGCCTTCTCAATGCTTTTCCTAGAGTCACCTCTATTTTAGCTGTTCTAGGGTAACAAACAACCTCTTTGTACTGATTCTCACTGAAAGAAGCACTAATGTTGTAAACTTGTCAACTAAGTGACTACACTTTTGTTTGTGGTATAAGGATACTATTTTAGTAACAACTACTTCATATAGAGTAAATAATCATTATGTAAGAAAAAATACATTCAAGAACAATTTCTTGTTCTGCTAGATTTGAATTTATTTTCCAATCAATGTCAAGTAGCCTTGATAATTTTATAACACAAAAAAAAAAAATTCTTGTGATTGGTGACCCAAGGATTGATTCATATTTACTTTCAGTTTGATATTTTTGCTGGTAAATTATATTTAGAAATACAAACTGAATTATGAAGAAACAACTTGATATTTTTGTCATTACTTTAAATTTGTGTAATATGCAAATAGTAAATTATATTATATGCAATTATATAATATACAATTAACTGGTAAATTGCATATTATACAACATATTTTCTGTTTATACATTATTTTATAGATACAAATAAATACAAGTAAATGCTGTTTATAATAACAATATTTAAGCCTGAATGTCTGAGAAATTTCATAGAAAATATGTGTCCTCTGACTGGAATTGAACCTGTATCCTACACACAACTGTCATATAGCGTGATGTGCTATACCATTTAGCTACAGAGGAAGTGTCTGATTAGCAAGGTCAAATTACTGTTTTTAAGCTAGAAATTTCTCATATCTGCCCGAAGCATATCTTAACATAAACAAATGACATCATATATTATGAAATGGACTAAGCCCAACAGTTATTTGAATATATTTTCTGTTTATACATTATTTTTATACATACAAATATTTAAATAAACCCTCTGTAACTAAATGGTATAACAAGTCACACTATATGATAGTTCTGTGTAGGATACAGTCAGAGGACATATATTTTCTTTGAAATTTCTTGGATATTCAGGCCAGTAAATGTTGTTAATACTGTTTATTATAAACAGAGCATTTACTTAAATATTTGTATCGATAAAAATATGTATAAACAGAAAATATATTAAAATAATTGTCAGACTTAGTCCATTTCATAATATATAATATGCAACAGTAAATTGTGTAGTATGCAATAGTAAATTGATTATATACATTTTATAATTATAAGGTAAAAAATGCTGAATATTTTGGCAAAAAACATTTGATCAGATGTTGCTAAATATATTAAAATAAGAATTCATGAATAAAATATAAATCATAGATAACAGGTTATGATGAAAGTAAATAAGCTAAGATTGAAATATGGCAAATTTTTATTTAATTTTTATAAAATATAACAGAGTTTGTTTAAGAGAAAATAAAATTTTCAGATATAAATGAAACTCTAGACATAATATCAAATTATATTATTTTGTCTATAATTTCTCCCTTTTCATACTTCTTATTTTTGAATGACAATAACTATGCACAGAGAGAGAGAGAGAGATAGAGAGAGATTTTGTTTTTCATTATTTAGATGCCTAATAGAAGAGGGGGTCATTTATTTTTTTTAAAGAGATTTTCTGACCAATACAAGCTTAAGACCACTGTATTTATCAATTTTGTAGTTCTTGAATTTTTAAATGATTTTCTAACTGCCACCTTTTTATTGCATATTGAGAACTCACCCTCCCCCAATAAAAAGAAAACCTCCCCCCCTGTATTAGGCACCTTGTGACTTATTTTAAGTCACAAAAAGATACAGTAGAGAATATCCTTCATGTGTTATTGAGGAATCTTTACTTTAAAAGTTACAAATTCAGAATATTGTGCATCCTATGGTGAATATTTTTAATTTGTCATTATGTATTAATTGATTTGCTGTTTTAAAGTTTGCTTATAATAGAATGGAATCATGTTTTTCTTTTAAAAAATTTAAAATATATTTTAAGGTGATACATTGATCATATCATTTTTATATGTAAAATGTATATATACCAGGATATGAAATGTATATATATATCATATATTGATATACATGCATAAAATATTAACATGGAAATGAAACATTACAAAGAAAGATTTATTTAGCACTAATTCAGTTCCCTTGGATAACAACATTTCAAATAACATAATAATGGACTGGATTGTTCAGAGATATCAATTTTAGATGATGACAGTTTTTGTGATTAACCAATGGTTTTTCTAATATCATTCATATTTGAACAACACTGAGTAATGTTATATTAAAAAAAAATTAGTAAAAGTATTCTTTCAGAGAAACAATTTAAATGCGTATTTACTTTTTATTATTTTTATATTGATGAATTAATTTAGCAAACATTTGATGACAATTTTAATACATGGCTAACAGTCTTAGAAGATAATGTCATAAAAAATAACCAAATGTTTGAAAATGCTGCAAATTATGTTTTAATATCTCAAAACAATCCACATTAACAGGCAATTTTAATATTCTGATGCATTAAGGAAAAACTATTACAAAATTTTATCTTTATCTTATGAGGTGGGTGATGTAAAGTTCTAAGCCAAACCCACTTTCTAAAATTTGATCAAAATTCCAGATTTTTTGGTAAGTGCTTCTTGGTCAGGCCCAAACTTTTTCAGCATCTCCTCATACAAAATAGCAAATCAAATTCTATAAAATATTTAACAAAACATTTTTGTCAATTTAAATCACTTACAGTTTTGAATAAATTATTAATAAAATTATACAATGGTGTTGAATATAAGACTGAATCTGCACGAAATAACTTACATTTTGTTTACATTTTTGTTATAACGAAAAACATCAGAATATTAATGTGTACAAAAATAAATTCTAAAAATGCTTTATGAAAGTATATATTTTTTGTTGAAATGTGTATTTAGGTAAAATCTTCTTTTTAATACAAGTTTGGTTAAAAGCTATAGACAAAAATATGTGTATTTTGATTTTTTTTTAAATTGTTTCTGTACAATATAGACTACTGATTAACACTCATGGAATTCTAAAAAGTTTGAGAGATTTTCTTGAAATGTAAAAAAAGCTATATATATATATATATATAAATATATATATGGGAGCACTTGTACATTGTATGTATAAAGCATTCTATATACAAAAATACATTAGGTTACATCAATGTGAAAAGCATATAAAAAAGTAAAAAGTACAGTACACTTTGCATAAGTGGGACCCTGCTTAAGAGAGACAATTTATTATTACCATAGAATTTGCTATATCATTTTGCTATTAATTTACTCACTTAAGTTTAGTCAGTGGGGGGTAATTTTTTTTAGACTGGTTGCAAAATTTCTACATTTGAAACTTTGAGAAAATTTTACTGGATTGGATTTTTAGTTTCAAAACAAATAAAGTTTCCTACTTTGAACAATCACATTTTCTATCATGGTAAACCATCATGGCAGTCATATCATCTTAAGCCAAATGCCTTGTTTAACCGTTAACACTCTGCATTATTAATATTACTTTCCTTATTGCTACTTTTACTCAAAGTTGTTTTTTGTTGCTGTAACAGGATATGACAACACAACTATGAAATTCAAACTCACTATTGGACAGAGTCACCTTCAGTGGCACGATAAACTTTTAAACTACCACAAATGAAGTTACATCCAGGAATGATAAAATGTAAAGACTTAGAATTTTTAAGAATTAAAAAAAAAAAAAAAAAAAAAAAAAAAAAAGAAAAAAATTCAATCATTTTTTATCATGGCAACTGTATCTGTGATAGAGTGAAAATTAAACAATAAAAAAAAATGTTAAAAGAAATATATAGTGGTATAATTGTTACTGTTGTGTAGGATTTATATTATTGAATATATTGTATGTCTACTTCTATTTTTTCTTCAATTTTCTACACTACTTTAACTAGATCTCTATCTTCATCATTCTAACCCTTCTTTGTAAAGTTAAAAGTTGCAAGAAGCTATAAATAAACACATTTGGTTTCACTACATGTTTTTAGTTACTAGTTATAAACATTAAAAACATGTTGATATATTAAATCTAAGGATATGTTTACATGTATCTTAAAAAGTTTTATAAATGGGAATTTTTCTCATTTGAGCCCATAATTCCCTCTTACATGAAGCTCCTCTTAAGTGGGACATCATTTACTAAGTGGGATACATTTTCATTCCTCTTGAAGGTGCCACTTATGTGGAGTATACTGTATGTGTGTCATTATGCAGTTATACATGTGATTGGAGTTATCTGCCAGCTGAGTTCATATCTCATTTTGAGGCCTTTCTCAGAAAGTTTTTGCAGACTCAACAGAGTCATAAAACTCACCTGGCTGACAACTTGTGTGACTGTCTGGGCAGAGAAGTTGTACATAAAAAGCAAACTACAAAGATCATATAAAATAAAAAATTCTGGAGGAAAAAAAATTAAAACACATCAAATCCATAAAAGACATACCAGCCTGTTAGCCATTTTTTTTTATGGGAAGAAGAGATGAATTTAAGCCATTTAAAAGTTCTGAATTTCATTTTTGAAAACAATTTTAAGTATGCGAAAATCAAATTTTTATTTTATACAATTTAATTGTGATTTAGACTACGCACACTTATTTATGTTAAATATATACAATTTCGTATCTTTAATAGTTGTGTATTTTGGCAGCAGTTCCTCTCTAATACATCTTTCATTAAAAAGTTTTTATTGTTTTTTTTTTTTATTGGCAGACAAAAGATTTCTTTTTTGAATATAATGTTTATGTAAAAATTGCCCAAATGATTATTTGCTTTGAGTGCTTTCAGCTAATCTATTAGCCATATTCAAGGATTTTGGTTGTGCCAGACATATTTTTAATTCCTGAACATGGCCACCAGGGCACACGATTTAAAATATTTAAAATTGATTTGATATGTTTATTGTTTATGAAAAAATAGTGTTTTGTAATATTTATTTAAATATCAAAAGTTTATAGATTATCTCATGGTTACAAAATAAATTAGAAGTTAGTACCTGAGATCCATTGAATTCTTTCTCTATGTGAGTAGTATAAAAAATTTGAAATAATTATTTACCTATTATATGAAGGAATGCTGAAAAGTTCTCGATTTAACATTCTTCCCAAAATCTAACCAAATAACCAAACATTAGATTTTTTCCCTGAAACCGTTGTTAGTCAGACTGATAACTTTTCAGCAACCCCTTGCATATTTTAAAAATAAAATAAAACCTTATGTAGGTTTAATATATATTTTGAAAGTTGGAAAAATAAACCTTTTGCAAATACCAACAACTGACATCATCTATCTTTTAGATGAAGGTATTAATTTAAGCTTAGATGGTTCAAAATTAAGGAATAAAGGCTTTTTGTGCAATAAATTGCATATTAAAAGAATTACACAGTAGAAATGATTCGGTGATGACCCACTGTTAGTAAATGTAATTGTGCATATGGTAAAGAACTGACATATTTGAAATTTAAAAACAAAATAATAAGAAAAAAAGAAGAATTACAAAGAAGAACATTTGTCTATATTTCCGAGATGAGGTATTGTAACTATTTACATTGTTTGCACTGTTGTCCTCATCTTTCTTACTATATTCACAATGTCTTGGATGTTGTACACTCCAAATTGTGAGTTTAATACCTGGTCACAACAGAGGGAACAAAAACTTGGAGAGTTGAGTTACATGGAACTGAGGTATCTAAAGGTCTGACATGTGGAATTAGAACCATCTACCTCTGTAGACTAAATAAAGGGTTCAGTTCAAAATTTCCTACTTCAAAATCACCTAAAGAAGGCTGGAGTGTATGATGATCAAAATATTGTGAATATGGCTATAAAGATGAGGACAACAGTCCAAATAGTGTAAATAGTTACAAAGAAAATTGGCATTTAGGAATTAATATTAAAATACAGGAAGGATTATTAGATTGGTAGAAGAGAAAAATGCTAGAAAATTAAATGTACATTAAATAGGAAAACAACACAATAAGTCATTGGACAATATTGTATGAAATTCTAACTTGAATAAGTATTTTCATTTTAGTTTTAGCATTTATCTGCAGCTGATATATTCTTTGAACCATTCGTAGAAATTCATTCAATATGAGTAGTTCTAGATTTAGACATTAGATATGCCTGCAGCCTGCATTACACAATGTGATTACCTATCATTTGGATTTAATTACAAAGAGAGTGATTTTCTTTGTTTTTCTTTCTTTATACAGAGTGCGATGAGTAAATTGTCGCCATTCTATAATTTTAATTTCGCATATATGCATGGTTTGTTTTTGATTTTATCAACTGCACAGTATAGTAAGGTCAGTAGGGCACCATCTGTGAGAAGAACACCATGATGCAATTCACTCTGCCAGAAATTTGGAAACGGCATGCTGTATTGCTTGGCACTCATGCTGAATGCTCCAATATGAATATTTCAGAGTGTTTGGGTGTCAATCTGAAGACAGTGCAGAGGATTTGGAAAGAGTTGGATAAGTCTAATGGCGATTATGTAGGTATGATCGTTTTTATAAGAAAAGAACTCCTGAATTTGTTGGTGAGGGCCTCAGACTCAACACAGAGGGCTACATCAAGTGCCTTGAGAAAGTTGTGTTGCCCTGGGTCAAGAGGGTGGCTGCTGGAAGACCATATGTCTGGCAACAGGATTTTGCACTGTTTCACACAAACAGGAGAACCCAGCCATGGCTGTCAAACTCCTCAGGCTGCAACTCCCTTGATTATTATGTGTGGGGTGCAACTGTGTGAGAGACCAACAAAATGCCTTGTAAGACCAAAGATGAACTGAAGGCAAGGATTATGGCAACATTCAACAACTTAAACAAGGAGACCATCCAGAAGAGATTCTGAAGTCATCTAGAGGCTGTGGTTGAAGCAAATGGTGATTTTATTGAGTAAATTTACCCTTTAGTATTCAAGATATTTTTCTCTAATTTTGGTAAATATATCTGTTAAAATGAGGTGACAATGTTATTTTCATTTTTGTGTAATTTAAACAAAAATTTATCCATCGCATCCTGTATCTATGTGTAATTTCATGGTATGACCTTGGATTATGAATTTTCAATGTTAAAGTTTAATTTGTGTGTCAGAGATTCTATCACAGAAACACAACCTTTGTGAAAAGCTTGCATAGAATAGTTAAGATGTGGAAAATTGGTCATATTTTATAGCTCTCCTTCTCATCTTGTGTAGATTACTATAAACTTGTGGGATATGAACTATAAATATAAGTTATAGATTGTATCCTCAAAGCTTGTTTTCTGTGTGGAAAAGCTGGGTAGGATTCTGATAAAAGACAAAGGTATTATGTATTCAATAGTATGTAGATTCTTAAACACCACCATTAGGCTTGCCCACAACTGTAATAAAAGAAAGTTTCTTGTGAATGAACTGAGAAAGTTAATGTGAATGCACTGCTGCCTTTTTAACAAAATTAAAGAAAATTCTAAAGAATTTGATATACAAATCTATAATTTCTATAATAAAAATACTGGTCAAAAAGTAATGCCAACCCTTTAATTCCAATGGATTTCATAGAAGAAGCACATAAAACATATCAAAATGAACACAAAAGTTTCAGGACTCTAAATCTAGAACCAAACAGATTCCCTCTTTCTCAATCATAGTATTCCACCATTGAATGAGGGCATGTATATATCCCCTTTGGCTACATTCTTAGCCATGTGTTGCATCTTTCAAATCATAAATTTAAAAGTAATGCCTAATCTTTAATTCCAATGGATTTCATAGAAGAAGCATATAAAACATATCAAAATGAACACAAAAGTTTCAAGATTCCAAGTCTAGCCTCCAACAGATTCCACCTTTGAATGGGGGCATGTATATATCCTCTTTGTAGAAGTTTTTTGGCTACCTTCTTAGCCATGTGATACTTGCATCTTTCAAATCATTATCATTGGAGAGCTCCTGTTCTCTAATTTATTCCTTCCATGGCCCAAACAGATAAAAGTCAGGAGGTGCCAGGTTAGGACTAAAGTGGGTGAAGCAAGGTTGTTCATTCAGTATTGTGACTACTTGTTTGAAATTTTAGATGCTTTAAAGCTTTGCACTGTCTGGTTGCAAAAAGCATATCATTTTTCAAATATGGCTTAGATTGAAGAGACATCTATGTGTGTTTTGACATTGTGCTAATGTAGGAGTCAGACTTTATTCTCGATAGTACCAATAAGAGTAAAACTCATATCTGATCTCAAAACAGTGGTCATTACTTTCCCAGCCTTAAGATTATTCTTTCTAGATGGCACCATTTCATTGTTTAGGAAAGTGCTATACATGATATGAAACCCCAGAAGCTCTTGGGTAGTAACTAGTCTTGTTCTTTCATAAAGAGGACCTACTTTACATAGATTTTTTGAATAGCCAAGAGATTGAGCTAAACTACAATTACTACCATGGCTTTTTATAGGTTTGCAATGCTGAATCATCTGCAAAATGTAACAGCATCAGTCATTTACTGCAGCAGATAGACTGACACTAAGGTTAGCTTTTTCTTTCTAGGAGTGCTATTAACTCTCTATCTTACAGTGTTTATATCAGGACAGTCTTACTATAAATATTCCTATGAATGTTTTGTCTATACTTCTAAAAAGCCTAGAAATTCTGTGATAGCTTTGCTTTTAGAATGTGTCCAGAGTGTGGCATTTTGAAAGAGGATTGTGGGTTAAAGAAAAAAAAAAAAAAAAAAAAAAGAGAAGGTTAATGCCAAAGATTTTTCTGCTAGACTTCTAGATACTTGTTTAGAGCTAAAAATACTTCTATGAATTTTGAGTCATACTTTAAAAATTAAATTAGAATTGATATTACTTGTTGACCAGCTGTCATTACTCTATTCTTTAATAATAGTTGACTTATTAATATTGATAGAAGCTGAAGAACATATTGGTTGAAATTGGTAAAGAAGAGAACCAAAAACACAGGGTTTCAGACTATCTTCTTCATCATTGTTCCAGAACTGTCCCCAAAACAACTTCTACATAAAACTTTTAAACTAACCCAAAATCAAAATGTTTTCTTTAAAAAAAAAAAAAAAAAAAAAAAAACTGTGAACATTAATAAGTTGTTAGCAGTATAATAAGTTAAAAAAAATATGAATAAATATAAAAATGATAAATCAGTTATTTATAAAAATTACAGTAAAATCTAAACATTTCTGTATAAAATTAATCAAGGTGATTTACCTCGATTAATTTTATACAGAAATGTTAGTATTAATCCACACGTTCAGAGAAACCTTCCTTATACTTTAAGATTTGCTCTCTTGCATTCATTTTCTATTTAACACAGTGCATTATTCATTATTCCATTGCAGGATATGACAACACAATTGCAAAATTCAAACATGCTATTCTAAGTCATTTTCACTGGCAGAATAAAATTTTTGCTTTGCAAACAATATCACCT
Organism: Acanthosepion pharaonis; assembly: GCA_903632075.3. Lineage (NCBI taxonomy): Eukaryota > Metazoa > Mollusca > Cephalopoda > Sepiida > Sepiidae > Acanthosepion > Acanthosepion pharaonis. Next base: position 156,923 of record CAHIKZ030002459.1, on the reverse strand, counting down.
CCAGAATGTTAATAGTTAAAGAATATTAATGCATTCTAATTATTCATAATCAAAAAAGTTTTCAAAGTATTCATGAAAAAATTTCAATTTAAAATTACCTATGTTATATGATTACTAAATTTTCCATGTTCATTTTATCATTTTTAAAATTTTCCTTTGTATTTTCAAATTACTTTATGATAAGCAGAAAACATAACAAATATTGTTTGTTAATGGTAAATTTGAGATATTTTGCCAAAAAACTGACAGGAAAAATATGTTCTTACTTTGTTTTTTAAAGCAAAATTACCTCTAATGATCAGATGATAGTTTTTCAATTTTTAGAGATAAATAATACAAATATCTAAATTTAAGTCATTTAAACTACATTTTTCATTTGCATTTTATTCACCAGTTTCAAAAGAAGCACTTCAGTTTTGTGTGTGTGTTCCATTGATTAAGAGCTAGCCACTTTTGGCGAGAAATTAAGATATTTTTTTTAAAAAGAAATTAGTTTATTTTGGAATAAATATAATACAATTTTACTTAACCTTTAGCACTCTGTATGTAGTGGCTCTACAAACAAAATATTTGTAGAGCCACTGCATGCAACTCTGATCATCAGACAATAGTGTGGTTGAATTTTGCATTAGTGCTGTCATATCCTACTATGGCAACAGGAAAATGACTAAGTGAAAATTGAAGATGATGCCAGACATGTATTTCCAGACATCACCCCCAGAATGCCTAATACCTAACCATTCACCCCAAACTAAGGTGGATGACATTAATTTTGAGTCCTGCAGCAATGGATGAAAACACTAGTCTGTATTTCTAGAATAAGTTACAGGGAAGAATTAAGTAAAATCAACTTAGAAAATATTTAAAAAGAAGCAAAAATAAGGATATAGTGAAGTAAAGTAAAGACATTTTACCAAAGAAATGGTTATTTCTGTGAATCTTATTGATTATAAAGAATCAGTAAAAAAAAGAAAAAAAAAAGGTTTTGTACCTTTTAATATAGAATTTACTTGATCTTAAAACAAATAATACCCAATATATGTCTTTAGTGCAGTTTCAAAACATTAATTGCTGTAGTAGTAATATAAGATTTATAAATGAGTAATTATAACATTATTGACATTGCATCATTCCTGATAGCTTCATTGGTCTATAATAAAAAATGGACAAACATTCTTGTCATTGGATATATTTAACACATTTTGAAAGAAACCATGAGTCTATTTTCATTATCTTGTTGATGATAATTTTCATAACAAAGAAAGACAGAATTATGAAAAAATACAGAGAAGTGTTACTTACTAATTCTCATTCAGCTCAAAAGAAACATGTCTAAAGAATACGGACATATTGAAAATCACTGACATATTTCAAACTTAACTAATATAACTGCTTATTTATGAGTTTTAACAGAGAATTTTTCTTCTTTATGTGTCATATTGCCTCCATGTCCTATTATTTGTAGCTCTTAATAAATGGTATCCTTCTATTTCTCCTAAATGCTGTTCTAGCATCCATTTATTAAAGCTCCCTAAGGTTGTTGTTTTCCTGTTCCTCTTGCCCTCTGTCTTGTGAATATCAGATTTTCCAAGCCTTCCTTCCTCATTATGTGCCCCAGGAACCTTAACTGGCTCTTCCTGATAAGCATTAGTTTCCTTTTTGTTTCCATTTTCTCTAAAACTTTTTCGTTGCTCACATGTTCAGTCCATGGTATCCTTCTGTAGAACCACATTTCTATTGCTTCATGTCTCTTCTTCAACTTTGAGGAGATTGTCCAACATTCACTGCCATTCAGGAGGACAGATATCACGTAACAGTTTAGTAGCGTTTTTCTTGTTTCTAGTGAAGTTTTTCTATTTCTTAATACTCTGCTTAGCTTTTGGAATGCATCTTTGGCTATGCCAATGTGTCTTTGGATTTCAATGTTGCACTTTCCATCCTCTGTTAGAACACTTCCTAAATATTTACATTTTTGTAATTGTTTGATTTTGGTATCTTCGATTTGCAATTCACATTTTGGGATCTTCCTTTTGCTAACAATCAGGCATAGTCAGTAATCAAATTAAAATAAAAAAATGACTGAAAATTATCTTTAATCCTGCATCAGTCAGAAATTGTTAAAGTACTTGTACTTCCTAGTTGGTAACCTATTTCTTTTGCTCCCTCCTACTATTCTCCTGCTTCAGTGAGGGTGTGTAGCATGCAGTGTGGTGCAATTGTTCCTCAGTTGCTCTGTGAGATAAACACCAGAAGTCTATTCATTTTCGGAAATCTGAGATAACATAGGGTCAAATTTTTTTTTTAAATAGATTCTAAGTGCAAATATTTTGCAAGTTCCAATTTATAACAAGTAGATAATTTTTAGACAGCAAATCTTTTAACCCAAAATTTATATAGATTTAACTATAAAAACACATGCAGTTTGATTACAAAATCTATTTTACACTTAAATATTAAGGTTGTCCCCAGAAAAAGCGACATCATTTTTTTTAATCTAATAACAGCCAATTCTTGCTCAAATGATCTCAAATTTTAACAAAATGTGTAATAACTAAGTTGACTGTGTGGACTTATCTCGATTAGTAAGATGAATCAGACATGCCAGTGATAATGTGCTGTTGAAATGTTCACCTGACTTGAAACCTTGTGATTTTTTTTTCTATGGGGCTATATGTGGCTCTTTCTACAAGCCTAGAGGAATTTAAGTAGAGAATCACTGAGGTACTGGAGAATGTTATGCAAGACATGCTACTGCATGTTTGGCAGGCGCTGGACTATAACCTTGACATATGTCATGTCACAGGTAGAGCACATATCAAATGTTTGTGAAATCAGTTATAAAATCTACATCCACTTGAATATCTTGTTTGAATTTTGAAAAACAAATCTATTGTTCAACATGAAGCCTATTCAGTTTCGTTTGCCTAAGACAGTTACTCAGATATTCATATTTTAAATGATATCTATTTTTTGGGGACACCCTGTATAAGTCTTAAGCAATGTCTCAGTAGAATGATAAAATATTAAGATATTGTAAGTATATAAGATAACTTGGGGATATAAATATCTATTACTACTACAACAATGAACTTATGACTGCTGCTTAACCAAAACCTCCAAAATATTCAGATACAAACACTTACATTTTTTGGCATCCAAAACTTATTCATTTCTGGTTTATAAAAGAAAAAACAGACTACAAAAGTATGGTTAATTTCATAATGGGAGTGGGGTATTATATATATATATATATATATATATATATATATATATAGAGATAGAGAGATAACTGTATTAAATGTAATATTCAACATCTGACAATCTATAATTCCTATTATTTGAATGTTTTATCAAATAAAATGGATAAGAAACATGCATTGAACCTTTTGGTGAGTTTCTCCAGTGTTGAACAAATCATTTAACATCAGGTAGAAACTTATAAAGAACTTGCCAAAATTTTGTGTAGTGTACCAAGTACTTTTGTTTATCAATGGTCATTTTCAAGGAAAAAGGATAGAAATCAAGATATAGTCATAATGTATCAGAAGATGTGGATTCACATGCTAGGGTGGTGGAATAGATTTTGTTGACATAGGGCTAAACTGGTTTGATGGTTCAGACACATTTTAACAGGGACATGCTGAGATTAAAATATTTTATTGACGGTGGGTGTTTTAAAGTGAAGAGCTTTGCAAATTTTTAAGTGTGTTTTTTTTTCTTTCTTATGCAGTTGGATTAGCAGAGTATTGCAGTATCGTTAAGCATAATTTGATAGCAATTATAAGAATATTACAGATTTATATTATATATTTATGTATGGCACTTTGCTTGGAGAAGTGAAAGGTCAATCTCCTCAGGAGAAACATTGTAGTATATAGAAGATTAGTCTTTGCCAAGGTGTTTTTGGTAGAGAAGTGTTGTTAGTAACCAAGTGGTTGAGTCTTGAATTTTTTTGTAGCATATTATTGGCAGGTGATATATATATATATATATATATATATATATATATATCTCCATGAATTATATATTTTTATTGTTTTTGGTCTTATGTATTTGGAGTCTTCTTGTAGGGGTCAACATATATGCAATCAGTGCAGTGAAGCCATGGCGTTACTGGGCAAGGGACTTCCTAGACTAAATTAAATGGTCTGGGCAGATGGTTCCATCAATGACCACATGTTTGTAACCAAAGCAAGCCTTCAAGTTGGAGGGCAGGCTATAGTTTAACCTAAGATGTTTCTCTGGCTTTCAATCCAGATATGTAAAGGGGACTGCTCAGCTGGGTAGTGACTATGACCACACCTGGTAAGCGGATTGATCATATATATACACACACACACACGAGTGAGCTAAAGTCAAAGGTTATCAATTGTTAAAAATTTTAGTTTCGAAGGTGTCAAAATTAAATTTATCTATTATATGGTAAAAATAAAAAACAAAGTACTTGGAACCCTACATACAATTTCGGCAAGTCCCTTTACAAGATTTCACTCAGCATCAAATGGCATTTGACGGCAGGAGAAATTTACCAAATGTCTTAAGACATTCTTTATCTGCCCAATTTAATTAAACCTGCCCAAATATTCTATGTTTAAATTTCTGTTATTTATCAGTGCTAGTTATAACAAATTTAATGTGATAAATAATTCTCCAATATATTTAAAAATAAACAGTTACGTTTTTTTTATGCAGACCTATTTTTAAATATTTATTTTTGTAATTTTTAAAGACACTGGGCAGTCTTGTAGCCAAAAATTGTAGTTTATTGCTTAAGTGGACATGTGAGGTTAGACAAATCAGATAATGGTGTTGTAGAAATTAGAAGAGGTAGATATTTCTGACAACATTAAAAAAGAAATTTTCTTTTCTTTCATAAAAACACTTTACAATAGAACTTATTCATGAGAACATTCACAAACTTTGTAATCTTGTTTTCTTATTTGTTAAGCTTGTTTTTCATTTCTTTTCCAATTTCTGTACTAATAGCTCTTATCTGATTTGCCTAGTCTCTTTAACAATAAACTATGGTCATCTACTATGAAACCACCAATTGTCTTATGTACTACCATATATGGATATATAATTGCATCATTTTTACAATTGTTTAAAATTTTTAAAGATAATCATAACTATCACCAAAAAATAATCCTTAACATTAACTAAGAATTTCTTTTTTTTTCTTTTTTTTGCCAAGAATAAACACATTGCCAAGATGGACAAAAAGAGTAAATTTAGTTAATTACCTATGCCCTCAGCAACAGAAGACAATTTTGGTGAGGTCTCAAGAGATGTAGAATGCTTTCATTGATTGTTTTTTTTTTTATTTGTATAAATGCATTGCAAAGAAGGTGATGCTATCCAAAGTGTTAAGTAAATAACTTTGACAAATTTAAACAGTACTGATACTTCTCACTTGCCATCAGCTATTTTGAATTAATAGATTTATATTTTTAATGCACTTTCGTTGGTAAAATGATTGTTATCTTCATTTTTTTGTTTTACTTACTCAGATACTTACTGTTGATAGCTTATTTGCTGTTGATTTTTTAAATTTGATTTTTGCACATTTTTTTCAATATTGGCAATCAACAGGTAAAAACTGAATCCTACTCCTTTTATTAAAAAGGAAAAAAAGGTTACTTTTCAGATGCACAACAATCTGAATATTTGTCCTTAAGGAAGGAATCTGAATAAAATTCTACTTCAAAGACAATTACACACTGCAATATTCTATTTCTTTATCATTTGCTCGGGTGAGATTTTATTTTTTATATATAATTGTTGGTTTGAATTAATTTTCATTTGTTTTAATTTTTATTGAAGATATGTTATTTCATAACATGTAACAAAGCTTTGAATTTTTTTTGTGTTAATCATTATAGTATATTTTATTGCAATTTTTTCATGGAATAAAAACTGAAAAACAAAATTTGCCAAAAATGAAATTAAAAAAAAATTAAGTGAAAATTGAAATGTAAAATTAGGACACGGATAATCTATTAATTATAACCATATTTTATCCTCACTTTTTATTGGTATTTTTTTTTGTTTGAATTTTTGTCTCTTTATTCAGTGTTCTTCAGTTTTTTTTATGACAAACTCTACATTAGCATAGTTTAACAGAAATTCTATTTTTTTTGTTGTAAGCACCAGCATTCATAATCACACTATCACTTTTATCTGAGGAGGTGATAAATGTTTTGTTTTTTTGTTGTATTAAAAATGTTCCACATTGTCTCATATATTTACCAACTTTTCCATTTGATTGCATTTTTAGGGAAAGAAAAATACTTGATTTCAATATTAACCTAGATTTAAAAGTTAGACTGAACTCATTAAAATAGCATTTGCAGATATTAAAAAAAATTACTATAAGGGAAATTTTATCGTAGATATAGCAATGGTTTAAAATGAACAAAATTTCTAGATAAGTGTCAATTAGAGAATAAGTAGTAATATTTACCTTTAATACAGAAACTAAATTATTTCATGAGAAAATATAAAAATCATATCTAAAATTAATATTTATAAATAGTCATATGTTCTCATCTATCAAATTATATTAACTAATCCTCTTCTTTCATATATTTTTTTTACTTTAAACAACTATAGCAAACTAATATTGATAAATATTTATAAAAATTTGTTCATTAAATTCAACATTTAATGTAACTAAAAGAAATGGTGATAGAAAGTAGAAAGCAAGATAAAATTAAGCAATTTTAATTTCAGAAAATAGTCTAAAATATTACCTTTCAGGATTAAAAAAAATCCTGTAAATTAGCATTAAATGTTTTTTAATGTTATAGATTATTGATTGTCCCTGATAGGTTCCTTATGTTTTGACAAATTTTAACTTAATTTCCCTTCAGCTTGCTTAAGCTTCAGAAGCTAAGAAGACACATATTTATTTTGGGACTTGGCTACAGGAAATGCCAGTAAGATGACATCCAGTTGCTTCAAGAGGCTTAACTTGTGGTTTAAATCCAAAGTTGTTCTCTTAAACTGGTTGCCAACCAAGGCTAGAGAGGATAGTCTGTTCATAAGCTTGGTGGGAGTGAAGACAAAAATGGATTCATACTTTTTTCCAACAGCATTTTTGTGCAAAATTAAAATATTTCAACTGGATTTGAATTGGGTTCAACAATTCAACTTTTTATGTTGTTATTTTAAAAAAAAAAAAAAAAATTTTTTTAACTTAACATTTAAAAATGATTTTGAAAAGAGAAAGGCAGGTGGAAAACAAACACACACCATATATACTTAAATTTAACTCCTTACAGATTACATACTTCTGTAGACAGGCATAAAAAATATGAATAGAACTTAATTTGATAAGGGATAAATTGATACAATTGTAGAAAAAAGAAAAATAGAGAGAAGGTAGAAATGGCTTTGTAAAATTATTAGTCAAAACTTATGAAACAAATAGTAAACATTTTAGAAAGTTACATTTTCTTACATTTTATAATACAATGAATGTAAGCAAACTTTTTTAAAACATATTTATAATACAGAAATTTTAAAAATGTGTATATATATATATATATATATATAAATAAAACAATTTTACACAAAGACAAAAGATTTAAATCTTTATTATATATTCACATTTTAAGAATGTTTTTCTTGTTGATATTATCAAAAGTTTATATAACAATATATCAAACAATAACATAGAAAAATATATAGGTAGATATGAAAATATTTTGAAAATTTTAAATTAATTTTAGAAAATCAGAAAACAAAACATGCAGAAATGTTTTGTAAAGGTGCATATGTTTGTGCAATAAGGAATGTCTAAGCTATTTCTGATGACACTGATATATTAAATTGGTAGCTTATTCTTTTTTCTCATTTTAGGTGAAATTTATTTATACCTTGTGCAAGATTCATAAATCAGCTTAAATTTACAGGATCCATTTAAGATTTATTTTTGTATACAATATATATATATATATATATATATATATATATATATATATATATATATATAATGAAGTTTGTGACTTTATACAAAATTTGAAATTTTCACATTTACTTTATATTTTAGTAAAAACATTGATCATGATTATTAACCACATGTTGTCCATTATGAAAGCTAATATTTTAAAATGTGCAAGGAATTTATGTTTTATATTTTGGTATCATTATCGACAGTGATTTTTACCAAATATTTTTCTTATTACATATAAATCTTGTGAATATACTTATATCTGTGTCTCTTAGTTCTTTATATAAAAAGTGGGTTAGAATATATTTATAAATAACAATGAAATTGGAAAATATTCATGTAGAACTGGAAGAGCTATTAAAGGAAAAAAGTCCCTTAACAGTTTATTATAAAGTTAAGATACTTGTACTTTTGATTGGACACAAATTCAAATGTGTACCTTATTTTAAGAAATATTACAATTTTTTCATTTTTAACAATTGTAAAAACAAATAAAAAAGAAAAACTAATTTTTCTTTTAAATATTGAAACTTGGGTGTAGAAACTAAGCAATTTTTAGTTTACTGGATGTTCCTGAACAACATTTTGAAATATTCAAAGCATCCAAAACTGAATACCTACAATTTTTAATCATCCAAGTAAAATTTCAAATTTAAACTTAGTTTTGTGCAAAAATGTGTGTAGGTGCTATGATTAGTAACTAATAAAATACACCAAATACAAAACCAAGAAGCAAATGCATTTTATAAAAATTCATATTACAACAAATTCACAACATGCTAAGCAAAGTTTTAAGCAAACCAAGATTGTATTCCTTCACCTGATGTGATAATACTGACTTTATGATGTCTATTCTTTTAAAATTAATTTTATATTTTAAAGAAATTAAAATAGATGTTCTATAACAAAGAGATACAAATCTAGATTTTAGAAATCTGTCATTAAAATGTTTACATTAATGAACAAGGCTTCGTAAGACAAAGGAGAGATCGACAATATAAGAAGTTATATAGGATTTTAGGATTGTAAATTATTTTTTTGTATTTAAGTAGCAAAATAAAATTATTTTAAATAAATCAATTAAAAAAATAACATAAGAGTTATCCTGTTAGGTTTATGCCTTATTCTTGAATTCTAGTCACTTTAGTATTTTATAAAGAAATTATAAACTGGTCACTAATGCACTTTAAACATGTCATCTATACAGAATGAGGAAAAAAAAAAAAAAAAAAAAAATTTTTTTGATTATTTCTATATTTATAATTTTGATTATACATAACATACTGTTGAACTGAAAATGTGATAAAATTTAATGTATTAAGTTTAAATAAATTTCAAAATAGTTTTGTAATTTTCAGGTGAATAATTTTGTGACGATATTTATTCTTTATTTTGTAATGAGAAATTTTCCATTTCGAAAACAGATTTAAATAATATAAAAGGTATTTAGAATTTTTCTGTTAATGCACTTTGTATCATCTAATGCAGACATGTTTTTAACTGCAATATTTCCTTTTAACTATTCTGAACCAATATCATTTATATATATTATTTATATATATTATTTAACATCTTTATTATATTTGTCAGAATTCATAGCTAACAAAAAGAAATAAAAATAAAGATTCATTAAACTGCATTCAATTTGTCTTTGTTAACTTTTAAATTTGCATGCTTTCAACAAAAGTGGTTCTTTATTTTTGTACTACGATGTCATCTTTCCATTTGTTATTTTTTTCTTTATTAAAATGTAAAACAAAATCATTTGATTTACCAATATTGGCATTTGAAGAGTTCTGTATATGAAGTGGTCACTGCAAGGATTGTGACAGCACATCCTCTACAAAGTGTGTGTGATGTAGGCTTAGTTCTTTGTTTTAAATGTTGTCTCTTAATCAACCTTAATTTGTTTTTAACAACTTTTAGATTCTCTTTTTGGAACTTGGATTCAATATGATTATGAGCAAAAATCTTGAGATACATAACTACAAAATCAGAATGATACAGTGAGGAGGAGGAAAAAATTCCCATTGTATAATATTCATCTTGTATAATATAAAATAAAATGTGTTGTGATAAAAGTAGGGAATTATATAGTATAAGCTCAAATCCCAATACTGTTTTCATTTTGGGAAGTTAAAATTCATCTAACGGCAAAACTTATTTAACTTCTATAATTTTATTAGCTCATTAAAACAGACAAGAAAATTTTGAAGCAGTTCCTTGACTAATTTCTGTACTTTAATTAGTTGTATCTAGATTTGCTTGTTTCATTAGTCTCTAACTAATTCACTGCATTTAAAAAAAAAGGAGGCAATACTAATGCAGATAGCATCATGAGCTAAAAGCATTGGTTAAATAGCGTTCACACACACACACACACATCTCAAACAATGGCTAGGATTAAGTGAATTTATTGCTTCTCTCATCATTATCATCCCTTTCACTTTTGTAATCTTAGGGGTGATCTGAATGCAGAAGCCACACTGAATCTCCTCCACAATGGTCTATCAATGGCAGCCATTTGCAATTCTGGTATAGTCATTGTTGTCCCTTGTTTGACATTGTCCAACCAGTTTTTGCATTGGCGTCCTCTCCTATGTCCACCTTCAACGGTGCCTTGCTTCTCTAACAACACCCAAATATTAGCCGATATGTGTGTGTGTGTGTGTGTGTGTGTGTGAGAGAGAGAGAGAGAAATGGGATCAAATATAGTTTAGAATTCGAACAGAATGATAGGATAGGAACAAATAAGAGACATTCATAAATTTAACATTTCTGGTGAAACTTAAATAAAAGAACTATATATATATATATATATATATATATATATATTATGAAATGGACATTTTTTATGCTTATACATTCTTTTTATAGATACAAATATTTAAGTAAATGCTCTGTTTATAATAAACAGTATTAATGACATTTACCAGCCTGAATCTCTGAAATATTTTCATAGAAAATATGTGTCCTCCAACAGGAATCAAACCTGTATCCTATACAGAACCGTCATATAGCCTGATGTGCTTTGCCTATTTAGCTACGGAGGAGAATTTCAATCAGCAAAGTCGATTTTACTGTTTTAAAAAGAATGTATAACCATAAAAATGTCTTAAAATAATTGTCAGACTTTGTCCATTTCATAATGTATGACATCATTTGTTGACGTTTGGGTACGCATTGAGTAGATATGAATGTACGAGAGAAAATCATGGAGAATTGTAGTTTAAAAACAGTAAAATTGACCTTGCTAAGCAAAACGCTCCTCTGTGGTTAAATCAGTAAAGCACATCAGGCTATATGACGGCTCCGTATAGGATACAGGTTTGATTCCTGTTGGAAGATGCATATTTTCTATGAAAATTTCTTGGACATTCAGGCCGGTAAATGTCATTAATACTGTTTATTATAAACAAAGCATTTACTTAAATATTTGTATCTATAAAAAGAATGTATAAACATAAAAAATGTCTTATAGCTAGATTTTTCTTTTCCCCTATTTATTCAAAAAATACCATAAAATGAAGTCCTGGTATTTATTGAAAAAATACCAGATTTTTTTTCTCTCTCTCATATTTTATTTTCTGATGAAGTGTAAATAAAAAATGAAACATGACAAGTTTATAAACATTTCTTGTTTGTTCCTTATACTATCATTCTGTTCGGATTCTAATCCATATTTAATCTCTCACTATATATATATTATATATATATATATATATATATATATATATATATATATATATATATATATATATATATATGCAAACATATGCAGAACAGGTTGAAAGAAACTTCCTATTGAAAATTATTTATAACTTTTAATATATCACAACATTTGCATGATCCTTGAAGTGGTAAAATTTCATTGCTAATTTTTGTTTTTATTTCAAAGTGACAAGTGTATCCTAGAATGGCACAATGCTGGACTCAGCCTGAGCGTGGTCAGCTAGTATCCAGTTACAAAGTGTGGCAGTTTGTGGCATAAGTGCAAAGATGGTTGATAACACAATGTTCATGAATGTTGTGCTTCAGTAGATGGCAAAACCTATTTTAAATAGTTAATAATTTCAATAACAATTGGTCAATTTTCATAAAACGTTTTATTTTGAACAGTCTAATGGTAGAAGTACAGTCAGTCAGTCATGTGCCATGCATGATACATGCTTAGGCAATCATGTATCATTCGATACATGACTGATGAGGCAGATATTTTCCTGCAGTAGATTGCCATTTCTTTTTGCTGTAGACCAGTTGCCATCCAAGACTATAGAACCTGGTCTGTCCTGCTATTTACCCATAGCTGGGTGTGGGGGAGAAAAGGATTCCTATCTTTCCCAAGGGTATTAGCACGTAAGTGAATGTAATGGATTTGACTGGAATTCGAATTTGGCTCTCTGATTACTTAATCCGAGCTGCTATCCATTAATATAGTACAGTGTTAAAATTCCACCCTTTTGAACAAATTCTACCTTTATACACATTTTCTTCCCATCTGGATGTTAAAAGATTATTGCTTTTGCAGGTATCTACCACGGATTCTGTACTCACCAGCTTGGTATGACAATTTCTGATGGTTTTACCATTTACTGAAGTACAACGTCCATGAACATTGTGTTACCAACCATCTTTGCACTTATGCCATAAACTGTCACACTTTGTAACTGGATGCTAACTGACCACACTCTGGCTGAATCCAGTGTTGTGCCAATCTGTGATACACTTGTCACTTTGAAATAAAACTAATTAGCAATGAGATCCTATCACTTTAAGGATCATGCAAATGTCGTGAGATATTAAGTTATAAATAATTTTCAATAGGGAGTTTCTTTCAACCTGTTATGTGTTTATATATATATATATATATATATATATATATACACACACACACTACAATGAATCATTCATACAAAAAGATTAGTAAAGTTAATGATATAAAATGGTGAAATCCCTTCACAAACAAAATTTTAAATGTGCATTAACCTACAAATCACTCGATGAATGTAATGATCCTTGTTTTTAATAATTATAAGCTGTATAAGGTCTTTCTTTAATACACAAGTACTTTCAACTGCATTTTTTTTTACTAATATGGCAATTTGAGAATATTTTTTTGTTGTTGGAGTTTATCAGTCAATGTGGCATGAACTAAATTTAAATTATTCAATAAAGAGTAATTTAGTTAAAAAAAAAAAAAAAATACAGTTTTAAATTTTTAAAAACAAGGATCATAACTTTCATTGAGGGATCTGTAGGTTAATGCACCTTTAAAATTTTGTTTGCGAAGATTTTTCACCATTTTATATCATTAACTTTACTAATCTACTTTTTGTATGAATGATTCATTGTAATATAAATTGAACTGCACTACATATTTGATTATATATATATATATATATATATATAAAAATATAGAACTGTGTAGCGAAAAAACCATATTTTAAATCAATTTATAATATAGATATATATTTTTTCTTTTCAGATAGAGTGTAAAAGAACAAAAGGAATAAAAAAAAAAAAAAAAAAAAAAAAAAAGAGACAAGAGGAAAACATTATTCTTATCCTAAGAATAGTTTTTAGGATAAGAATACTTTCCCCCCACCCCTTGTCTCTTTTTATATATATATATATATATATATATATATATAAAAACGTGTGTGTGTGTTTTGTGCATGCTTGAATAGTCTGAGCTTTTTAAATTATACAGGAAGATAAGTCATAAAATACATTCATTTAAAATTCTATATTTGATATTAGTAACTGCAAAAAAAAAAAAAAAAAAATATGTACTTTTTATTGTAAACTTTTAATAATCTATAAGCTTTCATTTATTGCATATCAAGACATTAAAAGTCAGTATTACCAGCAAAAGATTTTAGAGAAAATAATCTTATACATAGAAAAGATGTTAGTATGTAGCTTCTAACCTGGGGGTTGTGCCCATAGTTTGATAGGTATTGGCAGGAGCAGTGCGTGTTGGGTAAGACACCCCATCTCCAATGCTGAAATTGTTGGTGAATTGATATATTATTTAATAACAGCTCACATCTTTTGTGCTAAAATAACATTTTTTTAGTTTGAAAAGGTATATATAAGGAAAAATAGAAAAAGTAAATATAAGTTGTGTATATGTATTTGGGGGTATCGGTTTCTCCCCCAAATTAATCATAGACAATTTTTTTCTTAAATATATTTCTGGGATAAAAGGAGAAAATACTAGTTAATTGGTCATAAATTAACAAATATTCAAAATTAAAATTCTTGACACATTTGCTACTTATTGGTTCCTTCATGTTACTGAAGAAAAATTATTTGGAAGTCAAAGCAAAAATGAAAAAAAAAAAAAGAAAGAAAATACATAAAGCATTAACTTAAATTCAACTTTAAAAAATTTAGATTCATTTCACTGTGATAAAGTTGAAAAGTAACACAGATAAAATGCATATTATACTGTTATTTGCTTGAACTTGAGTCCTTATCTTGGTTGTACCTTCTAAAAAAATTGATTCTTGGAATTTCATATCTCAAATCCTTTATTCAATCAGTGCTAAGCATTATTTTCATGTTCCTGTCCTGTACAAATTCTATTTTAATTAATCTCTGTGATGTCTCTTTTCCACTGAACTAGAGTATGAGATTTTTTTTGCACTACCAAACCCAGTCATTAGTTAACCAGGATTGAGTTCAATTCCTGTGTCTAGAAGTGAGGGAAAAAGGTTATATACTTTGGTTCAATGGAAAAGACAAGGTTTATCATAAAGAAGCTATGGATAATTGAAAAAAGGCTGGAAATTACAATAACTGAAAATTGCTAATAACCAAGATAAAGACCAAATGTCTGAATAAAGCAACATAATTCCTGATCATCTCTAAAATCCACATAAAAGATAAAGCAAAGCATTATCTTTTTAAGTAAATTCAAAATGTAAACAGCAATATTTATAATATTTCTGCAGTTAAAAATCTCTTCATTTTATGAGGCTTCCAAATAATCTTTATATAATTTGTAACAATATAGACAAATCTTTTATACTCTAAAGTCAGTGGTGGTGTTCTGATATGAATCCTCAGTGCATTCATCACTAAGTAGGTATTGAAATATTAAAGTTTCATATTCAGAATTACTAAGAAAAACAGGAAAATCATGATAGCAAATGAAAAGAACCAACAAGTAGCAATAATATTTCATATAAAAAAGTGGGGAAACAAGAAAAAACTTATACAAATATAGAATAAAAATTGTTTTCTAGAAAAAAAAGTTAAAAACTTTAAATTCAAAAACTTAATTAAATCATATATAATGCTCAGTAGTGAACAGTGTTAATATTCTTGTCTTATAAATTTTTGTAAAGTTCATCAATAAAGTAAAGATAAAACTTTCTAAAGTTTAAGTATCTTTAATCTTACTAATACCAGTATATCTTCTTTGGAAAAAAAATTGAATTTAATATCAATGTAATGTCACTAGGACCAAATTATCTTTTAGGCTAATATAAGTTGCAGCTTAGGGCTCCTCAAGCTTTTATAAAGAAGTGATTTTAATTTTCTAGATGTTAGAACTTCTAAATAGTTTCATAAACTAAAATGATATCAATATAACAAACTCATATTTATTTTTATTGTTATAATGCTGCTGATAGAAATTTTTTTTTTTAATATAGTAGTGTTGAGATATTTGCTAATTTAGTTTGCAATAAATAGTAAAATAGTAGTAAAGAATATTTTTATTGACAAACAAAAGATAGCTATTCTAATTTATTTAAAGAATTTGCAATAAGTTTACTTCAAGTTATGTAAATGTTGCTAAAATATATCACGAGTAAAAAATATTCAAGATTGGGGAACTTAGAGGGTGGCACCATAATTTCATTAGCCTAGAGGCCACAAAGGTGAAAATCCTCCCCTGAATGTAACTAACATAGTTTTTGACTCAAATGAACTGTAAATGGAAATTTCTGCAATAGACAATGGATTAAATATTCAGATTTATTTTTGCCATATTATTAACTTATATTATAAACACAAAGTAAAATAGAAAAGTATAGCCAAGAGGAATCTATAGCATTATTTTTTATTTTGTGTTAAAAATTACATTTTAGTGACATCAGATTATAAAGACATTGAATTCAACTGTAAATGATTCTGATATGAAGAAATGTTTATATATGACATTTTGGAATAATTCTACAGGAAGAGGACAGTTGCATACAAAATTTGGATATGCAACTTGTAGATTTTATATTTAAGGTAAGATATTTTCAGAACTAAGAAAAAACTCATTAAAAAATACATTCTAATAATTTCATATTGATATGAAAAGACATAAAAATCTTAAAGAACAAAGGCAACTCATGTATATCTTAATTCTTCATGAAAACAATAAACTAACAACTTTATACATAAAACTTTAAAACGAAGACATTTAAAGATTGATTTACATAATACAAAATTTCAGTGAAATCCATGATAAAAGGGAAAAATATTTATGTGACATGTTTTGTCCTTTAGGACTTCACCAGACTAAAGTGATGTTTACACATGCTCATAAAGGAGAGGGATATGTAATCGCATCAACATAAACATCACTTTAGTCTGATGAAGTCCATGAACATTTTTTCCACTTTGTCATAGATTTCTCTAAAATTGTTCTCAATATATAAAAAATGTATATGCTTTTCCCCCCATAATACAAAATTCATAACTGACAATAATTATTTTGATATAATGATGCATAAATTCTGTGTATAATTAAAAATAATATATCTATTCTTCTAATTAGAAAAGTAAAAATTTAAGACTAAAGTTTATATGTTGGTATATTGTACAGTCCTTGCTAAACTTCATGATTACCATGGTTTGTGTATATCTTTGCTTTGTTCAAATGGGTTTTCAAGTTATATATAAAAAGGGTTATTATTTTTGTTTGTTTTTTTTTTAAGATATTTTCTTTTGTAATATTCCATAATATTAAGCTGTCATTTGGCTAATCAGAATATGAATAGACAATAATAATATTAATAAAAGAAAGTGAAGATGGGAAGATCAAAATTAGGCATTTTGTACATGGATCTAGTGTTCTACTGTACGTTACTCACTTTAGATTATGACAAATGATAATATCAATCACTTGAACTAATTTCTATAAGACAGTGTTACAAAGTTTCTGCATGTAAGTTTCTCATATGATCTAATCCCATCCTATCTTTCTTTATTTATTGTAGCTAATAAAAGTTAGAAACTAGTTTGGTAAGTGATGTTCACATGCTACACATTTCTGTTATGAACAACTTTACATTATTTACATTATTCGGACTATTGTTGCCATATTTATTACAATGTTTCAGCTTCAGGTGGTTGGAATGTCAAACTGAACCCTTTATTTCACTCACTGGGTAGACTTCTATTTCTACGTGCCATCTTTAATGGATGTCAGTTATCAGTTATCTCCTGTTAATTTCCCTCTCCAAGTTTTCCACTGCCTTACCCGGGTACTGAACTTACACTCTTTGGGTCCTGTCACTGGATCTAACCAACGCCTTTATCTACTGTGCCATGTGTCCTTGAGGATATCTGTGTATGAATTTCCAGGTATTATAAACCTAATGTCTTCAGCAACCATTTTTTTTTTTTTTTACCAGTTCTCATACTGCAATTTTTGCCTTGAGGACACAAGACACAGTGGATAAGGCAGCTAAGGCAGTGGAGAACTTTCAGAGGGAAATTAACAGGGGATAACTGATAACTGACATTCATTAAACATGGCATGTGGAACTAGAACAGTCTACCCCAGTGAGCGAAATAAAGGGTTCAGTTCGACATTCCAACCACCTGAAGAAGGCCGGAGCATACAACGGCTGAAACATTGTGATAAATATGGCAACAGAGATGAGGACAATAGTCCGAATAATGTAAATAATACCTCAACTCAGAAATATAGACAGATACAACTAAATTTGTCCAGTAAAAAGACAGAGGTAGAATTCTTAACTATCATTAAATTTCTAATTAAATCAACAAGTACAGTTTACTCTTTATTACTTTTCTTTAACTGCAGCTATTTAGAATAACTGAGAGCTTGTTCTCTCACAGACACACAATATATAACTTAATATGGATACAGAATGAAGTGCGATATGATTGATCATACTTTTGTAATCCTTAAAGAGGTTACAAAGGTGATATTAGAGTGGAGGAACAGCAACACGCGCATATATGAAAGAAAGAGAGGTTTATTGTAAAAAGAGAATACACTACTGAAAGATAAGGAATTGGGCGACAGGCTAGTAATTCCCAAAGCAAGCCACTAGGGTATATCCTGTGCTCACTATATATATATATATATATATATATATATATATATATATATATATATTACTGATATAGTCAGTCCACATAGGTGATAGGGAGTGTGGTACATTCCATTACAACACATACTCAACTCTTTAGGGTATTGGATCTTAAAAGCTAGTGTTAGCAACCACAAAGTTAGCTTAGTTCAGTGATTAACATGTAGTTTAGAGCTATTCAACATAAATCTCAACTTTGTTTCTTCACACTGCCAATGATCTCATCTCAAGTATCTGGGGAAGAGTTTAGTGTTATATAAAAAGGCTTATCGAGAAGGTGACTGGTAAAAAAAGCACAAAAAAAAAAAAAACAGCAACATAAAGATTGACCAAAAAAAAATCAGCAATATAGAGATTGGGCAAAAAAAAAAAAAAAAAAAAAAAAAAAAAGAAAGAGGGAGAAAGAAAGAAGAGAGAAAGATAAGTAGAGTGAGAAAGCAATGATATTAGACAGATGTTGAAAATAGGGTGGTTAATTCATACATAGAGTTAGAGTTGGTCCCATTCAGAAGAATACTCCAATGCTCATAAAGTAATTTGTATGATATTCATATCAAATAGATTGAGCTAAAGCCATATGTTAGAGGAAAGATATTGGAAACAAATTTATGATTCTTTGTTTAAACTCACAATATAATTGAATGAATGCTTCCTGAATGCCAATAAGTATAAAACACACCATGTTGATGTGGGCAGAAATCAGTGAGTCTTCAGAATGAATGCAAATAGTTTTGCAGTGTCTATAATACTCAGTGTTCAAAGAAAACCATCAGCCCTTTTCCATTTTGTATCAGGCAATAAAAAAAAAAAATGACAGTTTTCCTGGAACATATTTTAATTCCTTATCAATTGATTGATTGTTTATTTGTTTTACCAGCATATCAACACCGCTATGAGTCATTTATTGCTGAAACTGGATTTTTATTCAGGAATGCTTGAAAACATTTCAAGTTGTTGTGAGGTTTTAAAAGTGTTTCCAAAACATTACAAGTTGTATAGTTCAAGGTATTACAAAATATCTCAAGCTGTATGGTTTGGGAGCATTTCAAAATGTAAGTTGTATGGTTCAAAATTCAAGCTCTATTTTCTATAGAAGTTGGAAGTATTTTATTTTCGTCATAATTCCTTACCGAAGTCAAAATCATTCTGGGATGTAAGTTTTCAGTAGTGAAATAAATTATAAATCAAATTTAATTCTCTTCTGGAATCATTTAACTGAACTAATTAGTTACCAATAACAAAGCTAATTATGATATTTATATATACAGTGTAACATATTCTTTGATAAAACAAAAGCAGAACGAGAAAAATTAGATGCAGACATCTGTTATAGTGTGACCATCAAGAACTCAAAAGTTGTTCAAATGGGTAAGTTGTTTCACTAAAGTGTTCATATTTTCTTAATAGAAAAGAAACATTTTTTTCATAGATTTTATGTTTGAAACATAAAAATTCAAATAAATTTCCACAGATTGTGATATTCTTTGTTGCTAGACAAAGAGTAAAACAAAGTGTCCAGACAGTCTTCATGCTTCCTGAAATTCTTGAAAGCAATATTTCCAACAGCCTCCTCCTCCTTGACCTTTTTGTACAGACTAATGATGTCATCACAATCAGACTTGCTGACTTGTTTTCTGTCCATCATGTGGGAAAGTCATGTTTTTAGACTGTCTTCTGTGGCAAATTTTTTTTTTCCCAAATGAATCTTGGATTCAACCATGCAAGTGACCTTACAAGAAGCTATCTAACGGGAGATTTTACCAAAAGTTTCTCAATGATGTTGCAAATCTGCATGCAAACACATCTTTTGTTGACATTTCCTTTTCTGGATAAATTTTGCATATCCCAATTTGCCAGAAATCCACACTTGATCTTTGCAGCATCTTTTATGCATGTTTGGGTTTGACAAAATTCTTGCAAAATAATTCAGTTTGGAAAATGTAGTCATCATTTTAGTGTGCTCTTCCTTTACAAATTTTCTTAAGAGTTTCATGATCATACTTTTAAAAAGATCATCTGCAAGGAAAGGAAGCAACAATTTATTGCTCTGATCATTTATTAGAAATGGTTCAATGTCTTTCAAAACAGAACCATTTTCCCTGGAAATAAAATGCCATTCACATTTGACAACACCACAGAAAAGGACATGGTCTGGGGAAGTTTTTCTGTTTTTTAATTAAGTTCACAAATTTGATGACATCTGGCCAAATGTCTAGGAGTCGTTCACATGCTTGTCCATCTAGCCATCTATGGCAGAAATAGAAATGTAAAGGGACAGGGTTGTCAGATCAAACTTTTAAAGTCAAGCCTTAAAAGCAAAATAAGTTTTAATATATTTCATCATTCACTTACAAAACTAGAGATACAGGTCATGTAAACTTTAAAAATAACAACATTATTTTTTTTCAAAGATGTATTTTCTAGCCTATCCTAAGGCACATTTTCTGTTCTATCATCCTTCCCATCTATATTTTCTTTGAGTCAAATTTGATTCTCAAACTTCTTACTTTTGGCAATAATTTAGACAAACATAGTTCCCACATAGATACTTTATGTGTCCTGTGTAAATGTGTATATTTTTTCAGCATGAATTCACACACCCGCTGATTAGAGAACTTTTTACTTTTGAAATTGACATGGGAATAAAATTTCTTCAATTCTTCAATTCAAATTTTAAAAAACTTGCACTGCACAAATTTTGAAAATTCAAGATAAGTTTAACATCACTGTTATTAAATTCTATCCTTCAGTATAATAGTATGGGTGTGTGTACACATATACATACACACATTGTTAGGGGATGCTAATTTATTTCACTCATAAAGGATGATAACTCAAAATACAACTGAGTTACTTCCCATGTCCACTAGTTGGAGCATGGCACTTCTGAATTCAAAATGGTGGCAAGCTGATATGCACATGGAATCCATGGTTTAAATCAAAGCTAATCCTGGCTGTTCTCATGCAGTAAATGAATAAAAGTTGTTTTATTATGTTTTTGTTCATCCCAACAACCTGGGATATAATATCAATGGATTTTAATTTTTAAATCAAACATTTTTATTACTGCAAATGATATTTTTAGTGGATACCTGCATTTGAGTAGATCCTATATTTTCTTTTAAAAAGTATTTATTTTGTTTATATTTATATAAAGCAACAGCCTTTCATCAATACAAATTTTAAAATTTTTCATTTAGTTATTTTTTTTCCTGTTTACGTATAAGAGAGTATATGTCTGGATCCAATAAATGTCAATATTATCCAAACATTTGTGATATAGCACTTTCAACCAAACCATTATCAAAATCAAAGAAAACTGGTTGTTATACATTTAATCAGGGGTCAGCTACATCCGGCTGTCGAAGGATTTTAGTCTGGTTTGCCAACTTAAACATAACTCAATTACTATACTTTTTTTCTTTCCTTTCCAGAAGTCAAAAAAGACTTTTGAAAAGACATCTGAACAAAAACAAGCCCATAGGAACTAAGAAAAGAAGAGTAGTTTTTGAGAGACAAAATTTTAATGGAAGATGGATACATGGCTATTTTTTCACTGAGCACTTTGGAAAATGTGTTTAATGGATAATTTTAAAACATGGCAATTGCTATTTATGCATTATGATGACATCATGCACAGAAGAACATTAAAGTGTAATTTTACACAGAGTTAAATCATCTAATTACATTTAAAACCACAGTTCCCAAAGTGAAAATCTTAGGTTTGAGTTTCTTTGTTTTTATGGTAAAGGCTGCAAGAATTTGACTTTTTAAAAATTTTTACAATTAATATTGGATAATATATACTGTTATGGCTTTCTGCGACTCACACCTCATACCCACACACACAATCTACACTTAATGATCCATCTCTTTGGATATATAATAGCAGTTACTGAATGCAAAGCCAATTAGGTCAAAAGGAACTGACAGCCACAGAAACTGAAGCTAAAAATAAATTCTCATACACATGACAAATCGCATGACCAAACACGAATGATCAAATGAGAAAAGATAGGCAGAAACCAGTTGGGATAATGAAGTTCAAAGGAGACAGATCATCTATTAAATTCTCATTGAATTGATTTTCCAAATTGAAGAGAAGGAATGCTATCCCCAACTCACATAAACTCCAAGAACAAAATCAGGCAGAATGAGTCCTCTGCAAATAAGATCTCTTCTACTTGTTACAGTCAAGAAGAGTGATTAAATGATAAAAGACGAACTCCAATTCAACTCAACAATATCCTGCTTGCATTAAAGGTGTAGATGAATGGCAAAATGTGACAGTCACCAAAGAAAGGCATGTGATATCCTCAACTGGACAATGGATTTGAACTATGAATTCTGCACAGCTAAGTATATATGACTCATATAGCGCCAAATCTCCATAGCCAAATAAATCTTCACAACTGACTAACAATGGCAACATTGAAGAAAGAAGACCACTATTTGAGCAAGTATTGGATAAAGGACACTGCTACTTGAGCAAACAAATTAATTTTAAAGTAAAAAGTACAAAGAGAAACATAATAAAAAGAGAAAGAAAAGGGAAAAGAAAATCTTATTTTATTTCAAAAGAAGAAATGAAGCTTTTGTTTCAACACTTATTCTCACAAAATAACATGCATCTTTTCACACAGAAATGTATAGCATACATCATTCCATGCATTTTCTTGCCTAAATGTTTTTCATTCTAGTTATAATTAAATCTTGTTAATTTGTATATTGGTGTTTTGTCGTTTGTTATTATTGGTTATCATTCTGAATTTGTTTATTTGACTGTGAAGAATCTGACCACTATAGAATGGTAAAACTGGCGTCTTCTAGATGGCAAGTTGTTTTTTATCTTTTCTTTTTAAACTTTATGCTCTGGTAATTGTCCATAACAATATGTACTGTTTGAGTGTTTGCCATCTACTAGAATAAATGCCATTGCCTAGCATTCAGTGTTTACTACTGAGCACAAATGGCAAATTAATATATAGGATAGTGTAGTAGCTGTATGTCCAACATATGAATTTGATGTTTGTGAATTAGAGGAGAGAGTCTTGTAAAGGACAAGAGAATTCATACAAGAAAATGTGTAATATTAGCTTTTAGAAGTCTTGAAATAAAATATTTTTATTTTTTGTAATAAATTTCTAATCTTATATATTTACCATGTTAAACAGGAAATATGTACCCATGTATAATGTGCTTAATAGCTATTTTATTTTTAAATCTCATACATCTAGATACAATAAATATGTTTACTATATTTTGTTATATATATTAAATTTTCTTTTAATGTTAATTTTATTTATTAATCAAGATAATTAGAGAATGCATTACAAGTCTTTAATATCAGCAATTTTTGTTATAAAATGTATTAAAGAAAAGAATCAGCCTTATTAGAAAGTCTATAAACAAGGTGCTATCCCAAAATTTAAAGAAGTTGAATAGTGCTATTAAACTGAATGTGGTACAGACCTTTTCTCTTTTCCTTTCAGAGCCATTCTGATTGTGAGATTGAACAAGAAAACTTAAGTCTTGTTCTTGGTCACAGGTACCTTTGTAAGGTTTCAGCAATTTTTAAATCTAGAATTTGCTTTAACCTTAAAAACAAAAACCTACTGTATAAATGCACTAAATGTTATAGGCAAAAAGGTGTTTGCTGGCAATGGTATAGGCAAAAAGGTGTCTGCGGGCAATGTTATAGGCAAAAAGGTGTCTGCGGGCATTATTATAGGCAAAAAGGTGTCTGTGGGCATTGTTATAGGCAAAAAGGTGTCTGCGGGCATTGTTATAGGCAAAAAGGTGTCTGCGGGCATTGTTATAGGCAAAAAGGCGTTTGCTGGCAACGTTATAGGAAAAAAGGCGTTTGCTGGCAACGTTATAGGCAAAAAGGCGTTTGCTGGCAACGTTATAGGCAAAAAGGCGTTTGCTGGCAACGTTATAGGCAAAAAGGTGTTTGCTGGCAATGTTATAGGCAAAAAGGTGTTTGCTGGCAATGTTATAGGCAAAAAGGTGTTTGCTGGCAATGTTTTAAGCAAAATTATTTTTAGTACAAACATTACAAATATAAAGAGCATTCTGATTAACACAACAGCAAAAAATACAGCAAATGTATAAAAGACTAACCATACAAATTGCTAGCAAATTATCCATATTCATTGTAGGAGAGTCATATGAGGTTGGCAGGTATTTTGAAATCAAAATGCATTACTGCAAAATTTATGCAAGACTGCTAAGAATCTCATAAACCAAACCAAGAAGGAATTGCATCCCAGTGGCATCAAAGTCATTATCTAAAGTGCCGTACACAAGGGCAAATCGCCCAAAATCAGAGTGATCCATAGTGCCATGTCCCAGCTTTGTGTTTATTTGAACCATTGTGCTAAGTCTGAGGAGTCCATTATTTTCTGTTGCAACTCAAAATGTATGTGTAATTGGGGGGGGTCAGTTCCTTCTTTTGAAATGACATGAGAGTTGGATTTTTTTAAAAGTTACCTTCTAAGCCTTTGCTAAAGAGGTAGGACCTACAATACAGCAAGTGGTTTGAATTCAGAGTTTTCCTTCTCCTAGACTGGTTGGCAACTAAATCTATAGGGTCCAGTCTGTTCTACTATTTACCCATAACTTTGTGGGAGGAAGGGAAAGATGAATTCTTACCTTTCCCAAGGGTATTAGCATGTAAGTGAATGCAATGAACTCGACTGGAATTCAAACTTAGCTCTCCAATTCCTCAATTCAAACCATATTTATTACCCAAATGTGCCTCCCATCAAAGGCATAAGGAGGAGTAAAACAAAGTAGCCATCAAAATCACACATGCAGAAAACATACAAATATTGAAAAAGAATTCATTCTTTCTGGTCCATTTTTTTTTATTGTAAGGTTGCAAAGATGAACAGAACAAAAATGAAAGAACAAGTATTGTGCTTCCAAAACCATTGCCTATTTCTTCTTCTCTGGTTCTAACCATTTTCTAAAATTAAATTCCGGCTAAAATGGCATAACTCGAAATATGATCATGAAGATTTAGGTTAAATCATAAATGCTTGAAACAGTCACATTTGAGAACTTTCTGGCATAGAGACTTGGAAAACCACATTTCACTAAACATACCAAAGTGACTAATTTAATGTAGACAAGAGAAAAAAAAAGCTAATTTTCTTATCTATTTCTCATATTTCTGGGTAGCACCTTGTATATATTTACTCTACCAATTACAAAAATACGATTAATTCCATAGACTGGAAGTATTTTGAAAATAGTGAAGAAACAATTCTAGCTTAGATGTATTTTAAAATTATACTAATATTTCACAACACACACACTATATGTTCATGTAAGTTTTAAGAAAATATGCTTACCTTGTGAATAATGGAAGAACTCCTTTAAATTTCTCTTCTCCAAATACTTGTATAAAGTTGCTAGATTTGCCTAAACTAAATCCATCTTTATCTGGTCCTGTTTGGAATATTGGAGCTCGAAAGGCCTCTAATAAAAGAGAAAGATTTTAAAAAACATGAGTAAATGTTGATCATAGTTAGAATTTTTCCATGTCTGATTAATAAAAGTTGAATTGAGAGGGGAAAGTGCAAAGCAACAAAAGTTGCAAGAATAAAAAAAAAAGAAAAAGAAAAAAAAGAACAATGAAAATATTGAGTAATATAAAAAGCTAATAATAAAAATATTTTTATTCATTTTATGAATTGTTAACCAATACAAGGCCAAAGAGCAACTGAAGGTAGAGGATTACTGAAAGAGGTTGTTGGAGGAGAACTAAAGTTCATAAGGATAGATATTAAAAATAATTGTTAATCCTAGACTTAAAGAGGTTATGATTGTGGTGAACAGAGAAGCATCCTCTTGGGATTTTTTTCTATAGTGTTTCTTAGGAATAAGCTGTTTGAACAAAACATTTTTTGCACCCAAGAAATGATGATGATGATTCATTCTAGTGCAGTGGCATGGTGGTACCTAGCTGTCAGTATTGGTGAAACTAAGGAATATAGCTCAACAGAACATTTGCCATTAAAACAGTGATAGAGTAGCAAGAGGCTTGTAGGATTATCTATGGAAAAAGGATTGTAGTGTGGAGAATAATTCATCACCCACAAGGCTGTTAAGATGCTTCTGAACTATCAAGACTAGAAAATGAGTACTAAGAAGCTAAATATGGCAGTTGCACTTTTATTTTGGTATGATTTCTTGTAAAGACATAGCTTAGCAGGATGAGTCTTTTTGGAGCAGTAGAAGGAACTAATCCTTTTTGTACATAAATTATTAAATTTTTTTTTTATGAAACTTGGTATGTGTTTCAGGACTTATATAACCTTCATCAACCAAAGATTTACATTAGAACAATCTAAATCTTTGGCTGATGAAATGAATAGAAGTCTGTAAACAACATTCAATAAAATATGTAATTAATGCATATCAAACAGAATATTTTATTTCTTTCATAACATTGCATTATAATATTAAAAAAAAATGTAGACAGCTTTGACAAAATAATTAAAATATTGAACCTTATTAATTTTTGAAGTATGGCTTGATAAATTTAATTCTTTTTCACCATGAAATAAACTGAATAATTCTAATATTTATTTAGATAAAAGAAGATAAAATAAAAGTATTGTTGTTAAAATGTCTAAAAATAGTTTCTGAAGTCATGAAATAAAAAAGATGAATTTTCTTATAGTAAAATATATATTTTTATTACTGTTATTTTTAATGGATACTCATATTTAAGTAGGCACTTCATTTATTTATTAAACAGTATATTTATTTTCATTTACTGACCTGAATATTTGAGAAATCTTATTAAAGAGAAATTTGTACTCTTGTAGGATTTGAACCAGTGTTCTCTAGGGCAGAGAAAGTTACTATTATGCTTGGTACACCTTAACCAACTTAGCCATGAAGAAAAATTGATCAGGTGAGACCAAATATAGTCCCTTCAAGTGAAATCCTTACTATCATAGAATCTCTAAATGGAGCACCCACTCAAAATAACGTTTGAAGTGATAAAAATCTGTCAGGTTAATAAAAAAATCTATTCTAAAATTCTTATATATAAAAACAGCAGAGATAAGAGAATGTTAGAAAAAAAATAAAAAAATAAAAATAATGGTTGAATATCAAGTTAACTAATAACTAAACATTATTAAAAAAGAAATGCTTTAATATTTAACGTTTATATATATATATATATATATATATATATGTACAAAGCTGACAAAACCAACAAAAATGTAGCACAGAAAAAAAAATTAAAAT
The DNA here is from genome assembly GCA_903632075.3 of Acanthosepion pharaonis. NCBI lineage: Eukaryota > Metazoa > Mollusca > Cephalopoda > Sepiida > Sepiidae > Acanthosepion > Acanthosepion pharaonis. Next base: position 129,350 of record CAHIKZ030002459.1, on the reverse strand, counting down.
GTTCAAAGAATTTTTGAAAATGGTATATAACATTTAATCAAATTGTATCTGTGTAAAAATAATAAAATAAAAAAAGCACATAATCAATCCATAAAACTGGTACAATTTCCGAGATAAGTCTTCAAAGAAATTCAATTTAGTGAAATAAAACCTTACTAAAAATATAATTATTATCAGTCAGTTTGAGTAAATGCTTTAATTTTGGGTAAAATAAATATGAACATCTAAACCCACCCAGAAAAACTACATTCAAAATAATTTGAAAAGTCAAGTGTGATTTACTTTTGAATTCAAATTCAAACATGTACAAAAATTGCTTATATAAATTGTATACCATGAAGAGAAATAAATTACTTACCTAGAGTTGTTCTGTTATGTAAAATGAGGAATATATGATACCCAAACAAAGAGATTAAACTCAAACCAAACATCACAGATGCAAAAAATAAAAATAAAATATGTAATCGGCTAGCTGTGTGACCTGTTTCATTGGCCTGAAAAAAAAAAAAAAAAAAAAAAAAAATAATGTGTATTACTTTGACATTATAATTTTGAAAGGAGTCATTATCAGAGATTTTTGGAAAATTGAATTCAAAAGAAGCCCAATTGTTCAAAATCTTTGAATTACTTTGACATCCTTAACCCTTCATTAGTCACATGAGGCGTTTTGTTATCTAGCAAATTTTTAAAGTACTTAGTTGGCAACTTGTTACTTTTGCTTATCCTCCTGATAGTGAGGGTATATAGCATGCAGTGTTGCTCAGTTTGCATGGTAGATAGACACCGGGGAACTATCCATTTCGGGAAATCTCGGGAAAGTGACTAACACAGAGTTAATACTGGCAGATTAAAGATATATGCAAACTATCATCATACTTATTATAAAACCCAGGTTGTGTGTGTGTGTGTGTGTGTGTGTGTTTCGTTTATATATTGGATGGGATTTCCTACATTTTTCAACCGATTTCAACAAAACTTCACAGGACTACGTAAAATTACCTTGCAGTGGTTCTGACAGCGCCAAAAATTGGAAAAAAACAATTGTTTTGCACAAAATCAATTTGAAAACACAATTAAGAGGCATCGCTGTTGAGAATGAAAGGGGGACAACTCATATCGAGTTATACTTATTATAAAACCCAAGTTGTTTGTGAGTGTGTGTGTGTTCGTTTATATATAGGATCGGATTTCCTACATTTTTCAACTGATTTCAACAAAACTTCACTTTTTTTAGCAGGTAGTGTTTCTTAGTATCTTGCACACTTTTTTCTTTATTTTTACATTCAGAATGCTTTAAAAATTCCATTTACAAGACAATTGTTTCTAATAAAATTCTATTCAGTCAGTAGACTCATAACAATTGAAAACAATGCTTTTGTTTGAGTTTGGGTTTGACCAATTCATAAAAAAAAAAAAAAAAAACTATTTAAGACATGCGTGTCCGTCAACCTTAAACAATAATCTTTGTCAATTTTATTTTTCAGTCTTTATGATGGTCGATACTTGATCTATCTCTTACTGTTACATCCCTGGGCAACGCCGGGCTCTACTGCTAGTAAATAATATATGTAAAAGATTTATAAGGATATCCAGTAAATAATGTTAACAAAATTTTGTCCAAATATTTTGGTATTTTTTTAACATTTCTTACAGTTGCCAAAATAAGAACTGTCAATGTCTCTTATATATGAAATAAAATAAAGAAAAGTAGGAAATGAATCTCAATATAACGTTTCACCTTTATTAAACCTTCATCGGTGACCGAGATAAAAATGACAAAAGCAAAGAGACAGACTAGTGGAATGTTATGATTTTTGGTAGTTCTCATTGGTCAGAGACACATCACATGTATAAATGCAATAGATAATATATAAATATGTGCCAGGAATATTTAAGATGTTAAAATGTTTGATAATGTAAGAGTGTGTAAGTAAAGAAACACTTGTGTGTCTAGGTGTATGTTAGATGGTAACATTAATCCATATAAATATATAAGTGTGGGCACCTTGAGGTGGTGTAATGGTTAGCAAGCTTGTCTCGCTAGAACAATTACGACTGAGTAATGAGTTCAACCACCACTGGCTATGCTTGGAAAATCACTATAAATATATATGTGTGCGTGAGAAATGTCTATAGATGTCACCCTCGTATGTCATTAAATGTAGCAATATGTTGATATTTATAGCATTACTACTAACTTTAAACACTTGCTTAAAATGCCACGTCACCATCTCTCTACAGACCTATTATTCATGAATCTAAATTCTATTATATAAAATAATGAAAATTTACAAATCCTTTTAAGAAATATGAATGAGAAATACTTTAATAATAAATCCAACCAAAATATGGTATCTTACTTCATTTCACCAATCCACACAGAGTTGACGAACTCAGATATTCACCACACATACACTTACATGAGAATATAAAAATCCAGTTAAATACAAAATTATTGCAACATATTGTTACATTTCACTAACATATATGAGTGTGATATCTATAGACATTCCTCTCTCATACACACACACACACACTTACATGAATTAACATTACTGCTAAACATACACCTAGACATACACACTCTTATATTATCACACACAATATGTGTCTGATCAATGAGAACTAACCAAAAAATCACAACATTCCAGTACTCTGTACTTTTTCATTTTTATTCTCAATCTCTGATGGAAGCTTAATATAGGTGAAATATGTCAGATTAAAGACATGTTTCTTACTTGTTCTTTATTTTATATGGTTGGATTCCTATCCATATCTAAGTTAAATAAAAAATATTGAGAAATTAAAAAATTAAAATTTTCAGACAGACTGGGTATTAATATTTTTTTGTTTTATTATTTCAATTAGATTCCATGACTAGTTTCAGCCAGCATGGCCATCATCAGGAGAAAAAAAATTTCTGCTTGTTAGTAGCATGTCTCAACCAGTGGAAGAACACCAAAGCCGTCATAGAGTGGTTTAAAATGATAGACAACAAAAATAAATCCACTTTCATCCAATTTGACATTGTGGATTTTTATCCTTCCATCACAGACAGCATATTAAATGAAGCCATACAACTAAAGGCACAGCTAAATGTAAAACTAACGGATGGTGATATAAAATAATCAAGCATTGCCGAAAAATCCCTGCTGTTCCACAACAATGAACCATGGGTAAAGAAACAAAACCAAAAACCTGTTTGATTTAACAATGGGCAGCTACGATGGAGCAGAAATATCTGAAATTAGTAGGCATACTCATCCTATCATACCTGGCCAGAATCCTGGAGAAAAAGGACACAGGATTATACAGAGATGATGGTCTTATCTTAATAAAATTACCCAATGGCCCCAAAGTAGACAAATTCAGGAAGAAAATAGTGAACGCCCTAAAAAACATTGGATTCAAAATAGAGATAAATACAGGCACAACAATAGTAAACTTCCTTGATTTCACTCTTAACCTGATCAACAACACATACGAACCATACAAAAAAAAAAATGACACCCCAACTTACGTACACACATCCTCCAACCATCCACCTTCTATCATCAAACAAATACCAAAAAATCAATCAGCCGCAGACTATCTGAGAACTCATCTAACATACACATTTTCAATAGTAAAAAATGCCATACAACGAAGCACTAAAAAAAAGTGGTTACAAACAACTACAATATATATCCTCCACAGCCAAAACGCAGAAACAGAAAGAGAAGCATTATCTGGTTTAATCCACCATATAACAAAACTGTTAAAAAGCGAACATAGGCAAAATATTCCTAAACTTAATAGAAAAACACTTCAAAATCTGGAAAACAAACTATCAAAAATATTTAACAAAAATAACGTAAAGATCAGCTACAGCTGTACAAAAAAATATAACATAAATAATTAAAAGCCACAACAAAAAAAATGACAACCTACAAAATATAACCAAGGATCCAATATGCAACTGCAGAAACAGAACAACATGTCCACTCCAGGAAATTGCCAACTTATGAACACTATATACATGGCCAAGGTAAGTACAAACAACAACACTATGTACTACATCGGTGCCACTTTTTTTTTCATTCAAAATGAGGAATAACAATCACAACCTTTCATTCAACAACAGGAAATATTCGAACAGCACAACACTTTCTACATACATATGGCAGCAAAAAAACAAAAAACATCACACCAACAATAAGTTGGGAAATATTGAAAAAAGCTCCTGCATACAACAACATTACGAAAAAAATGCCTACTTTGCCTACACAAAAAAAAGTAGCAATAATATCACACAAACCGCAAAAGAACTTACTAAACAAAAAATCAGAGATAATCTCCAAATGTAGGCATGAGAACAAATTACCTATTATCCGAATTCATACCAAACGATAAAACAAACAAACCACCAACAATCACAATTTAATTTCAAGATACCATCAAAATAATTGCATCTATCATTATTATAATTGCACCACCATTAGTAATCACTTTTTACTACAATACCATTTAACTAACAATATTATCATTACCACCAACACTTTAGCACCATCACTTACACATCACACCCACTATTAACATAAATCCACTACAATCTTTATTACTCCCCCAGCATATTTAATACCTTAATACAATATGATCAGATATAATTTCCATATGTAACCATGAGAATAAACACCTATTACCAGGTAGCTTTAATATAATAACAATAATAATTTTGTAATTAAAATATTAAAAATTATAGCAATCTCCAACTACCATAATTTTACACAGAATACCTATTATCAGGATTTATACCAAAATAAATTAATACATATAACAAAAAATAAAACAAAATAAAATAAAACACCAACAACCACTTCTTAGTTCAAATTTATCACCACTATAAGTACATTCATGGTTTTATCATTCTCCCACCACCGTTACTAATCATTTCTACCAATTTATAATTTCTACCAATTTACAATAACTATTAGCTAAATATCATTGTCTCCAATCCCTTGAAACATTACTATCACATCATACCATATAGACCCGTTATTAAATTGAACTATATCTCATCCAGCACATTGAATATTAAACTAAACATCACCATATAAATTAACCAATAAGGATTACAAATTTCTACCTGTTACATATACACAGTCACCAAAAAACAAACAAATAACCAGCTTTAAATATAACAAATAAAGCCCCATTTTTTTTTTTTTTTTTCAATTTAAAATTAATAATAATTTTTTTACCTATCATAATTTTACACAAACCCCACCACACGTATATACATATACATGCGAGGAAATATTTTTCAGCGGAAAATACATATAATATGACATGTATACATTCACGAGACATTTCGAGACATTTCCGCCACACTTCCAATGTTTAAATTTCAACATTTCAACATACAAATGCGTATGTATAGATATAACACCACCCATATACATACATGTGTCATAGCCGAAACTGCCCACATATGTTTATATATGTATGAGTCCTGACGGACGACCAAGTATGTATATGTGTCTGCATAAATCGATGTTTGCGTTAGTACGATGAATGACAAAACGACGAAATTTCCCCACCACTTCCACAATAACACCAATACACGCAATCTACATAAACCCAAATTTTTTAAAACATTAATCAGTTTGTCTGACGATCGCTAAAGCGTGAAACCCAGGGTCACAAACTCACATCTATCCAACCAAATATATATATATATATATATATATATATATATATATATATATATATATATATATATATATATATATATATAATATTTTTATTTAAAAATAAAAATGACTGACAAGGTACTATGATTAAGCTCAATTTTTAAAAAAAATATATATGAATGTTCTAAATATCCAAGCACTTTTGGCTTGATTCTATTAGCAACTATCAAAATTTTTAAAATTTTTTTTTATTTTTTTCATTTGTTTACGTAAATATTTTCATACATGTATCTAGAGTTATGAAATTTTTTTTTTTTTTCTAAACACACTCTGCATATTTGACCATGTTCATAATTGATGTTATTGAGGTTTGACTTTTTTTTTTTTTATTATTAATGCTTCCATTATTTTTAGTCTTTTCTTACATGTGCATGTGGTTATTATACTTATATTTTCTACTAGTATGTTGAAGATGGAGTTTCATAGGTTTTTTTATGTGTGTTTAAATGAGTTCTAATTGAGTTATGGTCAGAGAGATTTAATGTGAGTCTTCATGATAGGCATGTTGTGGTATGTTCTATATAATTATTTATAAATTTAGTTTGATCAGAAATGCTGTTCCTTAAGGAACATGTGAATTCTTAAATAATATTGGTTCTATGTAATTTGGATCTTGCAGACGAGTTGTTGTAGTTGATGATAAGGTTAACAATTTTTAAAAAATTTTATAGTAGATAATTTAATTTTTTTTTGTTCTGGCCAACTACGGCTGTTTACTTTATAATGTTTCTAAGGGAAAATTCATCCTTCTTATAATTTCTATTTGGTTTTTATAAGAAAATTACATTTAGATACTATAGATACATATGCAAAAGAAAAAAAAAAAAAAAAAAAAAACTACATATCAAGTTAAAAAAAGAAAAAAAATTCCTAATAATAGCTAATAGATGAAAGCACATTATATATAGAACATTTGGACAGTTTTTACACAGATTATGCCCAGAAAAGAAAACACTTATACAAACACAAGAAAAACAAAATAAAAAGCTAATTGCAGTACCGTGTCAGTAGCCTTTAATGAAACTTTATATATCTGATTCAGGTACCTCATCAAAACCACCAATTTCTAGGTGAGCTATATATATATATATATATATATATATATATATGTGTGTGTGTGAATGGCAGATGGAAATCAACTTTACTACACAACAGAACATTATCAGACAAGAAGTAATAAGAGTGATGAGAATAAGTGCATATGAAATCATTCAAATGGCATTTGTGAGTAATCATAAAAATCCATCATGTGCTTAAAGGAAATAATTTAACAATTTGGAATTGTTATTTCATTTATTTATTATTAGAATAATAATGTTAAAAATATAGCATAGATTATTTTTATATTATATTATAAATAATAACTTCATAGTAAATATCTGTTTATCTCAGGAGATAAAGGTAGTAGTTTGGTCAAAATTCAGACCTTTAGTAATGAAACTTCAGTGACTTCTCCAGGGTTCAGTCCTGGATGATGGTATATGGATGCCATGCACTGTCCAGACTACATGGTTGCTCTCAACAACAAGATCCCCAATTTTTTTTTTTTATTTAAAAAAAATAAAAAAATAAAATAAAATGTTAGGTAAACAAAAACAGTAGAAAGCAAGACAAATTATGAAATAGTCGGATATAAACAAACACAGATTGAAAATGTTGTTAATTTTAGAAAAAGATAGAAAAATGAAAATGTAAATCGATTTATTGTCAGTTGTTGCAATAGCAAAATAATTTTTCAAAATCATACATTGATTTAGTTTATCAATGTACTTTAAGTTATTCCACATAAATGTTTTTTTTTTTTTTATAAACTGTTTTTCGTATGTAAATAAATTTATAAGGCAAAGAATTTAGTTTCATAAAAAGTCTTTAAAACTTCCACCGATCATTAAAAATAAATAGTAAAATCAGTCATTCTTTTTAGACTTACTGTTATGAATTTCATCAAATAAATTATGACTGTTAATTGAGTGTCAAACTTATTAAATACTAGTCTATTTTTTTTCTACAATAAATCCAAACATATACATTCAGCTGATAAAAATTAATGTTTTTTTAAAAATCTTATCAATCATAAAATAAAAATTATGTCATTGTGTGTGTGTATGTAACGTTTTATATATTGGAATAATTTCCTACATTTTTCAAATCCATTTCAACAAAACTTCACAGGACTATATAAAATTACCTTTTTATTGGTTCTAACAGTGCCAAAAATGGGAAAAATATAATTGTTTTTGCACAAAATCAATTTGAAAACACGATTAAGAAACATCGTGAAAAAAAAAAGGGGACAACTCACATCAGGTTGTTTGTGTGTGTCAGTTCCTTTAAATATGGGAGCTGATTTCCTATATTTTTCAACCATAAAACAAAATAGTCTTCAATTTTTTTTTTTTTTGGCAGGTAGTGTTTCTTATTCTCTTGCACACTTTTTTCTTTATTTTTTTAACATTCAGAATGCTTTAAAAATTCCATTTACAAGACAATTATTTATAATAAAATTCTATTCAATTGGGAGACTCATAACGATTGAAAACAATGTTTTTTTTTTTTTTTGACCAATTCGTTAAAAAAAAAAAAAAAAAAAAAAAATTAAGTATCAATGAAACAATAATCTTGTGTCAATTTTATTTTTCAGTCTTTATGATGGTGGATAAATTGATCTATCTCTTACTGTTATATCCCAATTTTTATTTATTCTAAATATAGTATATATAATAAAACATTAGATGAACAAAAACACTAAAAAAAAGACAGATTATGAAAATAGTCATGCATAAATAAACAATTTATCAAAAAATTTGTTAATTTTAGAAAAAATAGGAGAAACAAATGACTTCATAATCTCCAACTATCATAACCTTTAATTCAGATTTATATTTTATTTTTTATATATTTTTTCAATATTATCAATTGTACAGATATTTGTGTTTATTTGATTCTTCTTATAATCAGTCTTGTTTTTTATTCAGTGTTTTATTCTAATGTATTTGTATATATATATATATATATATATATATATATATACATAAAAACAAAAAATATATATATATATATATATATATTTAATATATTTATATATATATATATATATATATATATATATATATATATATAAAACTATTTTTTTTTAAAAATTGGTATTATATATATATATATATATATATATATAGAGAGAGAGAGAGAGAATGATAACAAAATAAAAATAGATTTAAACAAACGTTTTTTTTTTTATTTTTTTTTTTTTATTTTTTTAGGATCCTTTTGGAAAAAACGCTTTTTAAAAAATGTATTTTTAATATCATATAAAAACAAATCAAGACACATTAATAATCTCCAAGAAATCACAGGGTGGTTTTTATATATGAAGAATTCTTAAGTCTTGTTTTATTTTCTACTGTGTAGACGTTATGATTGTTTCAACATTTGGTGTGTAGCAATTCACTTCTAAATTTGTATGAGGGTCACTCAGTTGTTCTTGCAGGGAGACAAAAAAATTTTTGATTTTAATCAATCATAATGAATGTATAAAATACCCTTTTGTTTGCATATGCTTGGATGGTAGAATTTGATATACAAAGCCCCAATGAATAAGATGGCATACCCTAGCAAGCATTATGTAGAATTGAAAAGAAAAATCCTCATATTTTTAGCACAATCAGGATTATCCAATAAATGTTGCCCAATTTATCAAATATCATTGAACTACTTGATATAATTTTTTTTTTTTTTTTTTAAATACAATTATATGAACTACTCAAACGCAAAATAATGTAAAATTCATGTTTGTAATCCGTTTTTCTAAACTTTTCAATTCATCCTATGTAAAACGCTTCACATCAGCATTTGAATTTGTATACAACTAAACTTCTTTGAAAATAGGACAAATGATCCTTAGTAAAGGAAGGGAACACAGATGTTGTTTGAAAAACAATGCACAACTTAACAGCAAACTGAAATTCTTCAGACAACAGCTGACACTTCCTGTCTAGCCAAGACAACTTTAAATAAATAGGACAGTGACTAAAAAATTTTAAAACCACTGGTTCTTTAAAGCATCTGATTTTAATACCTTTCACATGTTTGATGATACTATTTTAAAAATCCATTATTTTTAAAAAAATTTTTATATAAAAAAAAGTTCTCCATCTAACAAATAAAAATTTCATCAGATCATTTAAATTCATGATGAACTAATGTGGAAATTAAACCAATTTTGCATACCTTTTATCATATAAAAAAAAAAAAAAAAAGACATTTATATTATTTCAAATTTCCCTATATATATATATATATATATATATATATATATATATATATATATATATATATATATATATATATATATATATATATGTATATATGTGTGTGTGAAAATATATAGAAAATAGGAAGGAACTGGTTAGGTAAATAATCCAAAGTCCCTTAGTATTTTAGTTATTATTTTTAAAATAGTGCTCGATACAAAAGTAGAGCAGAAATATAATTATTTATTTAAAAATATGATTCCAAAACGCTACATAAGAAGTCTCATGTTTCAAAACAAGAGCCGAAAACTTCAATATAATTATTTAAATTAAATTGAGTTAAAATAAGCTCTGTTCTATCTTCCAACGAAATTTTTTTTTGGAATAACGTATATCTGAAATTTACGTGTTTTAAAAATTGAAATCAAAATTTCCATGGTAACAGCTAGGGCGAATTGTTTAAATTGGGTAGGCGAGTGTTGGGTGTTAATAATAAATATCAGTATAGAGTTACTTTCATAGATGTCAGGGAAAGGTAGGGGTGTCTAAATTTTAAACGGAAGATGTATTAACCCTCGTCTAGTTTGCATGTCTATGGAGATTTATTTATTTTTTTTATTTTTTTTTTTTATGAAAGGGATTTGTGCATATAAAAAAAAAAATAAAAACTGTCGTAACGTTTGTTTTTTGACGACTTCAATTTAATTTAAAACAATTTTTTTGAAGGTTTTAAACTATTTTTTTGAAACATGGATTCTTATGTTATATTTTTGCATGAATTTAGTATTTTTCAAACCATAAATGATGATTGGGCTATATATATATATATATATATATTAAAGGCATTTTTGAAATAAATATAGACAGACTGCCCTTTAAGGTAAATTATCAAGAACATTAAAAGCTGTAAAATGAGGGGAATAATAAAAATCAAGTTTATTAGCTGACCCCATATGAAGAGAGAAGGGAGATCACCACCCTCTGTGGGATCAGGTTGAGATCATAGACAAGGAACAACATTGGAAAATTTGTAAACTTATAAAATTCAAATATATATTATTCCAAAAAATCTCCTTGAGCTGACCAAGCATAGAAAACTTTAATACAATATGGGAACCAGTAATAAGGAGTTTTGAGCCAGAGAAAAGCGATAACAACAACAAAAGTTGCAATATGAGCTCTTGGTAAAAAAAAGATGCAATGATAATTCTTAAAATTGCAATCTGAGCACTGGTAAAAATGGTTGCTGAAGACATTAGGTTTATAATACCCAGAAAAATTCATACATGTTGGTCCTCAAGGACACATGGCACAGTGGATAAAGGCATTGGTTAGGTCCAAAGTGTGTGAGTTCAATACCCAGTTTAGGCAGTGGAGAACTTTCAGACATCTATTAAAACAAACATGTGGAAAAGAACAGTATATATATAAGTGAAACGAAATAAAGGGTCAAGTTCGACATTCCAACCACCTGAAGAAGGCCGGAGCATACAACAGCCGAAATGTTTTTTACATGTTATTTATATCTATGCTTAGACTGTCGTGTTATCTGAGCATAGTTTGTAAATCAATTTTTTTTTTTTTCAATCTTATTCTATTGTCTTTCATTTTGATTTCATAAACATGGTGTACATCCAGTTCTCAATTCATACACTGTCTATCATACCAGATTTTTAAATGTTCCATACACTTTTTAACCTTTTAAATTTATGGATATATATGATCTTTCACCTTTAATGAAGGGTTTTATTTTAGTGAGGTACCTGCATAGCATGTGGCTGCTTTTGAACCAAATTTTCTATAGATCTTTCTTCTCTGCTATACTTCTAATGTGTAATAGAGTAGTTGTAATTAGTTATGTTTTTTTTCTAAGTTTATACATCTACTGATGGATGTTGCTAGTATGTTTGCAATTAATATCTTTTGAAAGTATCACTTATACTGATCACATGTCATTTGTATTTCTCCAACTCATTGTATATGTTTTGCTCAGTGTTATAAGCAATGAATCTCTTTGTCTGTATATTGAATGGATGGTTGAATCACTTTATACTCAGGACATTTAATTACTTGTTTCTCTAGTGAACTGTATTGAAGATTTTATACAAATTTGTACAGATCAACAGCACTTTAATGACTTCCTAACAAGGCCAGAGTAAGGTGTTATCTACATACCGTTTATAATCAATGTGTTGCATTCTCCAATATAACCAATGTAGATGTAAATATATTCAATTATTTTGCTATCAGAAGTCATTTGTATCTTATTAACAACCAAGTGAAATAATTGTGACAAATACATAATAGTATTTATTGGCCATTCCCTTATCAGGAAACATCTGGCATTCATTGACTGAGCAGCCAGTGCTACTTTTGGTTGAAATTTATAAAATCTTCATTTAAAAAAATGTTTCAGAAAAACAGGTTTCTCAAGTCCACTGTTTACAGTACTAATAAGGATTTCCTTCCTAGCATTTTGTTTGAAGTAGCATAGAATGTCAACATCTTGTTTATGTCATTTTCTCCGAGTTACATGTACTATTCATTTTAAACCAGTTGTTGCTGCTGTTGAAAGTCCTCAAGCAATGATGTTTCTGTTATTTGGTAAAGTTCTTTGTGATTCTGTAGTGCCAGTCCATAAGGCTTGAAGTAAGATGGTCCTCACTAAGACCTACAGGTTCCATTTGCTCAATTCTATTTTTAATCATTGATCTTAGAATGCAGTTGTATACAGCTGATAGTTTAGATATTTCTGAAGGAGTTTCATATCAATACCATGCATAGCATCAAAGTCTTGATTTGACAAGGTTATTTAAGAATATGACAAGTTTTTAGTTTAATGTTTTGGTTTAATCAAATCTAATAGAGTTACTTATTAAGATTTAAACAGTTTGTTAAAGACTAAACTTTAAAGCAATAACGTAAAAATAAAAAAAATAAAAACATGGACCTTTGTGTCTGTAAAATAAACAAGTGTCAAAAAAAGTTTTTTTTTCTTTTGACACCACTATTATTTTAACTACCTTCACTCCTTTCCAATGTTTATTCTTTTAAAAATAATTGTAATAAAATCTAAATATATAAAAGTGAATTTATACATTTTCTTTGTTCTTGAGAATTGTCAACTCAAATAAAAACTATTATATTGGAGTGATTAGCAAAACATATGCTAATTATCAATTGATTTTAACAATATAAAATGGTAAATAAATAAGGATTTCCTTATAGTCGGTTCACAATTTAGTAAATGTTTCTAAATTTATAAATAAAATTTTTTTCATATTTGTTTCTTTATAAATTGGTAAATGATACATATTACATTGTATTAATTCTAAGAATGTTGTAAATATGAAATTATTCCCATAAATAAGCAGTCTAATAAATAATGTAATAATTAAATGTAAATTTAATATTTTTTTTGTAAATTCTCAAAAATTGTATAAATTCACTTTATCATGTGTTTCGGTTTTATTACAGTTCTAAAATCAAAAAAAAAAAGGATAAAAATTATTTTCTGAGGATGGAAGGTAGTTAGAATAATATCAGTCTCAATGGAAAAATAGTCATTTTGACACTATTTTTTGTGCACACAAAGGTCCAAGTTTGCTAAAAATATATAGTAAATATTTGTAAAAAAAAAAAAAAGAAAAAGAAAAAAAGGGGGGGATATTTGACTCATTTATCCATAATAATAATAAAAAAATCAAATTCATCAACTGAAGCCTCATTTTTTGTCTAAGCATTTACATTCTTTTGAACGACATTTTTTATTTTTTAAAATCAACAAAAATGCTTTCAAAAAGGCAGAAATAATATTACAAAAAAAAAAAAAAGAAAAAAAAAAAAAAAAAAGAGAAATATAAAAAATTATTTGATGGTAATGTGTTAATGATAAACAATTCAAAATTCATTATCAACAGCACCAATAGAATAATTTTATTAAATAAATTATAGTGCTTGTTGGTTAATGCATAATCAAAAGAGAAGATATTAACTAGACAACAAAAATCATAAATAGAAAGGGAAAAAAAGCTTTAACTATTTTTTTAAGTAATAATTATTGTGCATGTAAATTTAAAAAAATCTGAAATTAAAAAATTTATCTGTTGTAAAATGTGCAATTGTTTTACTAAAATTGCAATTGGAGGTTATAAAATTTTGGTCATTATGTAAATAGTATTTAAAAAACAATATATTCTTTTACTTAATTTTCTATATTTCATTATTTTCAAGGTACCATGGATAATATTAATGTTGCTTGAAAATGAGGTTTTGTTTCATCTAGCTAATGTTACCTTATGTTGTCAAAAAGGTAATTCTTTTACAGATGAAGGTCAAGAGGGATGCCTTACAATAATGCACTAAATGTGAATCCAAAATGAAAGCAAGATTTTAGATAATTTAACAGTAAAAGAAAACAAACTTATATACTGATAATTTCTATCATTTGGTTTAGTTTGTTTAATAAACTATATAACTCCTTATATATCATTTAATATAAAAAATTTATATGTTGTGTGTGTTAGTAATTTCTTTTACAAAAACGTGTTTGTGGTAATATTTTTATACTATTTTTATGTATTCAAAACACCATCATTATTTATTTTTGACAAGAAATAATTGAATAACCCCAAATATTTTGTGGTTCATTATTTAACCATATCTGGGACCCTAAATCCAGGAATTACCCTTTTTGTCAAGTGGAAAACGAACAACAGCAATTAAGAGTTTTCCCATTCTTCTCAAAACCTTATCATAGGCCTTGTTTAAATATAAAATATCATCATTTTATGGATGGATAATTTCTAAATAATTGCATAAACACAAGCAGCTAGAAAAGAAAGAAAAATTGCAAGTTTTATTTTTTTGTTTAAATAGGTATGTATTTTATTAATAATAAGCTGCACATTAAAAATACAAACCAATCAATGTCTTAGAATAGAGTCTTGTAAATTGGCAGCGTTATTGTCATAGAATATATTTTTTGGATTTATATCATTGTATTGTTTATTTTTAAACTTTCCAACTCTTACAGATTTCCTCTTCAACATCATTTAAAATGCTACTGGATACTGGTGGAAGATCAAAGGGTTTAAGTATTCAAAACAAAATAAAAATACAAGAATATAAGACTGAAAAGATGATTTTATAATAAAAATGATATCTCATTTTCAAAATTCAAATATTTACACAAGCTGATTGATTTTACCTTATAAAATTGAATATAGTAAATTATACAAGGTGTATCAAAAAAATTTTACAAAAATATGAATGGGGACAGGTTCGCATACATAAAAAAACAAAACAAAAATATATATAAATATATGTCCACAAATCCTTTGTTATTAAATTTACGATAGATGCTGTTAAATGTACAGTCCAAGATACAATCTCAAAATGTTTTTACAAACTTTAGGGGTAGGTTCCTGACGCCAAAACAAGGTAAAATGTCCATATAAACATATGTCCAAAAAGCCATCATTGTACCTCAACACAGCAACTCATAACAAATAGTAAAAAATATCCCCTGCTTGCTTCTACAAATGCATGCACCCATCAGACTAATGATTGGTGGACCCTTTCAAATACTCCCACATAGTGTTGAATAGTTTCACAAGCACCAATGACATGTAGATGAAATGTTTCTGTCAGCTGCATAAAACAGTTGTTTTAGGTGGTTCCACAGATAAAAATCCAAAGCATTGAGGGGTGGAAAATGCACAGGCCATGACACCAGTCCTCCCCTATGTATCTATATTTCATGGTAAATGTTAGCAGGTGCATCGCAATCAATGTAACTAAAAATTGAGCAGGTCTGGAAGTGTGTTTGAAATAAAATCCTTGTAGACAGCTCCTGTAAGACATGCTGGGAGAATATATGGACCTACCAGACAATTCCAGTCCACACATTAATCATAACCTGATGCAGTTGTCTAGTCTGTATTGTATCATGGGGATTCTGATCTGCCCACAAATGTTGGTTGTGTAAATTTGTTATTCCATCTCTTCCAAATGTTGCCTCAAGACTGAAGAGACAAACGATGAATTGGCAGTTTGTGCAATAAACCAGTGGCAAAAGTTCTCTTGTGGTGAGTGATCAGAGGGTGAAAGACCCTGCGCATATTGCAAATGATACAGATACAAGAGATGCACTTGAAGTACCCTCCATTCAGTACTATGAAATGTATGACATGCTAGGCCCACTTGATGTGTACTGATAGCTAGTTCATCTCCAACTGTCTGTAGAATGTTTTCTTTGTAGTCAGGCATACAAGTGGATCTTGGTCTTTCTTGATCCATAGTTTTTGGTGCCACAGATCATGTCTCAGAAATGCGATGATAAACAGCAGCAAAGGTTGGATGGCTTGACTGCCTTTGGTTTGGAAATACAGTTTGATACAGCAGTGCAGCGTCACAGCCATATGTAAAAATTATATCTGCCTTCTCACAATATGAATATACTGCCATTGTTAAATGGAACACTTCAGTTAACTCACAACTACATAAGTTAAAGACAGACTAAACACAAATGACAAATGTAACCTAGTCTACATAGCAACACAGTGCCATCTACTGTAAACTTTTTAAAAATTTAAAAATGAAATTTAAGGATTTGCATGCTTGTTTATATTTGTCCCTTTTTTTCATCCCCCCCAAAGTTTGTAAAAGTATTTTTGATACACCATATTGGAATATATATATATATATATATATATATATATATATATATATATATATATAAAATATAGAAGAATTTTTTACTTAAAAAAATATGCACTGATATGCATTGTTATATATAAAAAATAAGATATATTTATTTGTTCATTTATTTTATATAAACGTCCAAAATGTATACATAGCAATAAAATAATTTTTTAATTACTTTTCCTTTTTGCTCAAATCCAATGAAGCTTCAGAATCACTTTTAAAAAAAAATTGTAAAAGTTAAAAAAAAAAAAAAAAACCTAAAAAAGGTTTAAAATTTTATCTTTCAAAAAGAAAAAGTTTCATATTCAAATTGATTTGACTTCTCGTCCTAATTCATTTAAAAATTGAATGCTTATTTATTTTTTTTTTATCCTCTGGATATGGGAGAATTTTTAGCACCTATGTATTTACCTAGTTTTTATAAATATATATATATATATATATATATATATATATATTTGGTTGGATAGATGTGAGTTTGTGACCCTGGGTTTCACGCTTTAGCGATCGTCAGACAAACTGATTAATGTTTTAAAAATTTGGGTTTATGTAGATTGCGTGTATTGGTGTTATTGAAGGAATGGTGGGGAAACTTCGTCAACTTGTCATTCATTGTACTAACGCAAACATCGATGTATGCAGACACATATAAATACTTGGTTGTCCGTCGAGACTCATTTGTATATAAACATATGTTTTTTCGGATATGACATATGTATGTATAAAATGAAGTTTTTTAAGCCTCGCGCACCAATACACACAATCTAAAGCGTGAAAATTCTGGAACTTACATTTATCCAACCAAATTTGTTAGCTCTATCTGATATTGAGTGCTTTCTAATAAAATTACCCGTCATAAATATAAATAATTATATATATATATATTTATTTATATACACTTTTTTAAAGAACAAAAATATATAAATATATATATATATATATATAATATATATATATATATATATATATATAAAAATATGCTTTTTTTTTCTTCTATTTGATGAGGAAAGAACTAAAGCAGATCATGTTATCAGTGAAATTATTTACATTGAATGTGTAAATATAAAACAAAATATGAAGTTTCTAACAAACCTCAAATGTTTTTGTTCCCTTTTCTGCAAAATGTCCTTACAAAAAAAGTTTTAAAAATTCCCAAAATGGGTTAAAATAGAATGGCAGATAGATATCTCAATTTCAAACCTCCATAAACAATAAGGTTTACCTTTAATTTTAACTAACCAAATTCTAAAAAAAACCTGAAAAAAACAGGTGACACTGTCAAAAGAAATCTTGATATATCGATAACAAATCAATTGTCTATTCTGAGTGCAACAATGAACCTAAAAATACAAAAAATTATTTCCTCCTTAGTTTTTTATATTCAAAATAGAAAAGCATAAATATTAGATATTAGAATTTGCTCATCTTATGATGTGGGTTAGGATTAGGGTGTGAATATTTAAAAATTTGTATTACACTCATCCTTTGCTTATTTCAATGGTGAAGTAATCCATACATCTAAGAGTTAATGATTTAAGTTGTTTTTATTAAAAGAACAGTTATCAGCATAATTGATATGGCAGCTGCTGACAGTAAAAATATATACTTTTGTTTTTAGAAGTGATGTGTAGTTCATCTGAAGGACTATATTGATTTTGATCATGCATCAAAATAAGATAAAATTTGAGATTATATGAAAATTAAAATATAAAATCTTTCAAAGTGATTAAAATGGATGAGTTTAAATCTGTTTGAAAAAAATTTCAAAAAAAATTAATTTATTTACCGATATTGCAGAAAAAATATTTTTGATTTTTCTTTTTATTTAAAAAAAAAAATTAATTTTCTACATTCATTTGTGTGACCACTTACTGACCTTCTGAGGCAGGACACCTTGTAAAAACATAAAATACTGAAAAAGCAATATTTTAAACTTATAAATAAACAGATCTAATATTTTATTTTCACTGAGACAAGATTTACATTCAATTAAATGCTAAATTTTTTTCTTTTTTACATATTGCAATTATTACTTTTTTTTTTTTTTTTTTTTTTGAATTTTTTTTTAATTAGTGAACATACAATTATTTAGAATACACATAGCTTTACATTTGTCTTTATATAGATTGAAGTTTTATAAAAAAAGTCAAATGTTTTTTAAAAACTTGTAAAATTAGTTAATGAACTTCAAAATATTTTAGGATATGCTAAAAAATATATTTCATATTGTAATTTGAAAGATTAACTTTTTAAACCGTGGTACTTGGTTTTGGGTGTAAATAAAAGTGAGTAATCATATTTTGCATCAGTGTAAATCAATTTTAAGTTTGCTGATGTCCTGAAAAAGTGCTGTCATTATTTCATCTATTTAGACTTATCTTCATGTTTCTTATTTGGTCTTGCTTAGATGTAAGCAGGATTGAAAATCTTTATTTTTATTTATTATTTTTATAAAATCTCAGTATTAAAAAAAATTTTCCTTAACAATTAAAAAAATCACCAAAACAAATTAACATTAAATATCTGCAATCATTTAATACACATGAGATGTTTATTTAGTTTTTAATATTGTTTCAAGACACAGAGCATATATTTTTTCAAATTTAAAAATCATTTTTGACGGATACTTATTTTCAAATTTTGGAATATTTAAAATAATAAATTTGTATATCAATTTTATTTTCAAATTTACCATCTTTAATGTTTGATAAAATAATATTAAATTTAAAACATTAAGAAACTTTCTTTTAAAATTTGAAACAACATTTCTCATATTATATGTATTTAAAATTAAAAAGATATGCTTTGACCAAATTCATTTTTAAAGAAAAAAAAAACATTTATATATATATATATAAATTATATATATATATATATATATATATATATATATATTTATATATATAAAAAACCAAACATTATAAAAATAAAGACATTTGTGTTTTGGAAAAAGTTCTAAAGTTTTCATTGAAAATCCGACAATTATTTGATTTTTGAAAATACATTGAAAACAATGTTCTTTTCAACTAAAAACAACATGTCTAAAAAATTAAATCATTATCTTTCTTTGAATCCATTCTTAAAAAATCCAAATTTTAAACATGATACAAAGAATACATTGTTAAAAAGGCTTTAAAAAATATGGAAATAAACTTTTTTCTGCTCAAACTGTGTTTTTGATTAAAAAGGTGAAGATAAAACTCCCATGCTAGACAGTTTTTGGCAAAAGTTGGACAAATTACAGGCATTATCATCTTTTCCCAAAGTTCAAACATAAGAATTTTCATTAAATTTTTATATAAAGAATTATCTATGGTTTTAATACACATTGAGACCAATGACAACTGATTTAAACATAAATTGAAAATACCAGTGTTTTTGTTTTTTTTAGTGTGTTTCATCTAAATATTTTTTGAAAAGATTTGAAATGCAAAAAGTTTTTAAATAATGCCTTGTTACTTGAAAACAATTTTCCTATTTATTCTCTTAGAATCCTGTTGGATTCTGATCCATATTTGATCTGCATTTGATATTTAAATTTATTGGAAATTAAATATTTTTTTTACTAAAATGATTTAAAACTCCTCAAACTTGATAAAAACAAAGTTTTGTCAAAATGTTTATTATTAAGAGGAAAGACCAAAGTATTTTTAGCAGGAATGGTATGAACTAATTCATGAAAATCAACAGATAATATGCTGTCAATAAGTAAAGACAAATAAATGATTATATATGGAAGAAAGTTATTTTTGATAACAATTAAGGTCTGTATTTTTTGGCATTAAAATCAATCAAAAATGGCCATTTCTGACACCTTTGTAAACAAGGTTAATTCTTGGTTTTAAAATTCTTGCAAAAATAAAATATATTTTTCTGAAATGTTATTTGAGGAAAGTTAGCAAATTTAAAGTTAAATTAATCTGTTTTGAAACAAACATTACTTGTAGCATAAAATGCATACAAACATTTAACCACAGGCACTTGTTTTTCTGATGTGTTGATTTATTAACATTTGATTAACAGCTGAATATATTCATAGTTCAGTATGATGTAGCAGATGATTTTTTTTTTAATATGGGGATGGGGGTGAACACTTAAAATACGTAACCTTTTAATGATAGATTTATTGATTTGTACACCTATACCCTAGAAATTCTGTACATAATAAAAAATTGAAATTCTTATAAAAATATTTGGGGGTTGTCAAATTGTAATAAGTTTTACAATATATAATTAGTAAATATAGTTTTACTTAAGAATTAGCTCATTGAAAATGAATTTTAAAAGATTTCAAAACTTTATGAATTATTCAATTTAAAATTATATAAAAAAATGATAACAAATCTTGTAAAAATTCATTTTTCATTAAAAAAAAAAAATTTTTCTTCTTCAGAAAATATTGCTTTCATATATATTATTAATAAAAGCAATAAGGAGATTCTCTAGTTAAATAATATCTTAGTTTTATTGCATTTTTAAATTTAGAACAGATTTTCAGTAAGACCATGTCCAATTTTACAAAAAAATTGATTTAAATTCATCAAAGAAATTCTGCTGTCACTAATATAGTCACTAAAAATGAATTTCCCAAATTTTCATAAAATTAAGAGGCTGAAACATCTGTAAAAAAAAAAACAAAAAAAAAGATTTTCTAAAAAAAAAAAAAAAAAAAAAAAAAATTGATTCATTTGTAAGTCCTGAAAATTTCATTAAAAACTGACAATTATTTGATTTTTGCAAGAATTTCCAAATTAATATGTCTGCAAAAAAGAGGCGAAAATTTGCTATGCTAAAAGCAAGAAAAACAAGTTTTTTTTTTTAATCAAAATATTGAATGTCCTAAAAAGGAGCAAAAAATTAAATATTCAAAAAATACTTTCAAAGTTCCTCTTAATAATAACAATGCTTTTGACGTTAAAACTCTTCATTACAGTATGCTAATTTTTTAACATTTTCATGAAGGTACCTACATTACAGTCAATTATACATAAAGAGAATAATAATAAACTTGCTTGCCTGTATGTCTTTGTAAAGTATGTATTAATCTATTCAATTTACTCAAGAGAAAGAAGTTCTTGAGTGGGCCAACAATGTCACTGAATTATGAAAAAATCTCTAGTGAAAAATAGCTCTGCAGTCAATGAAATACATTTGTAGAGGACTGTGAACAGTAATAATAGCACAGCTAATAATGGAACAAGTGATAACCTTGATCGAGTGTTACATGGAATTGGTCACAACATGAGATTCTAGTTATTAAATTCTGTTTTTAAAGGCTGATATAAAATGGTGTACTTATATCTAAACGTATCTGATTTTTATTATAATTGCTTTTCATAAATTTTAAACGTATAAATTTATATTAACAAATGGAGGGAAAACAATTCTTTTTTTGCTAATATTAAATACCATATATACTTGTGTATCATGTGACTTTTGAAGACCTAATTTTGAAGCTAATTTTAAGGGGGGTTGTATCATACACGAGATATAAAATTAGTGCATGTACTGTTGGCCCTGGCTATGCTGTTGACCAAACTATATCTCCATTTATTATAGTCAAATAGTACAGCTGTATTTAAAATAAACATGATTTTGATAAAACTGATATTTTTACTTCACTGTATCCAATAATAATGCATGTAATATTCACATATTAGTATCATATTATAAAATACAAACATAGCAAATATGCATCTTTTCTGTTGTATATGTTTATAAGATGTTTAGCTGTTTCTCATTCAGTTGTTTATGGCTGTATGTATTTACGTAACAAGTATAGTGTTACTAACAATACTTTTATCATTCTCTTTTATTTTTTTTTTTAACTTATTTAACGAGAGGATGGGGGTAAAGAGATAGAGGAAAAAAGGTTAGCCTATTGTAATCTGGTCTCTCAAAAAAGGAACTTGTATGATATAAAAATAATTTTATCATGTATCTTGTATAAGTGAAAATTTGAGGATCACACAATATGTAGGATTGCTCATTACACAAGTATATATGGTAAATAAATAAAAGGTTACATATGATGATATTAAATGCATATTAAATGATATTATTAAATATTATTAAATGGTAAATAAATAAAAGGTTACATATGATATTTTTAAAAAAATTAGATTTCATTCAAAACCAACTTTTTTGCTAATAGTGTATATTTCAATAGACTTATTTTTTCCTATTTTTTCACTGGTGTCATTTTTTTTCCTATTGTTCCACTTGTGTCGTTTTACCATGCCATTATTACCTAAATTTGTAGAGGACATAAAAAAAAAAAAAAATACCCTTTAAAAATTTGAGGAATACTGAAGAATAGATTCTTGGTGAAATAATGAAATCAAGTTCAAAAGATATGTGTAAAGAGAATGAAGTCAAGCTAAAACATTGAATAACAAAAAGGTGAAAAACAAGCAAATAGTGTAGATTTTTTTTTAACATTGTATGGAAACTTAAGTATCCAAATTTCAGCAGTTAAGGCTCACCATAACAAGATTTTATATAAAGCCATTAAAAAATGACTTTATATAAAATCTTGGTATGAAAATCATCCTTATTGCATTCTAAACTAGAGAATTTCTCCAATTCAGTTCTTATTCTCAGCACATTAAAAACTTGTCACATGATTCTGTCTGATATTTCAGTGTAAGATTGTGGAGTATGAAGTCATTTTTACATACTAGATACAATATACATCTAAGGAAGTTCAAATTTAATTTACTGAAAGTAAAAAGGTAATTGTTCAAATATTTTAAGAAAAAAAAAGAAAAAAAAGTGATCATAAGAAAAATTATCACATATTTAAGTAAAAGTGAAATACTCACTGTCCAAAATTCAATAAAGTATTGTAGTGATGTTGCAGCCACATATAAACAGTATAAAAGAGAATATCCTAGAAACAGCACAAAATATTTGTAATTTGTAAATCCAACACAATTGTTTACCCTAAAATAAAAATAAAACAAAAAAGTCAGCAAATGAAAAAAAATTTTTTTTTCAAGTTGAAATATAAAATACTACCAAAGAAAACCAATGTTACATTTCCAGTAAAAAAAATAATTTGGTTAACTTTTTGGCTTTTAATCTTATTTTAAAATAATGAAAATGGTAATGACTTATTTTTTCTTCTACTTTTTAATAATTTTGTTTGGAATAATATTTAATCATCAAACTTGTCTTTTTAAACAAGTTAATTATGCAATCTTAAATTTCAAATTACGTATATAAAATAAATATAAATTCTCATGAATTTAGTTTGTATCTAACAACGTTATTAAAGTAAATCTTTAACTTAATTTAATGAAATGGATAATATTTTTTATGCTTTCTTATCTCTAGTATATACTTATAATAAAAAAAAAAAAAAATCATGTAAATGATTTATATATTTATAAGAAAAAAAAAAAAAAGAAAGTTAGTATTAAAAACGTATTGTCAACATACCAAGGACAATGATGATCCATCTTTAGAACACAACTGAAAAAAAAAACAAAAACATGAAAGAATATTAGACTATAAATTATATTAAGAAAATATAAATCAGCATTAAAAAAAAAAAAAATTTACTGTTCTATTGTAATTTTTGCATTTATTATATAGCATATTTGGTGAGGGTAGGAGTTAAATTTTTGAATATACTGCCTTCTGTCAAGTGCCACCTTGAGTTGGGCATTAATTTGTTGATAAATTAAAAAAAACAAAAATAGAACAAATTACCTGATATACTTAATACAGTGGAATCTAAAAACAATAACACCTGTTAATGTATTTTTATCATATATATATATATATATATATATATATATTATTTATTTAAAAATATGATTCCAACACGCTACATAAGAGTTCTCATGTTTCAAAACAAGAGCCGAAAACTTATCAAACCAGACTAGACGATGTCATCTTTCGCTTTAAATTTAGACACCCCAACCTTACCCTGACTTGACATCTGTGAATGTAACTGAGATATTGATACAAATTATTAACACCTTATGCCCCTTTTGTTTAAACAATTGCTCTAGCTGTTAACATAGAAATTTTGATTTCAATAATGAATATACTTATAAAAAAAATAAATTTCAGAAATAAATTATTCCAAAAAAATTTTTGCTTGAAGATGGAACACAGAGCTTAGTACTTTAATTCAATTTAATTCAAATAATTATATTGAAGTTTTAAATAATCTTGTTTTGAAACATGAGAACTCTTATGTAGCATGTTAGAATCATATTTTTAAATAAATAATTATATTTATGCTCTACTTTTGTATCGAGCACTATTTTTTTAAAAATAATAACAAAAATATTAAAGAACTTTGGATTATTTACCTAACAGAGTTCTTTTTTCTATTTTCTATATATTTTTTTCACACACACACATATATATATATATATATATATATATATATATATATATATATATATATTATATTAAAAATATCAAAACTGCTGAAGAGCCACAATGTATGGGGTTATAACCCTTTAGCATTCAACATGGTCAAATCCTTCCCATAAATATCGGTTCTTAAAGTCTCACTGCAAGATTTCCTGCATCATTTGCAATGATGTTGCCATATATTATGGCAGATTATACACTGGACGTGTTGAATGCTAAAGGATTAACACTAGATGAATATCAAAACAGTTGCGGTTGTTTCTAGTGGTTCTTATCTATTCAGATTAAGAGCCAAGGTTTACACTATCATATTCACTGACATTGACAATTTTTGCTGGGCTGGAAGAAAGATCTTTCAAACTAATGTCATTGATCAAATTAAAAAGAAATTTTTGGTAAAGCCTAAAGTAACTATTAACTTCAAATATCTGGAAAAGAAAATATCTGAATTTTGAATTGATCAAAATTAGTCAATTTGAATATAGAATTTGTCTCTAGAATGCAAAATACTCAAAAATAGAAATGTTCTAAGAATTGGATTATACTGATGTAAGGAATTAAACTGATTAGCCAACCAAATCAGACCATATGATGTGAGTAAAGTTATCTAAGAAAGCAAACTTGGAACTATCAGACAAGTAAATAAATCTGCAGGGTTAAGAGGAGAACCTCAGAGACATGAAAGTGAATCATGGAGGGTTCCCAAAGAGGATATATAATCTTTCTTAAATGGTGGTAATGCCAACTACATAACTACTTCCTGCATTGAGATATATCTTAAGAATTGTCAAAAGTATACAGGCTGCTGAGATATGAGAAATAATTTACATGTGCCTGTATTTTATATATATTAGGCAGCATTCTATTTATATTTATACTTTCCAGATGTGTAATCAGTTTCTTGATGTTAGGATGATTTTTATCAATAAAGGCACCATAGTTCTTGTTAACCCAACTACTTTTGATCTTTTCTAAGATCATTTTCAGGGATAAATTACAATTTTTCTTGAGTCAGCAGTGGCCCGAATATTAGTATGGAAAATTTAGTGTCTTTTTTTGCAGTAAAAAAAAAAAAGACATTGTTATGGAAATTCTTGCAAAAACCTAATTGTTAGATTTTAATTAAATTTTCAGGACTTATTAACAAATGAAATTATTTTTTTAAATATGTTTTTAGAAAATCTATATCTATATATATCTATATATTTATATATATATATATATATATATATATATATATATATATAATATTTACCCACACATTAAATTTATGAAATTTTGGGAAATTTAAATTTCAAAGTCTTTGGACATTTTTGAGAATTTAAATCATCGATTTATTTTTGTCAATTAGAAACACCATTTACCAAAAATCTGCTCTGAATTGTAAAATAAATGCAATAAAATTATGACATTGTTTAATTAGAAAAGTTTTTAATTGCTTTTATAAAAAAGATATATTAAGGACACTATTGTCTTAAGAAAAACATTTTTTGATGAATAATGAATTTTTACAACAATTGTTTTCATTTTTTTTTTAAATTTTAATTGAAAAATTTATTAAAATTTATGCCTTAAAATTTTGTATTAATTTCAGCAGTTTTGAAAACTATATTTACTAATCATAAATAGAAAAACTTAACACGAATCATTAAACACCAATATTTTAAAAATAATTTTGAATTTTTTTTTTAGTGTATAAATGTGTTGATTTTTTTTTTTAAGTATGGGCAACCATACATGACATACTTAGAAAATAAGAATGATGACCAGCAAATTTAAAGCCAAAATTTCTAAAATTTAATAAAACGTTAGATTATGGAGAATATTTTCCTAAATTTTTAAAGATTACTGAGTATTTAAAAATTAAATAAAAAAGGCATTCATATCATTTTCTTTAGTTATGTTTTATAAATAAAGTCTCTGTAAAACAATATTAGACCTGCCATTACATTGTCAGCTACTGTCAGTTAAAAGATGCATTTCTCTGACATTTTAAACTTAAATAATATTTATTTCAAATTGGATTAATTATACTTTAAATCAGCTAATATTCAAATAAAATTTCAGAAAAGTATATTTTATTTTTGGGAAATTTTTTAATAAAGAGAATTACATTGCAATAAAAGACTACGAAAAAGTGGCCCAAATCAGTTATTTTAGGAAGAAAAAAAAAAAAAAAAAAAAATTCTTCCAGTCAATTTAAATTATTTTTTTGAAATACAGCAGAGTATTTTGCTTATTGAAAATATTAAATTTAATCTATTAGCTTGAAATTAAAACTAAAATAAAAGCCTCAAGAAAGATTTTTCATTTTTAAAAATTCATTTTAAACCTTAGGTATTGTTTTTACTTTGTTTTTTCTAGAGGCACAGTTGAGTAATAGATAGCAGCTCAGATCGAGGAATCAGAGAACTGAGTTCGAATTCCACTCAAATCCATTACATTCACATACATGCTAATACACTTGGGAAAAGTATGAATCCTCTTCTCCCCCCCCCAGCTATGGGTAAATAGCAAGACAGACCAGGTTCTATAGCCTTGGATGGCAACTGGTCTACTGCAGAAAGAAATGGCAACCTACTACGGGAAAAAATCTGCCTCGTCAGTCATGTATCAAAAGATACATGATCACCTAAGTGTGTATCATGCATGGTACATAACTGACTGACCTATCTTTATATGATTTCTCTGCCTCAATGCAAAAGTTGTTAAAAGAGGAGTTTTTGACATTAAAAAAATAGTTTGTTAACTTGTGAACTGCATTAATAAATTTGCTGAAAATATTTTTTGCTTTAATACATTATTGCTAAATCTGCTGTGAGTTTTGTCTAAAAATTACATTCTAATAAAAATTCTTAATTTTTGGCCTGTTAAGAATGAAAATGCATCTTATATTTTTTAAAATACAACACTGGTATAATACTGTTAAATAAAAAATTAACAAAAAACACTTACGCTGAACAAACTGAACAATGATGGCATCTATCTGGTTTCAGACATTTGCATTTTTCACAATAACGTGGTGCTGGCAAAAAAAAAAAAAAAAAAAGTTACTAGAAGACATTATGGACATTGAGAAAAGGGTTTTTTGCTTTCTTCAGTGACATGGAGTTCATATGTAAGAATGTAAAAATTGCTTTCAATTGTTTGCTTTAGTTTATCTGCTGAATGTACTAGGCATATATAAAAAAGGTATACACTGTGTTAAAATTTACTTTTAAAATAAGTTCTATAATGGAAACAAAGCCCTAAGAGAGATTCCAAAATTCCATAACAATGCCATCAGTTTAAAACAATGCTATAACAATGCCATCAGTTTATATAAAAAAAAAACAAAAAAAAACAAAAACAAAAAAAAACTGAGGTTATTTAATTTATAGGAAGTGTATAGAAAGAGCAATACAAATGCAAAAGGATGTATATCTATGTTTTATAGGTTATGCAAAAGCATTTGATAAAGTATGTCATAAAAAAAAACTATTTGAACTGCTAGATAAGCTTGAAATATTTGAGAAGGATATTAGAATAATCCAGTACCTATACTGGCAACAAACCACCTGCATATCGATAGAAAATGAATTCAGTAAATATATAAAAATAGAAAGGTAATGTAAGACAAGGATGTGTCTTTTCACCGGACTTATTCAACCTATACATTGAAGCTATTCTGAGAGAATTAGATGTTCTACCAGGATTCATTATTGGCAGCCACAATCTTAACATATATTCAGATGACACAGTGTTAATAGCAGACAGCAAAAGGAAACTACATTAACTCCTACAGAAAGTAGTGAAGGAAAGCAAGAAGAAAGGACTAAACATCGATTACAAGAAAATGGAATGCATAGTCATTATCAAAAGAAACGACCCAATATACAATTTACAAATTGGAAATACCAAAATCAAACACGTACAACAATTTAAATATCTGGAAAGTGTTTTAACAGAGGATGGAAAATGTGAGACTGAAGGCACATTGGGATAGCAAAAGATGCTTTCCAAAAGCTAAGCAAATTAAGAAACAGGAAAATTTTGTTAGGAACAAAGAAAAGAGTAGTGAACTGTTACACAATATTGATCCAACTATGTAGCAGTGGATGCTGGATGATGAGACTTGAAGCAACAGAAATATGGCTCTATTGAAGGATGCTGAGAATAGAATGGACTGAACATGTGACCAAGGACAATGTTTTAGAAAAATGGAAACAAAAGGAACACTTATACATAAGATTATAAATAGAGAGAGTAAAAATTTCTATGGAACAAAATGAGGAGAGAGGGTTTAGAAAATTTCATACACACAGAACTAGTTGAAAATAAGAGGGACAGAGGAAAAAAAAAATGCATGACCTACTTAGTGTGCCTCTGTAAATGGATGGTAGAACAGGGTTTAGGAGAAATAGCAAAAAGACAAAATTTATTAAGAGGTACAAAGAACAGGAAATTGTGGAGAGCCATGATCAGCAATATCCTGAAGAGACATGGCCTAAAGAAGAATTATATATGATATATTATTTACAGTCAGGCTAATTTCCTCATTTCCTTATCACAATTTCAAATTAGAAATTCTATGCTAACAGTTTCTTCTCTCACTTCTGACTTCTTGTTTTCCAGTCAACCTTTGATCATCAAAAATTTAAATGTAATGCCAATAGTTATCTGTCTTAATTCTAGTTCTTTTTTATCCTTAATGTTTTTCTTTTTCTTATATTCTTTCACTTAGTAGTCTCCTATGACTTAGTGGTTTGTTGCCTTACTTGAGACGGGAAGAAAAAGAAAAAAAGATGAACCAATACTCTATAGTCATAAAATATTTTTTCATGCTATTCCACACAGTTTCTGGTTATTTTATTAGCTATAGAATTAATGAATTTTATTTCTTTTTACCCTACACGCAGGCCACCAATCTGTCATTGGATGGCATGCCACTAGCGTTTACCACTGGTGGCTCATTGACAGACTGACGGTGTTAGCGGGTCACTAGTGGCTTGCGTGTAGGGTAAATACTGGAAATTTGAATTATCTAATACTAAGATAATCACTTTTTTTTTTCCACATTTCAAGTTCTAGTAAATTTTAATAATTATATATTAGTAAGAAAAAATAAAAAGGTAAATAACCTCAATTTAAAGAAATATTTTTTGAAATAGAAATAAAATGCAAGTTACGCTAATTAATTTTTCTCTTATGTTTAATTTTTTTTGTTCATAATTTTTTCTTTTCTTTTTTAAAAACTCACAATTTATATTGGTCTTAAGATGAACTAAACCAGTTTACTGAATGGTTTTCTTTAAAGGGATTCTTTCAATTTTCTGTTGCTGGATTCAATCATTTAAAAACATTTTTGCCATTAGAATTATTGCATAGCTTATTTTGATTAAGAAAAATAAATATTTTGAGGCGTATTTTATAATGAAGACAAAGTTATTGGAGTTTTTGTACTTTTAAAACCACTTCCAATGCCCCCCTCCCCATACCACCACCACCACTCATGAAAAAAAAAAAAAAAAAAAAATGGTTTAATTCCCATTGTACTATAAATAAATAAAAATATTTTGAAGAATATGAGGGAAAATCCTTCAAACAACATTTATAACTGTTGGGTTATATTTCATTTGTGGAAAAATTTTCTTCTTTAATTTGCAGATTCAAAAAAAAAAAAAAAAAAAAAAAAAAAAAAAAAAGGATTATACTTTATAAGTATGATTAGAATATGAGATCAGGTAAATATATTATCCATTTATTAATTCTCTAACAAAATATAAATTTAAAACATTTTTAAAAATTATTTGTTTTAGTTGAAATTATAATATAAAATATTGTTGACTTTTCCTAAAACTGAGCAAAGTTATCTATAATATTGACAAAACCATTTCAAACTAAGCTTAATAAACCTTTTAGCAGCGTTAATAATGATCCCTTACATTCAGAGATGAAAAAAAAAAAAAAAAAAAGAAAAATACATTTTTTAAAAATAGAGAAAAATTAAAAACTTTGAAAAGTTACATAACTGCAAAATGTTATTACAATTTTAAAATAGGTTAGATTGACCTATTTAAGGCATTTACTTTTAAAATAGTTATTACTAATAAAACAAACAGAAGGAAAAATTAATGAGTAAAATGTCAAAAAAAGTAGTTTACTTTGGTAATAATAAAAAAAAAAAAATGTAAATATTCATTACTTTGGCTTGCGAGTAGAAAAAATATTTTCACTTCAAATAAGTTAATATTTTACATAAAATTTTCAATGTATGAGCAATAAGTCATTTAATTTCTAGTCATGAAAGAATGTTTTAAGTGAATTTTAGAAAAAAAAGTCATATTTAATTCATATTATTTAAATATTTCAAACAAAATGTTACCAGATGTTTTAATTTCAATCAGACAAAATCCAATGGAAAAACTTCCTCATAAAAAAAGTCCATCAGTTTTAAGTACAAAGTAGAACAAAATTCCCATTTTACTTTCCACATTTTTATTTTAAGGTTTTTAAGGGCTTCATATTCTAATCACCCATTTCTAAAACATATGCTTTTTAGTTAAAGTAATTTTTTTTGTTTAAAATTTATTTCCATTTATTAAATATGAAGTTGAAAGTAGAAAAAAAAAAAAAAAAAAAAAACATCAGTTTATAAGATTAAAATATGGAAAGAATGAGTAGAATACCCTTAACATAATGTTATCCTGAAATAACATTGTTATTTCCTTTTTGGCAATCAAAATAACATTTTAATATCAACAATACATGACAGAATTAAAAAGGATCCAGGTATATAAAATTAAAAGTATATTTAAAATCAAGTCTTTTAATATAAAAAAAAGTGTTTAGTTAATTTATGTCATGGATAATTGTAAATTAAAAAAAAAAAATGAAAATAATTGATTACAATTTATAAAATAAATGAATAAAGGTATTTTATTAGATAAAAACGAAATGGCACCATTATTAATATCTAGAACAATTGCAGAAAAAAAGTGATAATGAAAAAAATCATTGGCAAAGTCATAATTATGGCTTGTTGGTAGTAAAATGTTTGAATATTTAATACGTAAAATAAATATTAAATTTATAAGAAATAAGTAATATTTTCATAAACTAGTTTCTTAGAATAATTACTATAAATTAATGTTATTAAAATATTCAATTATTATAAATTCATTATTATTTCTCAGCTAAGGTTTTCTATTTATTTTACACATTTTCAGATTATTTTATTGTATGCTTATTTTTTTAATGCTTTTATTCTAACATTATCAACTTGGCAGAGAAAGAGAAAATTCTTTTATTGAAATAATAAAACCTTTAGTATGAGTGACTTTCCTACCAGGTTTTATTTGGCTAAATATGGAGAAGGAAATTATTTCACACAATTAAGTGGTTCAGTGTAGTTAAAAGCAATAAAAAATGGTGAAGATCCATTATAATGTATCTGTCTATATTTCTGAGATGAGGTATTATGTACACTATTTACATTATTTGGACTATTGCCCTCATTTTTGTCATTATATTTATTACAATCTGAAGAAGGCTAGAGTGTACAACGGCCGAAACGTTGTAATAAATATGGCGACAAAGATGAGGACAATAGTTCAAATAATGTAAATAGTATCCATTATTAATGTTTATTAAACATTAAGTTTTTTTTTTAGTTTTTTTCTAAAGGCAACCTAGATAGCAAAGAAATTTTCCTAGGCTTGTGTGTATTAAAAAAGCTATTTTCATTTAAAATGGTTAATATTTTGATTAAATAATTCATTTAATAAATCTTAATGAAAAAAGTAATATTTTAATAAAATAAATAATCTGGCTTTAGGTGTTGAATAAAATGTGGCCATCACAAACATTTTTTTTTTTTAATCATTTCATCCCAAGCAAGGCGATAATGTCATTAATATACAAAGGGCTACTGAAAGTTAAAGAGAATGAAAAAAAAAAAAAAAAAAAGACTTTAGAAGCAACCAGAAATCCAATCCTAAACAAGAAAAAAGAATAATTGTTATTTCAATCTGTATAAAGCATTGTCAGTTAGGCATTGTAAAATTGAACATTAATAACAGTTTATTGAAATATTTATCACTATGAATTAAACTTGTTTTAAGTTATTAAATTAAAATAATTATCTTATTAAAAATATTACCTGTTTTAAATGAAAACATGGAATATTTTCTATGATTCTTTACATCATAAACTGAACAACTTCTCTTCCTATTACTTTTTCCTACCCATACAGATTGTACCTTATGGTTTTTGTATATTTTTTACCATTCAGCAAAGCGAGAGAAAATATTTTAAGCCATTTACTGTTAAAATTTACTTTTATAAATATTTTACTACTATAAATTAATATTTTCTTCATGACCATTTTTCTTAATCAGAAGCTTAAGCTATGACTTTCTAAACTTAACAGTACATCTTATTACATATGCTTATAACTTTTTCAGATTACAACAATAGTGTGTGTATTTCATATATGTATGTACGGTACTTATCTGAGTACTTTTGACATTAACACAATGTCATCATCAACAATACCCTGATGATGACATTGTGCTAATGTTGAAAGTACCCAGAATAAATATGTATCAACACAGTAATTTTCTTTCTTCCTTTAATAATGACACCAAAAAGCTTGTCTGTGAATATGAAAGGATCCAATTGGAAATAAGTAGACAAAACTGGTCTAAATTATTCAATGAAACATGCACACACACATATTATATATATATAAATAAAATGTCTGTCCACCTACTCATTGAATGAGGACACCCACCAAACAGGCTGTAATAGATGATGTGGATTCCTTCCAATCTCCTAAGACTTGATCCTAACTGCACAATTGTTTGTAGTCATTCATAACTTGTGCAAGGTTATAAAGGCTCTCAGTATTAGATAGCCTTCATCTCATAACAGGAATCAGCCTAGGTAAGTGAAGGCTGCCTACACCACATGAGATTCAAGTAGTCTGGCAGGGTTATTTATGCCATGATTATATGACAATGATCTGACCTCTGCCATTGCTTTCAGTACCAGATATTCCCAAGCAGTCACCAATCTATGTATCAACCAGGCTAGATGCTAGTTAATTTTAGTGATTGAATGAGAACTGGTAGAAAAATTCTGTATAACACGTTTTATCCTCTAGAACAGGGATCATATGAGTAAGCCCCTAGGGGCAGTGAGGAGTTCCTGGGGGCCAATGATAGTATGTGAACAGCTTGCACAACAATACTAAGGTCATCCAATTTATCTCTGCTAAAATCAGTCTTTGATATTTCCTTCTAGAGATAGTTTAATATATTAAATATTGTATGTTTTTTGCATCCAAAGCATTTTTATGGTATATACTGACTGCCCAGTAGCAAGCCCATCAAAAATGCTATATTTTTTGTATGAAGCACATGCTTTTTTCATAAATCTACAAGAATACCCACTTTGTGCTTTTTATAGGGCAATAATTTCAGAGCTTCTTTGCAACAATTCACTCTCAGTTTTAACTATCTTCTTTACATACAATACCTTATTAACCGGATATTAGAAGCAGTTATGCATTTCTGTTCAATAACATCAGTTGTATTTAGGCTTGGTGTACTTCATATATTATTTGCTTGATTCATTAATATATTTTCTTAAATATATTTTTGGGGGAAAATTCTGATCACACTGGAAGGAAAATTTTCTTTAACCTGATCCAAATTTCTTAACTTTTTAGTTAACATTTTAATTGCTAATATCAGTATGAGTTTTAAGGTTCAAAGTTATTTTAAATTGGAAAGAAGGAAAACAAGAGGATCTCTGGCTGAAAAAATTTGATGACCCCCTGCTCTAGGACTTTCTCAGACTAAAGTAATGTTTTTATTGATGGAATTATGTAGTGGGGAGGGTTAAATATAAACATAAACACTGCTCATAATTACATTCTAAGGAAGTGTTGAAAATGTGGGAAAACTGAATTTAAAATTTTTTTCTCTCTGTCAGACATGTCTGAATATAGAGTCTATCTGATCTCATGCAGTTTCATTACACTTTCACTTTTATTGTTTTTATGTATCATATTTTATGCTATAAAATTAAAATAATTCATATTTATTTTTAATTTTGTGTTACAGAATTAAAGATTGAATAAAGTAAATATGATCAGTGAATTATGTACAAGTAACCTAAAAATAGTAAGATCTACAATGACTTAAGCCTTGTAAAGGATTTATACTTTGTCACAAAGACACAAAATCTCTTTATTATGATAATATTGTAAATTGTCCTCAAGGACACATGGCACAGTGGATAAAGGCGTTGTTTAGATCCAGTGACAGACCCAAAGAAAGTGAGTTCAATACCTGGTTAAGGCAGGAGATAACTGATAATTGACATCCATCAAGCATGGCACATGGAACTAGAACAGTCTACCCCAGTGATCGAAATAAAGGGTTCAGTTCGAAATTCCAATCACCTGAAGAAGGCCGGAGCGTACAACGGCCAAAACGTGACAAAGATGAGGACAATAGTCCGACTAATGTAAATACTGTATTGTAAATTGATAATGGGATATTTTAGATGTCTAGCTAATTCAGACCTATTTCTAAATGCTTTATTAAAATTGTTCTAAACAAGAATAGAAAAATTAGTTGCATGTGGTAACTTGGAGGTGTTAGTATGAATACCAATACAACATAAAAAGTTTATTGTCATCATTCACTGACTATTCCCTTCTTGTGGCCATTTTCAACATTGTGTGAGTACACCAATTTTCTTCAAAGAGCTTTGCTTCTTTCTAAATATCTTTCCTCCATTTAATATGATTTATTTTCAAAGCTATGAATGACTTATCTTTTGAATCCTTACATGCTTTCATCTTGTGTCATTGCCTTTAAAACACCTTATGTTCATACAGAAGTCATTTTGGTAAGTGATTATCCATGATCAAAAGGACCCATCCAACATAACCTGCACTTATTATAGACACTAGTATATATCTATCTTATATATCTATGTCTACCATTCAACCATGCTTAGAATATTGCTGTCACATATAGTCTGATGCCCCTGCTATTTACCTTGAGGTCCTTGATAAGATCCAAAGAAGAATCTGCAATATTATTTGTCCTGATCTGGCAGCTCAGCTCCAGTCACTTTCCCACCCCCATAAGGTTGCCTCTCTATGTCTTTTCTATAAATACTTTCATGTTAATTGTTCAAATGAGGTCTTTGCTATGGTACCTAGAGCTTATGAATTTAAGTGCAGCACTAGACTGGTGTTGAGATCTCATCAATTTACAGTTGAGCAAACTAGATGTAGCTGTAAATTTTATGCTAACAGTTTCTTCTCTTGCTCTTCTTGCTTCCTTCCATACTTTCCAGCCAATCTGCAAAAACTTAAATGCAATGCCAATTGCTATCTACTGTCCACCTGATTACTCTCTTCACTTTCTACTCATCATTAATGTTTTTGTTCCTAATTCTTCCACATAATATAACCCCTTGTGGTCATTCCAAATTAAAAATAGTTTTAACTCATCTGACAACATCTTCATTCTTCTTGAAAGTAAATTTTCTTTTTCTTAATTTTCTAAGGCTACCAAGAAAATAATCGGCAAACTTGAAAGAAATATAATAAAAACTAATTGACATATGTCTAAATTATTTAATAACCTGTTTGAATGCAAATATGCTGCATATATATATATATATATATATATATATATATATAAGAAATATAGTTTTAAGGTGTGCTATATTTACGTGGAAAAAAGCTTGTGGTCTGACAATTGCGTCTAGCATGAAACCTGTCACCTCTCAGTGTTGACTTCAATGTTCACTTTCATATTTATATATATATATATATATATATATATATATAATTTTTTTAAAAAATTATAAGTATATTATAAAATCACTACAAAAATAGCCATTTTGTTTCAACACACTGTGTCTTATCAAGTGATGATGTTGAAAAGAAAATAGATGGTTTTAAAAGTTTCAGATTAATTAACGATCCTACACTAAGGGGAAACATTGTTACAAAAGCTAGAATAACCAATCAAAAACGAAGTATAGAAAGATTCAAAAGCTTGACAACGAAATCCTGCTATAATAGCTATTCAAAGAATAGTAATTGTTGGTTGTTGAATTCATTCCGTGTATACCAATTATATACTTTGATATATATATATATATATATATATATATATATATATATATTTATTAAACATATTTTTATGTTTAACGTTGTTATTTTATAGATACGTGCCTTTAAGCAAATGCTCTGTTTATGATAAACAGTATTAAATAACATTTACCGTTCAGAGTCCGAGAAATTTTCATAGAAAATTTTCGTTCTTTGTTAAAGAACCTGCATCCTATGAAAAATTTCATATACGCTCAGGCGTGCCTTTAAATGTTAGCTACAACTGTTTATCATAAACCGAGCATTTGATGCAATACTCGAATCTGTAAAAACGAAAATTTTTCTATGAAACGTTAAACATAAAAAAATGTCTTTAAAATAAATAAATTGTCGGACCTTTTCCATTTCTTAATATATATATATATATATATATTTTGCTCTATTTTAAATACTTTTAAAAGAGATCCCCCCCCCACATAAACATAGCAATTTTTGATTGCTTATTCATTAATAGACCTTTTCATGCTGTTCTATTTCAAAATTGGTAAGCTCTACAAGTCTTGTTCACATTTTTCAAAAAGAATGTATCAGGATAAAAAAAAAAAAAAAAAATGGCATGCAGAGACATTCTTTTGAAAAAAAAAAAAGTGAAAAAGAACTGTAGAGCTCAGGTGTATCAAAGGAAAACAAATATTGAATTTGAAAATTGTTCTGTATGAAATAGTCTGTTAATGAGCATATAATAATAAAAAAAACATTACATATTGTAGTTTAAAATTTTCTATATTTATGCATGTGTGCTTATAGATTTAGACCAGAGGGTGGCCAAACCACAGCTAGTAATCCATTTGTGACACTCTGAACTTTAACATGCAAATATGTTAACTGAACCGTTTTTTTTTTCATCACAGTTAATATTAAAAAAGGTAAATAAGAAATATTTCAAATTTTATAATTATTTACTGGGTATGAATTGAGACACCATTGGATTTAAACATAAGTTTAATGTTAATGTGTATGTAACAAAAATGTATGTGTAAATTTTGTCTAAGTCTTGCAGCTCTCAAGCATCTGAACTTTATCATATGCGGCCCTTACATTAAGCAAGTTTGGCCACACCTGACCTAGAGAAATAAAAGCTGTATTTTTTGTGTGAAACAAGGCCCTGTGATGTGAGATGCTTAACTAATTCAGCATTGATTAGGGCTTCTAGTAGCGTATAGAAAAAAAAAAGGTAGAAGGCTAAGCCAATAGTTAGAAGGTTCACATGGTTCAGAGTTCTTAAAAACTGGAACAAAAAATTAAGATTTCCAACATACAATTGGTTCATGCATTGCAGCTCTCAAACATCTAAACTTTATATAGTATGTGGCTCTTATATTAAGCAAGTTTGGCCACCCCTGACCTAGAGAAATGAGAGATGTATTTTTTGTCTGAAAGAAGGCCAAGCAATGTGAGATGCTTAATTCAGAATTGATTAAGGCCTTTAGTAATTTACCAAAAAAGTTAGAAGCCTAATAGGCCAATAATTGGGAGAGTTGGAGGATTCACTTGAGTTCTTAAAGATTGGAACAACAGATTAGGATTTTCAACATGTATATAAATTTTGTTCATGTCTTGCGGCTCTCAAACATCTGACCTTTATCGTATATGGCTCTTACATTAAGCAAGTTTGGTCACCCCTGACCTGAATAGCATCCGAGTTATGAACTGGGTAAACATCAGCCTATATCCACCCTCTACACACAAACTATAATTTATGTGTGTGTAAAAGTTATATAAAATTATACAATGTAAATAGTTGTTATACAAGAAATGATCAAAATTCACAAAGACAAACTGTATTTGAAATCTGTTTTTAAAGAATAGAAATTTTTTCTGATAATTAAACAACATGACAGATCGAAATGAAGCTGAAGTGATATTTTGAGATGAATATTTAAAAAAATTCTAAACATGTAGCGGAAAAGCCTGTTATATTCCATATTTTGAAGATGTTGCTTGATGTTTTTTTTAAACCAGTTTATATACTCTTTTACAGTTGAAGGTGCCCACTTCAATCATATCTTATATTGAAGTATCTTTGATCTTTAAAAATTTAAATGCAATGTTAATTATCATCTTCTATCTCCTTGAATCTTGTTCATTCATTGTCCTCTTTCCTTGATGTTTTTCTCTAATTTTTCACTCTAAGTAATGCCTTGTGTCTTAGGGGCTTTATCGCCTTGCTTGAGGTAAAAAAAATTAAAAATATGACCTAAGTTGAATACCAAACATTAATGATTAATTTTTAGTTAATCAACAATTATAAATCTTCAAAATGTTTCAGTTAAAAAAAAAAACTAAGAAAAGCAAGACATTAAAATATATTGCATCAAGAATAGAACCATAGTAAACTGGTTTTTCTTTGACCACATACATATCATGTGAAATCTTTTTAATCTATTGGAACAAAATCTGCATCTAATTTTGCTTTTACTATTGTCAT
The DNA here is from genome assembly GCA_903632075.3 of Acanthosepion pharaonis. Classification (NCBI taxonomy): domain Eukaryota; kingdom Metazoa; phylum Mollusca; class Cephalopoda; order Sepiida; family Sepiidae; genus Acanthosepion; species Acanthosepion pharaonis. The sequence continues at coordinate 89,654 of CAHIKZ030002459.1, read as the reverse complement.
TTATATAACTGTGTACATTCTACAGCCAGCCTTTCACAATCTTAATTTGAATTAGATACAAATAAAACATTATCAACTATAAATGATTTACTTTCAATTTAAAATACTATTAACATTTTTCTTGTCAAAGGCTAAAAGTTTTGACATTTGTTTCTCAAATTTTGTAAACTTTTCAATATCATTCTCCAGACTTGCATTTTCACATTCTTAGTATTACTAAGAAAAGGTATAAGTAAATATAAGCAGATGAAAAAAACCTTTAAAGTAGTAGTACATAAAAATTATACTAACCACCAGACATTGTTCGGTTTTGGAGGGGAAGTTGTTTAGCATATTGTAACAACATTTCTCTCTGTCGTTCTTCATTTGTTTCTCTTTCAAAAATTTCCAATTCTTGTTTGCTTAAATAAAACTGAAAAACAATGAGTTAAGAGATTAAGGATGATGATTTAAAAGTATTGATGATGATATCTTTAATTTCTGAAATTATAACATTTTCATAAAAAAAAAAAAAAAAAAAATTCATATGGCATATCTTAAGAAAAATTTGTTTAAAAGAGAATACATCCTGAGACAGAACTATTATTTAAAAAAAAAAAAAAAAAAAAAAAAAAAAAGTTCTTAAAAATGTCCATGTTTGGATTAACTTTTAGCACTCTGCATAACTAATATTACTTCTCTTTCCACTGCATTCTTTTTAAAAGGCTTTTCAATTGCAATAACCTTATTGTTAATTTCACTCAAAGTTGTTTTCTGTTGCCATAGCAGGATATGGTAACACAACTATGAAATTCAAACACACTATGGTTCATGGATCAGATTCACCTTCAGTAGCAGGATAAACTTTTTATACAGCAAATGAAAACAAGTACAGAGTGATAAAAGTTAGGTATTTTCATTTATAATTTTATTACTAGTTCTACTGCATTTGTTTGTTTTTTTTAAACTAACATTGTCAAATCAGCTGCTTTAGCAAAGCTATAAATGAAAATGACTAGCTTCCAATAAGACTTCTCATACTTCAGAAATCATTCCTTAACTGTACTGGTCACAACAATATTAATTAAATAGAGTAAAAATCTATAGCCATTCTGACAACCTCTCTCATTGGTTTTCTTTTTTCTGTTTTGTTAAATAATACCAGTTAGTTTTTGTAATATACCAAAAAAATACACACAAATAATGTAGTCAGTATACTCTCAGCCCATATTTTATATATATATATATATATATATATATATATATATATATATATATATATATATATATATACCATATACACACCTGGATAGCCAGGTGGATATTCTAATATATTTTCCCTGTAATAATTTAAAATCAAAGAAAAGAAAAAGGCAATTAAAAAAAAAAAATTCAATATTTCAACCCACTTATGGCTATCAAACTTATAAATAAAAATCTGGTATTAATTATTTGTTTTTATCTATGAAATCAGTGTTATCCTATATCCTATTTTTGTGACTGGTGTTTTATATATATATATATATATATATATATATATAAAAAAACACACTTTTGTTCATGTAAAACTAAGGATTTTTAAGAATTTTCACCTTCATCTGAAAAGTTCAGTTAGTTCAAAACATTAATGCAAATTAAATTTTATAAAATAGATTGTAGAAAGAAAGTCCTTTACATTTATAGAGAAACTTATGGTTGATCAAAAAAAATATACAATGAAAGTACATTACTTTGTTCATATAGCAATACTACATTTTGGAAATCAAAAGTATCAGTTAAAATATGTTAAATTTTTTTTTTATTATTAAATGCATGACTACCATCATTAGTAATATTGAAAACCTATCTTCAAACCAAAATTTCACTTGCTAAGTAGAAAAAAATAATCAGTACTAGATTTCATTACTACACAGGTAAGCATTTTAAATTGTTAAATTAAAAACTCCATTTTCACTTAACTAATTTGTTTAATGTGTTGGAAATAAAAAAAAAATATTGGGTTTCTTTTTTGTATGTACACTTTTTTGTAGATATGCTGTATTTTATTTTAAATTAAAAAAGAAAAAAAAGGAGACATCCATATGGTCTGTTTTTGTTTTAGTGTTGATTTTGTATACTAACAGGAAAAGATAATTGATCTGTTTATCCCCCCCCCCATATAGGATCTTGTGCATATGCAAAGTGACTCATTTGAGTTTAGCCATGCCTTGAAGATGCCCATAAAAGAGCAAGTAGTGCCTTACATGCAGTGTTTTTTTTTTCGCATAAGCCAGGGGGGGGCCTGGTCAGCTTCTTCAGGCAGAAGGGAGACTGACATTATCATCCCTTTCTACTTCAACTCAAGGAGGAGGAGTGATCAACACTTACATGACAACCAACAACCACAGAACAGAGTGAAAGATACCTTCGCAAAGAAAGCGGTTTTGTGAACCAAAATTTTACATTTTCAAATAACTCGCAAATTAAGCAGAGATTTTAAAGGGTTAATTTTAAAAGCTGTTATTAAGACCTTTAGTGGTCATATGAAACTTTTATAAAAAAAAATAAAACTCAGATGAAAATAGCTGAGATATCCTTTTTGTTCTGCTAGTATATACAAAAATAATTTTATTTAAATGTTTGATGTTAAATGACTGGGAATAATCCCATAGCACTTAAACTTATTATTAGTGCCATTCAAGTACTATTCATTTGTGTCTACTTACTGTTGTTCATATTGTAAATAAAGTTTCTCTTTTTTATTTCTATAAACAGTGATCTTTTTTTAGTTTTCTTCCTTCACTGTCTTGTTTACATTGTTAACTTTTATAGAGAGGTTGTTGCTTGTTCCTGAATGGGAGAAATTTCTTTATAATACACTATCGAGTTCTTACCCACAGTTTTTTTTGTTTCTAGTATTATTGCCCTGTAAATAATCACAGGCATCAACTTCCAATTTATTTTTCTGATAAATGTTTTCTTCAATAGTAGAAACTGATGCATTGCTCTGTAAAACATCATCTAGTACTTTTGAGATGAATTTGCTTTAACAATTGCTTTAAGCAGATCATTATCCAAAATCTTTGGTCTTCCTGAGCAATCAATATTGTAATGATGACATTAACAAGGAATCATTTAACATTCATTGACTGAAAAGTTAACATTACTCTCAATTGAAATTTCTAAAATCTTTCTTTTAAGTTTTTCTAGAAATTAGGTTTTCCAAGTCTACTGATATTTCTTTTTCTAGTAATGATGGGGCTTCCTTCTTGATATATTTTTTTAAAGTAGTGAGAAAAGTCAAAATCTTGATTGTATCATTTTCTCATCTAGTTATGTTAATAACTAGATGAGAAAATGATTTAAATTTTAATTGTAGCTGCTGTTGGAAGTTTTTAATATACTTGAAAGAAAACAATAGTTATTCCAAACATAGAATAATCCACACATCTGACATATGAACTAAGATAAAAAAAAACAAAAAAAAACATAAGATATTTGCATTGTTGCACTTACAAAGTTTATGGGATTTTAAAGACTTTATTTTATTACATATGGTGATACAGGGGAAAAATGGTGTACAACTATATAAAAAAAATGCTAGTTTACATCCAAGCATTGCTATTTATATTCAGTACTAAATTTGTTTAAATGGTCTTCCAGTTAAATCTTTCCAATGTAGAATATGTATTCTTTGTAAGAAATCAGTTTGTACATCAGGATTCATTGACGTATTTTTGTAAAGAGGTTTTTGTTGGCAGTCAAATGTATTGCTGGTAACCCCTCCCCTCAAAAAAATGTATTGCTGGTATTTTTACTAAAAAAATCTATTTTTATACTCTCATAGTATTTTGACCCATGTTTGAGGGTTAACTATTTGCCCATAGCTGGGACTCTAACAGGTACTACCATCCTGGGTCAGGGTGGACCTGTGAACGACAAGAGGTTTAGTATTTCAATATTTGATCATTAAAATATTGATTTAAGAAAATCAGTTGGATAAAGAATTTTCAACACTCCTTATATTCAACACTAAAGAAAATGATTTTTAAAATGAAAAAGTTTGGAAAGGAACAGCTAACAAATTTACAGAGTATTAGGAAAGCTTACCCAGCATCTTAAACACTTAACTAAAATTTGTCAGCCATGTTGGTTAATTATACAACTGAACTAACTCATTAAATTTAAAGACATGCCTTTGGTAGTAACCTTTAAATGCTTAATTTAGTTAGATTTAACATGCATATAAAACCTTCTCATTTCCAACAATGTTGTTGGTTAATTTACAAGTAGAACTACTTTGCATAATCATGTATTAAATGAGTTTTTGAAGTTCTTTAGGACTGAGGAGAAAGAAAAGGAAAGATTAAAATTATCTTTGTTAAATATATTTCATAAAAAACAAAATTCATTTGACAAAAATGAATTCAAATCAGCATAGTATACAGGGGACGATGGATAAACTGTCATCTAAATTACACACACACACACAAAAAAAAAAAAAAAAAAAAAAAAAAAAAAAAAAATATATGCTAGTATAATAAAAAATTTATTCAGATTTTTTTTATTATTTACAATATGGTAATAACTATCCAATGATGGTTAAAGGAATTACTTACATCTTTAGGAACTTTTCCAGTTGGTGTGAATATTGTTTGCCAATATGACCAAAGGAATATGAACAATAATGGATGGTAAAAAATGATATACAGAACTGAAAAGAAAAAAAAAAATTTCTTGTAAAAAGTTATTATTAATAAAAATAGTTAAACAAAATCAGATGGTATTTGCAAGCAAATATTAATAGATGCCAAGAAAATTTAAAGCATGTTAGGCATTCAGTGTTTATATAAATAACAACCAATTTTATGAATTCACAATTCAAAAGAATTAAGAAAAAAAAATGTTTACAGCTTGAAAAACTCAAGAAAATATTTATATTTATTAAAGTCCACTCATAACAAATGTACCCAATGGTGTAACATGGGCAGGACCAGAGGGGCAATTGACTTGGAGACTAAATTTTTAGGGACAAAAAAAAAAAAAAAAAAAAAAAAAAAATTAGGTTGAGAAAATAAATAAGAAACTAGAATTTATAACAAGCTCTCATGACTAAAGAGGAAGTACAATAGTTTTAATTGCCCCAATTGTCAAAACCCACCCTACATCACTAGGTGTACCATACTCATTCTACTTGAAAGTGTACAAATTTAAGTATGTAATTCAAACCCAACAATTAAAACTAAACAGAATTGTTTTTAGTAGTTTCAGTATGATAGTAATAAAAAATATTTTAACTTTTACTTTAATACTTTTTAGTATTATTATTATAGTATTGGTATTATACAGAATCAATGGTTAAAGTATTTAGTATAAAAGCCATACATATCATTGTTTTGTATTAGTAATAAATAGCTTCTCACTTTTAGTACACTGTGGAACATTATCAGTTTTAATCAGGAAAGTCAATTCTATTGAGTTTAAAGTAAAAATGACTTTTCCAAAATAAGCTACATTCAGATCATAATCATTAATATCTTAGTGAAGTTCATTCTTGGATATATTAAAACTCATGTGATACTATAAGCAATTATTGTTATTTCTACTGATAAGAAAAAAATATCAAGCATTTGCATTCCTTTGGACATCTCGGTTTTGAAATTTAAGTCCATACAAACTTAATGTTCCAAAATCAGTAAAAGCTTTTAATATTTGCAGCATTTTTATAATTGTCAACATAATGTTTTAAATAAATTATGGGACAATCTAATTTATGAAATCTATATTTATCCTTTTAGTATTTCAAGTAAAAATGTAATTAAAATAATTTTGAATTTTTAATGAATTGCTTATTCATAAGCAAAAAGGTTTATGTTAATTTCAAATTGGTGCAGTATGTACAAATACAGAATGTAAGATGAAAGTAATTTGGGCAAATGCTTGTCGGTTAAGTAATATTCAAAACAAAAATTTTAGTTAGTTCTATTACTTATGCTTATTCACATCTTCAGGACATTAAACATTAAAATTATTTAGAATTCTGACATATTCAATATGCATTGATATAGAAATATTCCATTTGGTGAGTATAAAGAACAACTTGCTGGTAAGTGTAGAGTTGAACAAATTAGATTAAATCACTTTTCCATTTCTGAAAACAATTAGACATAAAATGTAAATCTCAGTGACATTACTGTTTTTGAAATCAAATGATATGGTAACAAAAATTTAATATATTCTGTAAATACATGGCATATTCAATTTGCTAAGTCCTGTATTAAAAGATGTTATTTCATCAAAATTGATAATACATGAGACATGAAAGTGCCATCATCAAAAGTTTTATCTACCTTTCTTATAAATTTCATCAATATACGTATGTATTAAGAGAGTGAATATAATAAACTAGTCTTTAAAAGAAAATGTATAGTCTTAACAGAGATGAAAGAGGCAATATTGATAAGATCACATTGTTCACAAAGCAGAAGCAGTTTATATAGAAATAGATACAAAAAGAGACCAATAAGTATATCTGTACACTAACAGCAAATACAATTGTCCCATGTTAAAGTATTTAATAATAATAATGTAATATTTTTGAAAATGGTTTAGCAAGATAAAATTTCTCCTTTTGTCATTTATTTGCATAATGATAATTTCAAACTTTTACATAGAGGGGCAAACTTAATTTAAAATTAGGAATCACACTACTTACGTTCATCTTTGTTGTTATTACATTTCAGCCACTGTGCTCTAAATGTGGATTAAAGCATTGCTTTATGAATTTGGTTACATAGTAAGTGTAAGTTCAATCCCAGGGTTGGGCAGGGCGTACTTGGACACACTGGGCAAGCAATAACTAAGTACTAAAAAAAAAATTAAAAAAATATGGAGAGGCTTGCATGGTCCAATAATTCTGAGAGTGATGCTGCTGTGAGTTCTAAACTCCTGACAGGACCACACCCTTGGCAGCAAAGGTCGAAGATGAGGACCTGGACTAAGCGTGATCAACCCCTATGATACCAACACTAGAGCAAGTGGATGACAATTACAACAGATCTTAATAGTTAAACCAGCAGATAAAAGAGGACTATGCATGATGGACATGCTACAGAAGGTGCTACCCAAAATTATAACAGAGTCAATGACACTTTGTTGCAGTTTCATAACTGGATTCTGCATGCTTGATTCCATATGTGCTGCAGAGGAAGGTCATGAAATCAAGTGTGTGGTTCACTTCCTGGCAAATTGAGGTCCATGTTGAACAAATTCATGTCATCAACATCTTTCTTCTACTCTGATTTTCTTTCACCTCCAACCAACTCTTGCAAAGCCAAATGGTGATAGGGAATGGATGACAAGAACAGGCTTTGGTGAAACTGGAAGCTTCTAGTCCTGAACCTGTTTGTTGGTGGTAAATTTAGTCATCAATGCCATCATTATAAAGGAAGCAATGCGCAAAGAAGAAATTAAATTCTTGGATATGAGATAAAGCCGTTATCAACTAAAATTAAGAATTAGACGAAGTATCCCTAGACACAGGCAGTAAAACTAGAACAGTTTAGCCTTGTAGATTCAAAATGGTTCAGCTTGGAATTCTCTTGTAGGTTACCCAGATCAACATAAAAACCTGATGATAGTCAGGGTGTAACGATAATAACAACAAAGATGAGGACAATTGTTTACATGTAGATTGTTTAAATAATGATAACACCTCATTCCAGAAATTCAGACTCACATTATTTCATATTTTGTAGCAAGTTATTCTCCAAAGGGTTATTTAATGCTGACAATTTTTATTGCTGGTAATATTGTTTTGCCAAAAATCTATTTCTGGTAATATTTTTCCTCAAAAACGTATTGCTAGTAATATTTATTTTTTAAAGACATTGTTGGTAATATTTTTTTTAAAAAATTTATTGCTGGTAATAGTTTTCTTCTTCATAAATTTATTGCTGGTAATAATTTTTTTTACAAAGTATTTTTGGTATTAAAACCTATTTTTACACTTTCATAGTGTTTTTACCCAAGTTTTGGGGTTAACTATTTGCCCATAGCTAGTACCCTAATAGGTGCTACCACACCAGGTCAGGGTAGATCTGGGAACACCAGCAATTAAGAGGTGGTTCCATGCTTCTCAAAACCTCCTGATCAGAGATCTTGCTTCTGGATGTAGTTTATCGTCATACCCAGGACGGATATATATAGGGATATCATTGGTTTAAACAATTAAGTTATAAAATAATGAACTTGTTCAAATGTTCTTATTTCAAATTAACTGTAGTTAATAAACTGGCTGACTGCACTGCCAAGATCAGTAGCATAAAGAGATTATTTAATGATTAAATTTTTCAATGTCTTTGCTATGATGAAATCATAATGTAATGTTCAACAATATGTACAATTAGCACATTATTAAAATATCACCACAAAAATTGAACATGCTAAGATAAACAGTGTGAATTTAATGAATGAAAAGAACCAAGAGAAATAAAAACTATCAAGTAGGCATCATTTAAAGCAGATGTCGGCAACCTTTTGGAAAAAGCAGGCCAGAAAGTTATGCATTGTCTCAGAGGAGGGGACATGATATCAAATGCATTGTCTCAGAGGAGGGGACATGATATCAAATGCATTGTCTCAGAGGAGGGGACATGATATCAAATGCATTGTCTCAGAGGAGGGGACATGATATCAAATGCATTGTCTCAGAGGAGGGGACATGATATCAAATGCATTGTCTCAGAGGAGGGGACATGATATCAAATGCATTGTCTCAGAGGAGGGGACATGATATCAAATCATTGAGGAGGGACATGATATCAAATGCATTGTCTCAGAGGAGGGACATGATATCAAATGCATTGTCTCAGATATCAAATGAGGGACATGATATCAAATGCATTGTCTCAGAGGAGGGACATGATATCAAATGCATTGTCTCAGAGGAGGGACATGATATCAAATGCATTGTCTCAGAGGAGGGACATGATATCAAATGCATTGTCTCAGAGGAGGGGACATGATATCAAATGCATTGTCTCAGAGGAGGGACATGATATCAAATGCATTGTCTCAATGATATCAAATGCATTGTCTCAGAGGAGGGGACATGATATCAAATGCATTGTCTCAGAGGAGGGACATGATATCAAATGCATTGTCTCAGAGGAGGGACATGATATCAAATATCATTGTCTCAGAGGAGGGACATGATATCAAATGCATTGTCTCAGAGGAGGGGACATGATATCAAATGTATCTCAACCTCAGATCGCTTCATCCAGAAGGCCGTCTTGGTCAGAAGGTTTAAAGAAAAAAACAACAAAATTAATGTTATATTATTTAAATAAGGTTCCTTATTTTACTGAAGGAATAACAGGATAACAACTAACACAAATAACAAAAAATGCAAATTTCTTACTACAAACGAAAGTAAAAAATGGCAATTTATTTAATGAAACACTTGTTTCTGTTTATTGTTCGATAACTTCTCCACATCAGGTGAAATATTTGTCAATCACAGGAGCAAAACATCATCCAGGTGGCCGTCACCCAACCTTGTTCTAAAATAACTTTTAGTATACATCATTTTTGAAAAAAAGTTGTTTACAAGCATATGTACTTCCAAATAATATCATCATTTTCACATTATTCATAAGGCTTTTATATTTTCTGCTTGGCAAAACACATTGTTGAAGCCAGCAGTTGATTCAGAATGAAAGTTTGATTTAAAAAAAAAAAAAATTGTTGCATTGTAAGTAAATTAACTCCAACTGATATTTTTTTCCTCTGCTTGTTCCACAATTTAATTAGATAATTATTGTCCAGATATTAAACTGGTGGCCTAGACAAAAATCCTTCAATTTTCCCTTTTTTTTTTTTTTTTATATAAATCATTGCTTGCTATGGTTTTACAGCTTTATATGACATGAAAAAAATTGTAAATTGATTGATAGTAGCCTCTGAAAAAAAAAAAAAAAAAAAAAATTAGGTGCAGAGAAAAATATATTTTTTTCAAGTTATTTTATAATTCTAGAATTTCTATTTAAATGAAATATGCTCTGTATTCAAATACAGAAGTTCAAATTTAATATTCATTATATGAACAAATACATTTGAAAATATGTACATCTAAAATTTTTTCTTAGTTGAATGAATATATACTATTTTTAAAAATGTTATTACTGATATTTCCAAAAATATTTAGCCAGTTTGTTTTTGTTACCATATCATCTGGAGTATTAAAAACTTTTAGTTCAATGAGACTTGGTTTTTAAATCAGGTGTTTAATGTTTTCAAGGTTAAAATTATAAAAATATATTGTAGAAGCAAGTTAAAGTATTCAACATTCCACAATATTAAAAAAGAAAAAAAAGATCTACAAAATAATTGTTTTCCATTTACCAAATATCTAAACATTGGTCAATGTTTGTTGAAATACAAATGTTTATGTTGATTCCTACTTATGTTTATTCTATAAACCAACAATTCCAGAATCATAGAAAAATGACACTGGACAAACCATTTACATCTAGCAATTCTTTTCATATAAATAACAATTATTATATATTAAAATAACATCATAATATATAATAATGTTTATTATGTATTTAAACTCAGTAAAATAAATCATACATAAAAAAAGAATGTGCATACAATGAAAATTTTTTTGGGGTGACAATGTTTTGAAAATGTTTTTTTTAAAGTTGCTTCTCCCCCTCCTTTCTTTATTGATAGTTCATATTTTTATTTAATCATCTCACTCCAAGCAAGGCAATAAAGCTATGAATACACAAGGAGTTACTGAGTGTCAGAGGTTATGAGGTGGGTGGGGAACATTAAGGAGTGAGAACAATAAAAGAACAGGAAGTAAGAAGATAGAAGATAACAATTTACATTGAATTTAAATTTTTGAAGATCAAAGTTGACTGGAAAGCAAGAAACCAGAAGGGATTTCCACAAGTGAGAAGCATAAGAGAAGAAACTGTTAGCATAGAACTTACATCTAGCCATTTCAACTGTAAAATAATGAGACCTAGCTGCCAATCTAGTACTACACTTAAATTGATAAAAGTCTGAGTACCAAAGAGGAAAGTTCATCAGAACAATTACCATGAAAGTATTCATACAAAAGGCAAAGGAAGTTGCATTAGGGTGGTGGGAAAGGGACTGAAGCTGAGATGCCAGGTTAGGACAAAAAACATTGCAGATTCTTTGAATTTTATTAAGAATTTCTAAATATATAGCAGGAGCACCTGACCAACTTTGGCAGCAATATATGAGGTATGGATGAATGGTAGACGTATATGTAATATCTTATTTAAACAAAGTCTAAAGATATTTCATTAGAGTTGAAAAATTTATAAAACTGTTCATGAAGTTAGTGCCAAGAGATACTTCCATCACACAATTTTCACTCTATAAGGAGTAATACATGAAAATAAGTTGAATGTTTAAAATTTTATTCTATCAACATTTCATTCAATAATAACATTAGAACTTAAAAAATTGGCTATATTACTAGCAGATACAAAAAATAAAAGCTATAAAAAGCAAACATAACTATGAACAAGGATACTGAACTATTTACAAAATTATGTAAAAAAAAAAAAAAAAATAGTCATCTATATAGAATATCTCACCATGCCACATTATATGGTCTACAAAAATGCATAAAATAAAGTGGAACTTTGGTTCACAAATTAAATTCATTCATGAAACCAGTTAAAAAAAAAAAAAAAAAACTATTTTTCCAATAGGAAAACTGTAAAATGGATTAATCTGTTCCTGGTCCCAAGATGATTGCTTATTTAAACAGTACTTTGTTTATATACAAAACTAATGAGAATCTTTAAATCTAAGAAAAGAATAAATAAACCCAATATTAAACAGATAAAATATAGACAAACACTTCAATTTTTAGCATACATGTAAGTAGGAGAGTTGATGGCGTAAATGAAGTGGAAGGAAAGAGATGTTATTGTTTGGAAAGGGGAAAGGAAAGACATGATTGTCTCTTTATTTATAAGAATAGTATATAGATCATTGATTTTGCCATATGAAACCAAGTAGGAAGGGACAATATCATCAACAATTGTTTTTCTCTTAACTTCTTTTTCCTTTACCATTATCACTGCTAGCTTTCTTTGTGGCCATGACTAAAGACAAATGAAGATAAAAAAAGGAACAGTACAATAAAATTAGAAAAGGAAAGCACAGCACAACACATGAATGTATACAACATGGCAATCAACTAAGAAATGATTCTTTTTGGGTTAACTCAGTTCAGCAATGTTGTTTGATAACCGAGGCATTTTCATCTCAAATATTCTCTTTGAAAACCGACATGTGAGAAAATTGAGAACCAAGGTTGCTCTGTATTTCAATTATAGCAACAACTATTACAAACAAAAATGTGAACTCGTTATGGGCAACCCTTTTAGTAGTTGTTTAGTATGCTTCTTTTCAGAATTTTTAGAATCTGGCCAGTTTCAGCACATCATTCCAAAAGGACCTATATCTTAAATGTCAATCATTTATCCAAAAAAAAAAAACATTGATATAAAAAAATATTGTTAACACACTCAACCAGATTGAACTATTAAATTTATACCTGATAAAGAAAATAACTACCTTTGCAGACAATTTATTCATTAGATTCAATAATCAATTAAAATTCTAAGTACATAAAAAAAAATCAACAATTAAGAAAAACTGCATATATTTTTACTCACATCAAGACAAAACTAGTATAATATTTTTTTTTTTTTTATCTGAGCATTTAGAATATGTAACACCCAACTTGTGGCCCGGATTGAGGAATCAGAGAGCCAAGTTTGAATTCCAGTCAAATCTATTACATTCACTTATGTGCTAATACCTTTGGGAAAGGTATGAATCTTCTCACCCCCCAGCTATGGGTAAATAGCAGGACAGACTTGGTTCAACCACATTTTTTATCAACCATAAAAGATAATTAGCAAGTCAGAAAATAAGGATAATAAATATGATTCTATTGCCTGCTTTCTTTGTATATATATATATATATATATATATATATATATATATATATATATATATATATATATATATATACACACACACACACACACAACTTGTTTCACCTGCTAGGAATAATTTTTTTTCCCTGCTGTTAATACAGTAATTAATACAGAGGATTTTTAACAATTGAAATATTCCACTTATCAAAATAATAGGCAATTTTATGAGCATAAAAGCTGTCAGGTTGTTAAAAATATTTTTTACCTATTAAAAGAACATTATTGACATTAAAATCATCCCAAAAGAAAAGTTCCTTGAAAAAACTTTATTTAAAGCTAGTTTTGAATATTTTACCCCTAATTATTCCTAAAACAAAGATTCCAATTTAATGACCAACAGTGAATCAGAGATAATAGTTTTGGATAAATATTGATTTTCTTAAGCATGACTTAAAATAAGACTATAAGCATGAGAATTTTTTTTTTTAAATAAGTGCTCAAATTCTTGCATGTTATTTTAACAGCATTGTCATGAGATCTAGAACATACATCAAAATGAGAAAAATTTATTTCAATAGATGTTGTAGATCTTATAGTCATTAGAAAATCCTAAACATTTTAAGTGAAAATTCCTAACTGCTCTCAAGATATCACAAGTTGAAATTTTTTGTTAATGGACATTTCCATTTTCAAACTCAACAATCTCACAAAAAAAACCTTATATCTTCTGATCCACTGTTCAGAAATTAATGACATTTGATACCCTTATAGATTTTTAGGGAAGGATTCCAAATATCCCTATATATTAGAATTTTACAGGGAGTAACCAAAAAGTAGATATTAGCAGTTTTCAGGTAGGAAAAAAAAAAAAAAAAGAAAAAAAAAGAAAAAGAAAAGAGAATATCATCTTCAGCTCCTACAGGTAGCAAAAGGCGGCACAACATTTGAAAACTATAGTATTTAGGGAATAAATCCCAATAAGCTTCATTAACTGTCTCTAAAAGTTACCAATTCTAGAACATTTTATAGTTTTTCTCAAATATTTTTGGATTACATTTTCCATTTTTTGGTTGAAGTGATATGAAATGACCCAAAACTTAGTGCAAATAAAAGACTCATCTCACAATTTGCTAATGCAGTGAATTCTGCTTGTGTACTCTACTTCTGTGGTTTTCTCCAGTAATTTATACTTTACAAATAAACAGGGTTATCTTCCAGTGTAATTAGTATAATTCTTATCAGTTGCTCCATAACTAGCTTTGTATTGAACTTAACAAAATAATCTTTAGTAAACTTAAAAACAGTAGCTCAGGTTTAGTTAATATCTACAATTAAATGATTGTTTTTTTTTTTGGTGAAAGAATGAAATTAATAACTGTCTTAAATCAAAAAGAAGTACCTCCCAGCAAAAATTGAACCTTGCGCCTCCATTTTTCATCAAGTAAACTCCTTCTATAGCCAAAGTGTGCCATTACCAATTTAGCCATGGGTGATCACATTGATAAAGAAAAAGTTCAGTTACCTATTTAAGGAAACTTCTTGATGAGACTTCTACAAATATATACCTGCTTGTTTCATTTTCATACCCAAAATGGATATATATATGTATAATACAAGTAAAAAGTTTGTCACTTATATGACCTGATGATTGCATTTAAGCATGAAACAGGCTGTTACCACTGCATGCTGACTTGAATGTCCACTTTTATATATACATACACTATATCCCTGACATTGATACCTTAAAACTATACTTTTACCATTTTATTTATATTTATATACATTTCCAAACATGTTTGATTAACAAGAACTGATATTTATTTTGTGTGGTCTCATTTCCAATAATTATTACATGTGATGTCATGCTAGACTATTTCAAACTTCCAGCTTCTCAAAGAATACCAGGATGTAAACAAAGGAATTCTAGCTACTACATAGAGAGCACATTGGTTCTTGATGATGACTGCAATGGTTGAAAGTACTTGAACAAGCAATAACAAAATATTATCCACAACTTCAAGCACAATACTCAACACCTTATTCAAAAAATAGAAAAATATAATAAAAGAAAATTAAACAGACTAACAGTGTTTTTAATCTATACTTGCTAACGAAGTGTCTCACTATAAGAGAGGCCCTATATATTAAACATATCTATCCCACTATCAACCTCACATTGTTTAACAATGGGAGTGGCATGCCGAAATTTTTTTTAAAAAATAAGACAACACCCAATCAAATTCCAACCAGTTCCAATACATAAAGGCTTGGAATAAACACTCCTACTAGTATTCAAAACACAAAAAATACCTCTCAGACAATCAAAACACGAAGAGAAACTAACACCAAAGCAAAATGCTGAAAATGTCAAGGGAGGTGGCCAAAAACATTTGGGACAATGGACAGCTTTTGTACTCCCCATCAAACAGAAAACTACAAGAATGCTGGAAAAAGTAAAAAAAATTCTGTAACCTAATAAAAAAATTATATATCATTATCCTACATATTTGGTTACTTTAGTTGGTTACTAAGACACCTATATTGAAATGAATTCACTGACCTAAACATTTCAGATTTTAATTTAAAGTTTAGTGGACTTGTCATCAACAGATTTGAAAGTCTTTATTCTTTCAGGAATTGTATTTTTGAGATTGGGTGTTCTTTTGTAGAAGATGCAATGATGTTCGACTGAATTGTAGAAATTTTTATTTTCCTTATTTCAAAATCTAAAATAATTGATATATTAGGAATCATGTGAGAAGACTGTATCAGTTACAATTCTTGAATCTTTATGTTGCATAATTCTATCCATGATAAGAAAATGTTCCAGATGACTAAGTAAATATTGAAAGAATGAACATGTGTTTTTCTAGATTCTTTTAGTATTCACTGGTACCAACACTATAGATGAAATCTGCTACATTTGACAATATAGCTACACTACAGGCAATTAAACAATATTCTTGGCTAGGCAATGTTCAAATATTTGCCTAGTAACACAAAAGTGAGCAAAAAGAAAGAAAAAAAAAAAATCCTGAAAAGATAATGCAGGAAAATTCCAAGTATTCACAATCTCAATTGCTTATTTTTTTTTCCCTGCTGGATGTTGACTGAGCCAAAAAGTGGATTTCTCCTAACTGCTCTTTTATAATAAACTAATTAAGACTTTAGTACTGTTTTGGAACACAATAGACTTTAGTACTATTTTTGTACATATTGAAAGGTGGGGATTGTTTTTCTATTTACTGATGGTCAAAGTGGACTTTAATGAGATGCTGTGATTTTCATTAATTTATTATTGAATTATATGATCTTTTATAAAAATTTTATTTTTATTAATTTTAAAATATTAGCCTTGAATAAATGTTTAATCATTTAGGTTGTTTTTTTTTTTAGTACATGTTCTTTTGAGAAAAAGTGTACTTTTATGAAGACTAGATGGTTTGTGTAAAAAAATTGTTACACTTGTTTACTTTTTACAGCACAGGGGTTAAAAGCTGCCAAAGTTGGAAGCATCCATTTTAAGTTTATGGAAAATTATTTTTTCATATATGCTGATCAGTGAGAGACATGATCTCAAGGCCTTGCAAGAATCTGAATGTGAGCCTATTTTACAAAGTTATTTATTTTGTAAAATAGGCTCACAAGGCCTGCAGGTCAGCAAATGGAGAAGTCATTTTGATAGCAAGACAACAAGGCAGATCAACATCAAGAAGATCGTATCAAGAAGGCACTAGTTACCAAGCCAGCTGCATAAAGCCTAATTCACAAATGAAAATTCTCCTGCAGTTGTACAAAGAATGAAATGAATTCTAAGAAATTTTCCCAAGCATGAACTGTGAATTTAAAAGGGACTTTTCAAAAATTATCATATGTTCCAGAGACGCACATTGGTTAAGTAAAAGTAGGAGTTTTTGTTTTTTTTCTGAAAGGTGGTTGCACCTTCCCCCCCACCCCACTGCCTTCTTGTCTTGTTTTGTTTCATCATTTTCAAAATCATTATCTTTTCCAAAACTGTAATTTTTTTTTCATTTTTCAATGGTAACCCCTTTTATCAAAATTTTTTATCCTGCCTTAATAGGTGCACAAAACGAAATTTTTGTACAAACTTTGTATTTGTACCTTTTTCTTACTCTTGTAAGGTTTTTTTATTTAAAATTTTATGCACTGGTTGGCACTTATTTGTTATTTTGCACCTATTATGGCTTGCTATGCCTACTAAAGTCTTTGTATTTGACACAAGAACTTAGATTTAGTAGGGAATAAAATTTCTATAAATTTGGTTCACAATTCAAATCTAGAATTTCCTATATTAATGCTATTTAATACTGGCTTATAAAGATATTTTGAAATGCATAATTTTTATGATGATTTAATCTTTTAAATATCCAATCTGAGTAAAACTAATAACATCTATTTACTTGTGTCATTTTTATGGGTAAGTAATCAATACTGAATGAATATAAGAAGTATTTTAATATTCAAAACATTAAAATTAATGAAGTTTGCTTCTTATTGCATTAAATCCACCTTCAATAAGCAATTATATTCAATCTAATTAAAATTAATGGTAGATAAAATAGTAACAATAGTTCAATTATTATCATTCAATCGTTCAGTGAGGCAAGTTGTACTTGTCAAAACATTGAGATGAGATTGCATCAATATTTTAATCTGTTTTAATCCAGTTGCTAACTGCTCGGTAAATGATATGACTACTTAAGAACAATTTATCAGGAAGAGAGAGATGAAATTTCTAGGGTGAATAATAAGGAATGATGGCTTGGAAAATTTAATACTCACAGGACTTATTGAAGGCAAGAAACAGAGGAAATCAATATATAATCTACCTGACAAGCTCGAGTAAATAGATGATAGAAGGTTTAGTAGAGATATCAAAGAGACAAAATTTATGAAGAACTACAAAGTACAGGAAATTGTGGAGAGCCATAATCACCAACATCTTGAAGGGACACAGTACATTGAAGAACACTTACAAAAATTTTAGCCATTAATTTTTAATTTTGCAATCAAAATTATATTTCAAATTTATCCAAAGTGCGAAAATTGTTTCAGACAAGATTAAGTATTTGTTGCAATAAACACCTGCTTCATTTAGAAGTTCTATTAGGTATATAAGGACATTCTACAGAATTGGTATGAAAGATTATGTTCTGAGATACTTTTGTATTGTTACTTTTGGTTGTTGCTCTTTGATTTCATTGAAGTATTACAAATTTAATGATAGTGTAGCGATTATCCAGATGACCGACAGATTGTATGGCTGAAAAACCATTGGTTGTAAAACTATTATAAAGGAACAAAAGACAATTTCTACATTATCAAATTGGTTTATGGCCTTTCAAAAAAACAAAAAAAAAAAAAAAAACTGAAACAATCTTTTATCTTATCTGGCATTTCATTTAAAATTTTTAGTCAGTTGCTGCAGTTAAGAAAGTTTGTTCACTATGTTATGCTAGATAATTTTTCTCACTAGAATCAATCTCATATATTTGAGTCTACCATTAGTATCACACACACACACGCACAATGTATTTTATAATTATGAAGATGAATTAGATATAATGAATTTAAGGCTTTTTTATATATCATTATTTCTTCACCCCTTTTTTGTATATGATGATGATTGTTATTATATTGATGTAGATTAGATGAGGATATAAATTATGATATAAATTGATTTAATTTCAATGTATTTCCCTAGCTGTGACTTGTACTTCCCCCACCTATCCCTGCTCATTGTGCCAACACTATGCTTCTTTTTTCTCCCCCGACTCGTCTCTCTTCAATGATGTAAATCCCCAGAAAAAAATTTTCTAGGTCAAGTAATTTAGACATTTATTTCTTTTTCTCTAGTGATTTAATTTTAAAATAATTTTTAATAAATAGTCAGGATAAATTTAAAACATTTTGTAATTTCGGTCCTGATGAAGCAGATATAAAAAAAATTATCTGTCAAAATAAATTTATTACCGAATTCTTTGATGACGTGTTAAGATTTTCCTTCTTGATGTACATCATATTGGTCTGTATATAAATACGTTGAGCTCTCTTCAGGGATTTATCTTTTTAATATTTTATATTAAAATGATCTACTTGGATTATCCTTAACACTTACGGATTTGATATAGATACACACATGTCTAATATACGTAATACATATGACGCGGGCACACGCTACATGATGTGATATATATATATTTATACATGATGTGATATATATATATATGCTTTATATATATGATGTGATATATATATATATATTTACGCTACATGATGTGATATATATATATATCCGCTGCTTAAATGATGTGATATATATATATTTTCAATATTTTGATATATATATATATATATATTTAACATGATATGATATATATATATATATATATATGATGATATATATATATATATTAAAAATGATATATATATATATATTTGCCTACATGATGAATATATATATATATATATACATAAATATATATATTTTCTCCCTTTCATATATATATATATATATATATATATATGTGATATATATATATATATTATATGATATATATATTTATACATGCTTTTTGATATATATATATATAAATGGGATATATATATATATATAAAATATATATGTATATATATATTCTATAAATTGAAAGGAGGACGATAATTTGTGATATATATATATATATTATAAACATGATAATATATATGATGTTTTATATATATTTATATATATATGATATATGATGTATATATATATATATATATATATATATGATGTGATATATATATATTATTTATGACATATAAACTTTATATATCTCCTTTCCTTAAATATATGTGATATTTATATAAACATTTGATATAATGTGATATATATATCTATGATGTGATATATATATATTCTTGAACATGATGATATATCTATATATATATATATGTGCATATGTATATATATATATATGATATATATATATATATATATATATAATATTGTCTTGAAGAAGGTTTATGAAACCAAAATCAGGCGTCGACATTTCATTCATTTTAAACAACATAATTGCTTTTAAATTTTTGGTTTGTTTTTTCAAATTTTTCTTCATTCTGTCGGATCTATATCCATTTACATATATATATATATATATATATATATATATATATATATATATATATATGATTTGATATAAAAGCATGATGTGGATATATATCAAAATGAAGAAAAAATTTGAAAAAAAAATAAAAATCCTTAAAAGTTTTAATTATGTTTTTAAATGTAAAATGTCAATCGTTTTCGAACCAAAGTATTCAAAATATCTTTTTCAAGAAATATTCATTAAATACAATTCAGTTCAATTTGACAAAGGCGATGGACATAAAAAACAAGTCTTATCCAAAACATAACTGAAAATTTTTAAAATGATCAGCTTTCTGTTTAGCATGGTCACATTGTCGTCACATGGGCGACGCTTTCAAAACTATACTAGACCTGGTTTCTTTAATATTTCCCCTTTTTTAGCGAGATTAATGCTCGACAAGCATACACATAAAAATTTTTTAGATCCTAATAGAATTCTTTTCATTTTCTTTTTCATTCAAAATAATCAAAAATTTTTAGGAATACGTTTTGAAAGCGTCGCCCATGTGACGACAACGTGACCATGCTAAACGGAAAGCTGATCATTTTAAAAATTTTCAGTTATCTGTTTTGGATAAGACTTGTTTTTTATGTCCATCGTCTTTGTCAAATTGAACTGAATTGTATTTTAATGAATATTGTCTTGAAGAAGGTTTATTAAACTGAAACGTCAGATGTCGACATTTCATTCATTTTAAACAACATAATTGCATTTAAGGATTTTTGGTTTGTTTTTTCAAATTTTTCTTCATATATATATATATATATATATATATGCGCACACGCTACATGATGTGATATATATATAATAAATATTTCGTGTGTGTGTTGGTCCAAGTAATCTTCAGATAAATATAATTTTGAAAAATATATCAATGGACACTTTAATCTCCTAGGCCAGAGATGGTGAACCACTGACCCACAGGAGTCAGTGAAATGAGGTCATGAAATATGGCTCAGCATAAACTATATGAAATCAACCACCAGGAATGGATATCAATGATGCATGCATAAAGCTGAATGACAAAAAAGTAAACTTGAATAAAAAAAATATTAGCAGCGAAGATGCAGCAACAAGTTTCATGTTAAACAATGTCAGTAAATATATCAATGACCCATTTATCTTCATGAAAAATTAAAAAAAAAAAAAAAAAAAAAAAAAGACCCAGCTGTAAAGATTCACCATCTCTGCCCTAGTCTGTTGCTCCATAGAACAATCCTGAAAGAATTTTGGAGCATTAAGTCTGTTTTTTATTGCCTGCTTACTGCTGCCTTGATGTTACTTAACTTCTACCATCATTCCTGTTGGTGTCATAGTAATTCTGAATTCAATCCCTGGGCTAGGCAAAAAGAGAGATACCAAGACATGGAATAAGTTATCGCCACTCCAGTTTAAAGAAAGGATTCAAAATTCCTTGAAGAAATGCTATAACAAAAATGTAAACATAAGTTTGACTGTAAATAATAACTCCCAATTCCAGAAATTCTGACAAAAATGTTATAAAGAAAAAATGTTTTGAGTGGCACATGCAATTCAATGAATAGTCAAAAAATTCCCAACCAAAACAGATAAAAATGTAGACAAAGTGCAAACCTTAGTGAAGTTATTGTCCAACTTTTCTCCTTCTCATATGTTCTAAAAATTTTTTTAGGAAGGAGAAAAAAAAATAATAATGCTGAGTTAACAGGTACTAAAAAAATTGAACCATTTATAAATTTTGGCTACTTCCTAAATTGAAAAATGCCTTGAAAGAAAAATGATTTACATACATAACTGATATTCAGTATCATGTGACTATATTACTGAAAAGTATTTGAGAAAATGTGTTTTAAGAATGATTTTCGACAATCTCATGAAGTGCATTGCTTCATGAGGAAGAATACTTTGATGGTCAATAGTGACCAGCTAAACAAAATTTGCTTTCATAGGGCCATTTCAGGAATTAAATTGTCACACCTTGCATAAGTGTTTTTAGTTAAGGTTTTATATATTTAAAAAAAAATAGATAAATAAAAAAAAGAAGAAAAAGTTGTGAATTTGTGGTAAGGACTCAAATGTCTATGTCTATGAAAACAAAAAGAATAATTAGATGAGATTTCTTTTGCTTACAAAATGTTAGTCATTTTAAAATATGGAGTATTAATTTGCAAAGTAAAAAAAAAAAAACATTTATGAAAAATAAAATAAAATACCCCAAGCAAGGCAATAATGTCACTAAGATGCAAAAATACTACTGAAAGTGAAAGAGAAAGAAATGACTTTAGAAGGAACCAGAAATCCAATCCTAAACAGAAAACAAGGGATAAACATCTACTCCTATTCAAAAGGCCAGGGATCAGCGTGAACTAAACTGTACACAAAACTATCTACTTCTATTGAGGAAAAAAAAGAAAGAAAAAAGATGAATAGTAAATAAAATTCCAGATATTAAAAGTATAGAGTTGTAGTAGACTTTAGAAGGAACCAGAAACCCGATCCTAAACAAGAAACATAGGATAAACCTCTACCCATATTCAAAAAGCTGGGGAGGAGTGTGAACTGGACAATAGACAAGCCTTTCTATTCTTACTGAGAATGAACAAAAAAAAAAAAAAAAAAAAAAAATTAAATAGTAAATATTTCAGAGTTTAGGCAGAGACATTAGTAGTATAGAGTTGTGGTAGACTTTAGAAGAAACCAGAAACTCAATCCTAAACAGGAAACAAGGAATAAAACCTATACTCCTGTTCAAAGAACCAGGAAAGAGTTTGAACCAGATGATAGGTGGGTCTATCTAAGTGAACATAAGATATATAGTATTTTTTTTAGGCAATGTATATTTCTTGTAGTAGTATACTTCTTATATTTCTATTTATCACATGATATATTCTTGTTCTGTACTTTACAATAAATTTATTAATCTATAAAAAAAACTTTAATGTCATAAAATAGATAACATATATATTTTTATGAAATTATACTGTATAATAAAAATACATTATATGGATTCATTTGGGGAGAAAAAAAAAGTTACATCTTTCTCTTCAAAATGTATGGATTAAGTATATAATGTCAAAATAATTAAGTAGTTTAACAGATCACACGACACTTATTAGGCTGACGTGATTAAATATACTTTGATGTTTAAAAAAAATTTATTCAGTATTATTATTGTTTAGGTAATAAGCATTATAACATAGCACAAATAGCTATATTGTGGAAAAAGGAATTTGACAATATAAGCATTTTTTACGTATTTATGGTTATTTTTTAACTTATCAAAAACAACATTCTTGTACATGTAGTTATGAATAATATACATTAATTACTAATTTTATTAATAACTATTTGTGCTCAGTTATTGACATTAATAGCTATCTGCTGATGTGTTAAGTTTGGAATAATGCAGTAATAAAAATTTAAATTTCATCTCTCTGATAGATGTTGTGATCTGTAAAAAGATTCTTTTTTTTCATGTTTTATTCTATAGTTTTGTATACAAGTTAGGATGTTCAAAATCTCACTAAATATATTTTCCTTAATATTGGTATGTTGTTCTTTGAATAAAGAATGTATAAAAAAGATTATTATTAAGTCAGCTGATTTAATGAGGGTAAATAATATACTAGTAATGGTTTCTTAATTTCTTTTAGATATAATATTTCTGTACTAACATAATCATTTGATATATTAATATGAAATATATGTAAACAGCATATGAAAAAAATCAACCTGTTTTATTGTTAGTAAAGAATATTTATCAAACCTTTTGAGATATGAAAATATGTGCACTTTATCCAATGTAAATAAAGCAATTATGATTGTATTGTTTTCATAAAAATTCTTTTAATGGCTACTATCACAAGTAGTACTTTTTCTTTTCCCTATCATATATAATACTTTGAAATTTGCAAGCTTTTAAAAATTTATATATTAAAAAGCTTGCCGATAGATAACAACTTAAATCATTTAAAGTCAATTTATAACATTGTTAATAGTCATGGACTATTTAATGGTTGAAATGTTGAGGCAAACATTTTAAGAATAAAAAAAAATAAATGCTTTATTATGAATTAATAAGTTTAGAAAAACATTTAAAAACTTAATATTTTAAAAGTAAGGTGTTTTACTTCTGCAATGCATGCACAAACTCAGACTGAAATGCAATTATAATAAATAAAAACTCACTAAAAATTTAAGTAACTAAAACCTTGTTTTAAATATCTACATCAACTAATAAAATAACAAAATAAGAGTTTTATTACTATTCAAAAGTAGTTTCATTTACAGGTCACAATTTCAATAATATCATATATAAACACCCACACAAATTGTAAAGATTGTATATTTCCATTGTTCTTGATAGGGAATCACATGACTGAATTTATCAATATGTTACACCAATCAAATAGCGTCATTATATGCTGACTTTCCCTCAGCATAGAACAAAGGAAACTATTTATATTAAAAATTGCTAAAACTGAATATGTACAATTTTCAAATATACTTGGAAAATGATTCAAAGATTCTGAATTCTTCCAGATAAAAAATAGGGAGATCAAATCTTATATTTCAGATTTGGGAACTGAGGTTCAACTCTGAAATTTCTTTTTCTTTTGGATGAATTACAGATATGAAGCAGATTTTAAGTTAAAAAGCTCAATAAGAAAAAAAAAAAATCAAACTCTTCAACAAGCATGCTCTCCTATCAAACCATTTTAATAAAGTCATAACATTGTGAAGGAAATACAAAGCAAGTACAATTAAATTTATCAAACTTTTACAAATACCACTATCAGCTGATTTATTTCCTCTATTCTAAGGCTGTAAAACGTTTTTTTAGCTTTTCTGCTTAAAGTGCACCAGTTTCTTAGATTAAATTACCAATTAATATCAAGTGTTATCAAGTGTCTAAATTATACCATAGATTAACAGTAGAAATTGCTGGTTCATTGACCAATTATCTTCATTACAATAGCAGAGCACTGTTTGGTTAAAGTTAAAAATAGTTCAGTCAGTTATGTGCCATGCCTGATACACACTTAGGTGATCATGTATCTTTCAATACAATACTGACAAAGCACATTTTTTCCCGCAGTAGGTTGTCATTTCTTTCTGCGGAAGACCAGTTACCATACAAGGCTACAGAACCTGGTCTGTCCTGCTATTTACGCATAGCTGTGGGGAGAAGAGGATTCATACCTTTCCCAAGGGTATTAGCATGTAAGTGAATGTAAAATGAATTCGACTGGGATTCAAACTTGGCTCTCCAATTCCTCAATCTGAGCCGTTATTACTCCTCTCTAAAAATAGTTACAATTCATTTATCTGTTAAAATATTCAGTGGAAGAAAAGTAACATTTGAACATAATCTTTGTATAAACTTTTCAAAAAAAAAAAAAAAAAAAAAAAAAAAAAAAAATAAATGATACCTTTGTTATACAATATTTTCCTGTAGATTTACTTTTAGAATTAACATACTCACCTTTCTCAGGTACGCTTTTCACAGTAACTAAAAATAAAAGTAAGAAAAAAAAATAATTGGATTAAGTGAAAAATAACAGGTGATTTATTTATGCATACAAGAGCTGCTAAATATGTCAAGAATTTTGGAAAAAAAAACTCAAATAAAATGAGCAAATAAAGTTTGATCGAACTTTATGCAGTTGAAGAAAGATTTTTAAATGCCCAATATGAATTTATTTGAACAGTTCTTATTTTTACAGACATATTTCATGAAAATCTGAAAGTTTATTTCGTTAAAGTAATGTTAAATCATGCAAACTTTGAAAGTCATCTGACCTGAACCAAAAATAACATCCCGTTCTGCATATCCACTAACCAACGAAACTATTCAAAATGCTTCTTTCGTAGGTCTGAATAACCTGTCTGTAGGCTGTAGAAAACAGGTGCGGTTTCTGACCGAACTGAGTCACATTTACAAATCTGTAAAATACATAACGATGGAAAAAAAGTAACTTATCTGACTCTAATTAAGCATAATTAAAAATGAAAACTGAGCCAGAACCTTATGCGCAACATATTTTCTTTGTTTTGTTTTATTTGCTTTCAAGATTGTTTGTTTTTTTCTTTGCGCCTGAAATTTTCTAAACGCCCTTTTTAAATTGACATTTGGATTATAAACTGCTTGTTTAATATTTTCCGGGTGTTATTTAATTAGAGATATTTGGGACAATAATTTAATGGAGTTATGTAAAAAAATAAAAGATGAAGAAACCTAAACAAAATCAAAACAACACACACAAACCAACATATGACTGAAAACAAAGACATGAATAATTTACGTTTGCGGAATATTTAATGTGATTTTAAAAAGCGACATTCGAAATTATGAAGTTGAAGTGCTAAAAATAAATAAATAACGAAACTTAAAAATAAAAAAATAAGGTGGACCTCCTTCCCAGGGCAGTACCTCCTCATTGTACAAGAGAGGGTCGGAGTATTCTGACGCTTTCGTGACACTAGTAGCACGGACTGGGCAAATTTTTTTCCTTGTCCATCCGCAAGAAGTGTGTGGGCTCCTAAGTTAAAATAATCATGGGTCTTACTCTTACACACCCCGGGTAGGTAGTTAAATACTGAACAAACAAGTAAAATGTTCATTACCTTGAAATCCTAATAAAGCAAAAACAAAAACTTTCAGAATAAATGTCATAGCTCCAACACAAGCAGTAAAAACACAAAAAATATTTTTACGCAAAATTTAAAAGTTTTTCTTTCAAGATAAACTCATCCTGTTTTAGTTAAGCAGAGATTTTACATAATTTCAACACCTCGTTTTTATTTATAGTTGTAAGAAGCGTATTTTAAGTGAGAATAACAGCTTACAATTTGGCCATATAGCACCTGTCAAATTTATTTTCAGTTAACATGTCACTTGTACGGTATCGTCAAATATAAACAAACAATATTCTTTTTACAGTGACCTAATAAATTAATTTATTAGGTAACAAAAATATATCCTTTCTTTATCACATTTTTGTTTTCATGAATTGAAATAACTATGCATCCGAGCGAAAATAATTTGCTTAACCACAAAAACTGTTTTTGAATTTATTGAAAAATGTTATGTTATATTAATGATGACGTCAAGTTATTATTCAAACATTAAGCAACTATTTCGGTTTAGAAAGAAGTAAATGTTTTTAGTTCATATAACAAATAAATGAATATTAATTCGAAACTTACTCTGGGTAATTAATACTCAATTTATAAAATAAAAAAAATAGGTGAGAAAGTACTATCACTATAAAAACAGATGTGCACATAAAATACTTTGCTATTTAAATTTATTTAATAATGCTTTCAGTAAGAATATCAGCTGAGTAATTGTTGTTGCTAAGTGAAGCAAGAGGAGGAAAAAAGCTATTTTTCTTTTTCCTACCCATCTTGAATTATTTTTGTTTGTTGGTAATTAAATAACCTGTGCATTTGTAAAATAGAGCAAGCTTTATGTAAATAAAAAAAAGAACAACCTTTGTTTTTATAAGTACATAAGAGGTAAATTATATATATATATATATTTTGGCAGCTAGAAAAATAAGATAGTTAAAAAAAAAAGTAATTGACAAGCACTAGATGAAAAGTACATCTCGCAAAGTGGGAGAAATCAGAGAAATTATATTGAGGGCGCAAAACATGAAAATAAAGCATTTTGCTGAAAATTTTAATGTAAGAAAAAAAAAAGCTAGAAAGTATATCCACACATTTATTTTAAGAGAACAACAATAAAGGAAGCCTAACGTGAAAATGTAAATTAAAAACATTTAGTGAAATGATAGAAATGAAATAACTGCAAAGTTAAGCATGTTAGAGATCAAAGCATAAATTATTATTTGAACTTACATAAACACATTTGAATAACGTATGCGTAATAGGACCAAGCAGCTACAGCCGTTATGAACACAACAGGGGCCCATCTTAGCACATCACAACAACCACGCATTAACGCCGATGGAGCCATCTTGTCGGAAGTAAGGCAAGAATTTTTCATAATTAATTAATATCATGTGCGCATGTGCTTAGAGAGAAGTTAGAGGTAACAGAGGTAAAAGGTCATAACCTGAGAGGTCAAATTAAACATATTTATAAAATTGAGTATATATACATTTCAAATAGCTTTTTTAACGAAAGGAATATCAAATGCAAAAATAAATTAATATACGTTTAGAAAAAGAATTAAGTAAGTATACGCTCGACAGTATTTATTGCATTCTAAACTCAAAAAAGCTATCGTTAAATTTGCAAACGCTATCCGCTACAGTACAAATATATAAAATAAAAAGTTGAAACGATTTTTTTTTTGCTGCTAACTATCTACAAAAAATATAATAGGTCGAATTTTATTTTTTTTTAAATCAGTATTAAAAAAATAAATAAATAAATAAAAATATGCAGCATCATTAAAAAGACAGCGATCAAAATTTTTCTAGAGTAAAAATAAATAAACCCGGTAGAACTTTGATAACGTCAATAGTTTTTTATTGTTGGTGGGAGGAACTGATAGCTTTGAAGTTCAAAATTTAAGTTGTCTATTTATTTAAATTTGAATTCTGGTTATTTGTGTAAATTTGTTACCATTTTTAATGTATCCAATAACACTAACAGGTTAATCAAAATCTACCAATTAAAGAAAATATTTCAACTTCTTTTTTTTTTTTTTTAAATAGATTGGAAAATGTAAAGTAAAGAATTAAATTGATTACATTCATTTTTTTTTTTTTAAATTCTAAGCTAATAATTCTAGTTTTTATGAACGTTTTCTGAATTCCTAATTAAATTGCTGAAGATATTCAGGTAATCTTTTTTTACTGTTATATATGATATGTAGATGAGCAATGATTTTTTTAATTTTTATGCCCACAATTACAAACTGCATTTTTACAACTTAATTTTTGTATAAAATTTAACAGGCAAATCAATTTATAAATTGTAAGTTATATCAGTAAAATCTTTAAAATCCTGAATCATTTTTGTTTAGTCATCTTGAGATGCTTAATTAATATGCTATTGTCCAAATAATTCATTACTTATTGAGCACAAGCTGTTAAAATCTTAAACTAATTAGAATTTATACTGATAAATATTATTATTTTTTTTTTTTTAAATGTGTGTGTGTGTGTCAAAATGGGTAAAATTTGATAGCATTTTTTAATCAGAAAAATAAAAGGATTTAGTTTCTTTTAAAATCTTAAATCACTTATACAAATTAATTACAGACAGGGCCGGTGCATACCATTCTTGCCTCCCTCAATAGGGAGGAGCATGATTGGGTACCCTGGGGCAGTGTTTTGTGACCCTTGCTATTGTATCAACATTTACTTTTTTCTACCAACATTTATGTACATTACAAATTAAACTAAGTACAATTGACTATTAAAGGATGAAAAATTTATAATTTATAAAATTCACTATTTTTTAACCATAATGTGTTAAAGAATGTGTTAAAATTTTCAACATTTTAACAAGAAAAATTTCAAGTTGATGTTAAAAATTGCGGCAAAACATTGTTAATTTATTTAAGATGAAATGATGTATTATTAGATGTATTTAGATACATTGTATTTATTTTCAATTTTTCTAGTTAAATTGTTCACCTATATTGCATATGATCCACTATTGTAAATAATTGGGTTATAATAAAATTTGTATTTTATATGAATATTACCTTGTAAAAATTAGGATGTAGTAGAATGGGTGGGGGTTGTCACATTTCGGGGTGTGGTAAAGCTGTCATCATGTAAATTTGGTGGGGGACACAAAACCATTGTTTAGTCCTGATTAAAAAACCTTTTTCTTTTGAATATAAAAGCAGTTAATATTCAGCAATTTAAAAATTAGAAAGTTCTTACTTTCATGAGAAGAAGGTTATTCATAAAAAAATATACTGAAATTGTGTACTATTTACTTTGTTTGGACTATCATCCTCATCTTTGTTGCCATATTTATCACAATGTATAGGGCATTGTACGCTCTGACCTTCTTCAGGTGGTTGGAATGTTGAACTGAACCCTTTATTTTGCTCGCTGGAGTAGACTGTTCTAGTTCCACATGCCATGTCTAATGGATGTCAGATATCAGTTATCTCCTGTTAATTCCCCTCTCCAAGTTCTCTACTGCCTTGAACTCACACTCTTTGGGTCCTGTCACTGGATGCCTTTATCCACTGTGCCATGTGTCCTTGAGGACATCTGTGTATGAATTTCTGGGTATTATAAAACTAATGTCTTCAGCGACCATCTTTTACCAGTGCTCATATTGCAATTTTTGCTGTTATCATTGCATTTTTTTAACTGAGCTCTTATTGCAATTTTCATTGTTATTACTGCTTTTCTCTGGCTCTCCTTATTACTGGTTCCCATATTGTCTTCATTTCTATGCTTGGTTGGTTCAGGAGATTGTTTTTGGTCTAGCATATGTGCTGATTCCTTAAGTTTACAAAATTTTCCAATGATGTTCTTTGTCTATGATTTCAACCTGATCCCACAGAGGGCTGTGATTTCTCTTTTATATCTCCATATGTGGTCAGCCATGCCTGATTTTTCCACTTCACCTCATGTTACAGCTTTTGGTGTTCTTGAAATCTTACCTTAAGGGGTTGGCCTGTTTCTAGGCTTTTATTTCTTTCTGCAGTTGCACAAGATATGGTGTATCAAGTCTTTAGTCATGTTCTCCTCTTCTGGGGGTCTTACTCTGTGAAGTATCTGTGATAGTATTGTCCAATTTTGAGGGTTGTCCTGATGTTATATGGACTGCAGATCCTTTGTATTTTCTCCAATAACCCCTTCAATCAAATTTTTTAAACAAATTCTGAGTGTTCTTGGAGAACCCAATTAAAGGAATAACTTCTTTCCATTAGACATGGCACGTGGAACTAGAACAATCTACCCTAGCATTTAAAAATAATAGGGTTCAGTTCAACATTCAACCACCTAAAGAAGGCTGGAAATAATTAACGACAAAAATGTTGTGATAAATATGGCAACAAAGATGAGGATGATAGTTCAAACAATGTAAAAATCTACATAATACCTCATCACAGAAATATGGACAGATACCAAAATTGTGATTAAAAATATTGGTCACCTGAATGACAATAGATCCAATATGTCCTATTTTAAACTTTTAAAAATGTAAAAATTTCTGTTTTCACATTTTTTCCATAAAAAAATTGAACATCCAAGTCCAAACAATAATAAAAAAATTACAATAAAATTTTAAAACATGTATGCCTTTAAATAAATGATTTGTATTTTTTTGACATATAAATATATGAATTTAAAAACCTGTTAAAAAGAAAAAAAAATAGTATTTAGTTGACCTAAATAAAGTTGGATCACAAAAAAAAAAAAGTTTAGAAATGAATCATCAGCAAAGATTCACTAAACAAAAAATGTTTTTTGTTGAAGATGATTCGTTTGAAGTCACCAACACATAAATGTCATCAGTGAAGATTCTCTTTTTTATCTATGCTGTTGTTATTTGAGATGATTTTTTTTTGTTGCTGACACATGATTTTTCATATAAAAAAAATCTATGAAGATATCTCTTTTGTGTTTGAACAACTTCAGAAGCAGTTGGATTTCACATCACTGAAAATTGAAATCTATGAGTTTTAAAGAAATTGAAAATTATGAAATTTTGTGTCTTGTAAATTGGAATATTTTTTTCATTTGTAAAATATTATCTGTTAAAAGGCAGAACTTTTGTTTTAATATTTTTTTATTTAAGATGAAAAATATGGTATGCAATTGTTTGGAAATAGGATTTATTTTTATATGTATTTGGAAAATGTTTACATATTTAACCACTATAGAAAACTGTCAAATGGCCTGAATATCTTTTCAACAAAAATAAAATGGCAAAAACATATCTAGAAATAGTTTATCATCTCATATCTGTCAGAAATCAGTTTAATTATGAAAACCTTAAAAAAAAAATTTGGGTTTTTCATGATTTTTATTTTCAAAATGAAAATAAAATTCCCAAAATTCTTTTACCAAATAAAATATAGACATTTCATTTTTGCATTTGATTGTTATGGTGATGAAAATGGGGTTTGCTTTTATCAATTTTAAATGAAAAAAAATTAAATATATTTAAAAATGAAAATTTAATTAAAACTAAAAATCAGGACTATCCAGAGAATTTTTTTTTTTTGGTTTTTTTAAAATTTTAAAAGGTTATCACCTGATAATTAGCTATTAGAACATGGAATAACCATTGCAAAATACAAAGCTGTTTTCTATTAGATAACAACAGTTCATGAAAAAAAATTTTTCCTTAACAACAAAGGAATTTTAGTTACTTTCTTTTAGAACAACAGTTCATGTAAATCAATTCCTTAGCAACAGAAGAAATTTATTTACATCAAAAATTTGGATTCAAAAATCTTCGGTTCAAGGGTCAAAGACGGGTGATTCATTACAAAATATTAAAAATTGCAAACAGGCATTCTCAAAATATAAAAAGCAAGGGTTCAAGGTTTAGAATTAAATTAATTTACAGAAAAAAAATAATGTGATGGATAAATTGTCATCTAAATTATGCAAAAATGAAAATAACACTGACATCTCATTTTAACAGATATATTTACCAAAATTAAAAAAATATCTTAAAATACTAAAAGTTTCAATAAAATCAAAAATTGGCTTCAACCACATTGCCAGACAAAATGACTTTGCAACTCTTCTGGACGGTCTCCTTGTTTAATTTAATTGAATGTTATAATCCTTGCCTTCAATTCATCTTTGGTGTTACAAGGAGTTTTGTTGGTCTCTTGCTCAAATGGGCCACCCACATTTTAATCAAATATTTACAGTTTGAGGAGTTAGGTCAGCCAGATGTAAGGAGTGATGTGGTTTTTGAAATTGTCTGACAGCCATGACTGATTTTCTCCTGTTTGTGTGGCATGGTGCAGAGTCCTGTTGCCAGACATAGGGTTTTCCAGCATTTGCCTAATGATTGAAGCAGCAATACCTTTTCAAGGCATTGATGTAAAAATTTTTGAAACTGAGGCCATTGTTCAGGAGGCATTTTTAAATGAAATGAATCAATGATCACTTAAAACATGCCATAAAAATCACCATTAAACTCATCCAACTTTTCTAATTCTCTGCACTGTCCTCAGATTGACACCCAAACACTCTGAAATGTTTGTATTGGAGATTCTTCCATTATGAAATGCCAAAACAGTACAGCATGCCATTTCCAAATTTCTGGCAGACTGAATTGTGTGATGGTGCTCCTTTTTGTCACAGACAAAATGAACTGACCCTACTATACTTTCAAGTCAACAAAATCAAAAAAAAACAATGTGCAAATGCATTAAATTAAAAATATAAAATGGCAACAAATTTTAATAAAAACCCTTCGTACAATGGTTAAATCAAATTTAAAACATTTTTTTTTTTTTTTTTGGATTATTCTCTTCCTTTCTATATATTTTTCATATTTAATGTATTTTAAAAAAAAGTAAAAATCAAATGTTTTTTAAATTGAAAGAAAAATTATTAAATAAAAGAAAATTTAAAATATCACAAAAACCCTTAAAAAATTTTTTGAAATTAAAAGGAATTAGTTAAATAAAGAAATTTCTCAAGAAATTAAATTCCAACTTAATTGAAATAATTCATTTTAATTTAAAGAAAAAAAAAGAATTTTTTTCAAAAAAAAACTCCATTGGAAAAAAATTTTTTAAAAGAAAAATTTTAAATTTCAACAAATATAGAATAAAAATTTGCAAAAGATTTAGTATTTACGTAGTTTATTTTCACTTTTTTTGAAAAAACAAGTAAATTTGTAAATTTAATTTACTTTTGAAGATTGAAAATGATTTGAAGACACAGGATGCCAAATTGAAATTCTCAAATGAAAATAAATTTGTTTTTAAAAAAGGGATTTAGTCATTTACCATTTGGGGATTTAGAAAAATCCAAAAATTTTTTTCATGTTTTTCATTATATTATTATGTCTTTAAACACAGAAATTTTATTCATTAATTTTATTTGAAAAAAGTATTCAAAAATGACCAAATTTTTTGTTTTTTTTTTTTAAATAAAAACCGTTCCAAGTTCCATTTTTAATTTTGGGTCAACTGTTGGATGTTCTCCATCCAAATGGTTTTTAAATTTATTTTTATGGATTTTAAATATACCTATTCAAATATTCTAGAGTTAAGGATGGCAACCATATCCCTATATATTATATATTACAAATATGATATTTTTTTGACAAAATATGGAGTATAAAGATATATATATACAATTATATAACAGAATTTAAATTTTATACCGATAAAATAATCCTTGATGCAAGGTCTTGATCAAAATGGAATATCATGATGATATTGGATTTTCCTTTTTTAAAATTTAACATTTTTTGGAAGTCTGAAATTTTTTTTTCAAATTTATTTCAATAAATTCAATATTTCAAAAACAAAGCATAAAAGATTGATGAAATTGTTTAAATTTCTCCCAAAATATTTTGAAAAAAGTTTTGATTTTTATTTTAAATTTTTTTTTGTTACCTATTATTTTTTTATTAAAATATCATTTTTTAAAAAAGACATTGAAATTTAAATTTAAACTTGCATTATATGGAACATTGGAAATTTATTTTGTCTCAAATAAATAAATAGATATGATCATGATATATAAAACCAATTGGTGCAGATTAAAAAATCCTAAGATGGAGTATTGGAAAAATAAAAAAAATTGAAAAATAGCTTTTAAAGAAAATAATGAAGTGGGATTCACCTGAATTAAATTGGATAAAGTTTATTTTAATAAATCTAATTTTTGATCCAATTTCTTTTAATTAAAAAATTGATTCATCATTTAAAATGATGAATTAATGTAGTGAAAAAAAATATTTTTTGAAATAAAATTTATTTTTTTGTTTTTCCATTTATAAATATAGAATTATTATTTTAAATAACTTTATAAAAAAATTGTTTTTAAAAAATTTTAGTTTTTTTTTGTTTTTTACATTTGATTCCATGTAATCCTGCATCCAAAAAAATTTTATTTTGTTTGTTAGAATTGAAAATTAAATTTTATATTGGCAAACCAATTTTAACATTTTTTAAAATTAATAGTATTTTCCATAAAAGAATGTGAAAATGTTAAAAAAGTTCTTGCAAGAAAAAATTATTTTAAAAATAATTATGGTTCTTTTATTTATTTTTTTTGTTATTATTGTATCAATTTGAACTTTTCTTGAAATGCTTTTTTTGCTAATCTTAAAATTCCTATTATTTATTTTATTTCTATTTTCCCCCAAACAAAACAATTTGCATGAAAAAATTCCCGAAGTAAATTTTGTAATTATATTTATTTGACAAATAAAAAAAAACCTTTTTATTTTCATTTTTTTTTTTTTTTTTCTTTTAAGAAGAATTTTAAACTTTTTTTGTTAATTATTAAATTTATTAAAAAGTTGATTATAAAACGGAAAAAAATTAATTTAATAAATTTTTTGTTCCCAGGATTATTTGCAAAATAAAAAATTTAAATCTTCCCTTCTATTGGACATGAAAAAAAATTTTTATTACTTGTTTCTTTTAAGAAATTTTTTTATTTTTATTTATTAATTCTCTTTCTGGCCTCTACTTAAAAAAGGTCTTATTTCTCCCAAATATTTGAGCAGTCTGTGGCAAATTGAACTTCATTCTGAGGGTACACGGCTGACAGTTCTTGAAATGGTTGCTGTTTCCGACTGGTAGTTAGGAGCCCTAACTCTTGCGTAGCGTCTTGAGCAAATGCTCTGATCAACAGTTGTATAATACCGGGGTGTTTGTAAAGGTGCCATGTCGCGCATGGAAAGGTGTCCCTGCAGTCACCTCCGGTGGGCAAACCCTGAGGCCACATAATGATGCAGGCTGTTTAAACTTTTCTCTCTGCCCGCGTCACGGTCGAAACTGTCTGTTTCTCTTACTTCAGGCCTTCTCATCTTAAAAACAAAACTCAACATGAGTTACAAAAACCGAAAATTAACCCTAAACCAGCGTCTCAAAAATCACCTAAACCCCTCAACATTTCATTCTCCAACATCCGTGGAATTAGAACAAACTTCTGCAGTCTGGAATCTTTCCTCACTGCAAACGGCCCGGATATACTGGCTCTCTGTGAGACAAACCTTGTCTCATCTATCCCCTCTTCTTCTCTCAATCCCCAGGCTATCTTCCTCTCCTCAGAAAAGACTCTCTAACCCACATGCACGGTCTTGGTGTCTACGTCAAGGAACATCTCCCCTGGCCAGAGAGTTCTCTCTCGAATCGCCAGACCAGTCATACATGTGTCTCCGACTCTCTCTCCTTAATGCGGTTTTTATCTCTTCTTCGTTTACCGCTCTCCATCCTCTCAAGACTGTGAGATATTTTTCATAGCATTTCTGACAACATAGACAAGGCTGTCTTCCTCCACCCGTTTGCTCACATTTTTGTGTTTGGTGACTTTAACGCCCATCACACCTTTGATTTTGTGGCTTAAGAATGCTACTACTGACCATGCAGGCATTCAAACGCTTAATTTTCAATCTCCCAATCCCTCACACAGATAGTTAACTTCCCCCACTCGTTTTGCCTTCAACCGGGAAAAAAAAGCCTCTCTTCTCGACCTGTGTTTTACCTCCATCCCCGAATCCTGCAGCGCCTCGCAACTCTGCCCCCTCTTGGTAACTCTGATCATGCAGTAGTATCTGTTAACATCTCCTTCAACTCCACCCCTATAAAGAACCTCCTACCACTAGAACTTCGTTCTATTATCAACGAGCTGACTGGGACGCGTTCCGTGATTTCCTCCTGATGTCCCCTGGGATGGAGTCTTTAAGCTCCCCGTCCAAGAATGTGCTTCTGAGGTCTCTTCCTGGGTTAAAGCTGGAATCGACGCTTTCATCCCATCAAGGAAATATAGGGTCAAGTCGCGCTCCTCCCCCTGGTTCTCCGCTGCTTGCTCAGCCGCCATCGCCCATAGGAACCACTACTTTCACCTATTCCGTAGCGACATGTCTGACTGCAATAGACGTCTCTTTGCTTCCGCCCGTAACGAGTGTAAGCGTGTCCTCAACGATGCTAAGTCACTATTTTTCTGCTCGAATGAAGGAACGTATTGCATCTGGCAAATTTGGCTCCAAAGATTATTGGCATCTCTGCAAGAGCGTATTGAACAATTGCAAACCCTCTATACCTCCTTTATTCAACCAGTTCGAAGTCCTGACCTCCTCTACCGACAAGGCTGAATGCTTTGCTCGGAAATTTTCATTCAACTCAACGCTCGACTCTTCCAATGTACCCATACCCGACTTCCCTCTTAGAACTGAGGCCATATTGAGTGGGTTAAACATAACCCCATCTTTGGTACTGGGCGTTATCTCCAATTTAGACCCCAACAAGGCTAGTGGTGGAGACGGGATACCAGCCATTGTCTTGAAGAAATGCGCGCCTGAACTGGTGCCCGCCCTTTCTAAACTATACAACTACTGCCTCAAGGAATCTTGTTTTCCTGACTGCTGGAAGTCCTCTTCGATTGTTCCTGTCTTCAAGAACTCCGGCGACCCCTCTGACCCTTCTAACTACCGTCCTATCAGTCTCCTTCCCCTCTTCGGCAAAGTCTTCGAAGCCCTAATCAATACCGAGGTGGTTAACCACCTCACATCCCATAATCTGCTCTCAGACAAGCAATATGGTTTCCGCTTTGCCCGATCTACAGCTGATGTGCTTACAGCCATCACTGAAACTGTCTACCGAGCTCTTCAAAATAACGGGGAAGCCCGTGCCGTGGCACTAGACATCTCCAAAGCATTTGATAGGGTTTGGCATGCCGGCCTTCTTCGCAAGCTCCAGGGTTATGGCATTACGGGTCGATTATATAACCTAATACAATCATTCCTGTCAAACCGTGAATTGAAGGTCGTTCTCAACGGATTCTCCTCCAGTTCCTATCCCACGAACGCAGGTGTTCCTCAAGGCTCCATCCTAGGCCCCACTCTATTCCTTATCTACATAAATGACCTTCCTGACGCCATAAATTCCCAAGTTGGCATCTACGCGGATGACACCACAATTTATTCCTGCCTCAAAAACAAATCTAGTCTCACTGACAAAACTAACCTGGCCGTGCGTCTCGAAAAGGACCTCCAATCGATTGTGAACTGGGGCAAGAATTGGCTGGTCAACTTTAATGCTTCAAAAACAAAACTGCTCTCTATTAATCACCACAGAGATCCTTCCCTGCCCTCCATTAGAATGTCTGACGCTCAACTTCTCGAGAGCAACTCTCTGCGGCTGCTCGGTCTCACGTTGACTGCTGACCTGAGATGGAACAAATACATTGAGTCAATTGCCTCGTCCACCGCAAGGAAAGTTGGCTCCCTGTGCCGCGCCAGGAAATTTTTCTCCCCGGAATCGATCCTCCAGATCTACAAATCAACAATTCGCCCTTGCATGGAGTATTGCTGCCATATATGGTCTGGAGCCCCTTCTGTTTGCCTCGGGGTTCTTGATAGGCTCCAGAGGCGGATATGCAATATAATTGGCCCTGCTCTGGCATCTCGTCTACAGTCACTTTCTCACAGACGCGCCGTCGCCTCTCTCTGTCTGTTCTACAAATACTTTCATGGCAATTGCTCCGAGGAGCTGCATTCGCTGGTTCCCAGACTTCATGAGTTCAAGCGCCCTACGAGGCTGGCATCCCGCTCTCACCCCTTCACTGTCGAAACTCCTAAATGTAGCCGTCTCTTCTACTCCAATAGCTTCATGTCTCGCACCTCTCGCCTGTGGAACTCCCTTCCCTATTCCAGTTTCCCTGAGAGCTATAATCTCCAGCTATTCAAATGTAATGTCAATCGACATCTCCAGTTGCCTTGATCTATCCACTACCCTTCCACTCCTCATCCTTTCTTCTATCACTCCTATCTGATCTTGCTCTAAATTTTCTGTAACCCCTTGCGTCCTAGTGGCTTCCCGCCTTGCTTGGGGGCGAAATGCTTAAAAAAAAAAAAAAAAAAAAAAATATATATATATAAAATATATGATTATATTATATATATGAATTAAATAAAATTATTTTTGAATTCGGAAGTTTTTATATATTTTTATTTATATTTTAATTATAATTAAATTTTAGGACTATATTTATTTATTATCATGATTTTTTTTCTAATTGTATATTTTATTTTTGTTTTTTATTTATTTAAGGATTTATTTTTTTTTGAAAGATTATTTTATACTTTATTGCAATTTTTTTTTTTATTTAAGTTTCTTGAACACACAATCATCAAAAAACATATATATATATATATATATATATATATATATATATATATATATATATATGAGTGGACATTATAACATATCATAGATGCACAGCCCCTGAAGATGGAGCCGTGTGGGGGGTAATATGTTTTATGGTGGATGCGATATGCATATTGTCGACATTTTATATTTTTATATTTTATATGCACGTTGTTTGTTTTGATTTTGTCGACGGTACAGTATAGTAATGGGCGCTCATTGCTTTTCCCCATCAATTTGGAAATTACATAAAATACTGCTTGGCACTTGCACAGAAGCTCCAACACAAACATTTTAGAGTGTCTGGGTTCCAATCTGAGGACAGTTTGAATGATTCGGAAAGAGTTGGATGAGTCCAGTTGTGATTAATTTCTTTATTTAAAATTCAAATAGTGATGTCAAATGTTAATGCCTACATTCGTCTTCTCTACTATGACTCAGACTCAACACATTCATTTCCTAATGAAAGGTTTTGGTGCCTTGGATCAATAGGGGACGGCTGGAAGTCCATATGTCTGGTAACAAGATGCACCATGCCGCACAAGAAGAACCCAGTCATGGCTGTCAGACAATTTCTTTACTTTACATCAATCTTACATCTTTTACCATCTAACTCCCCAGACTGCAAACCTCTTGATTATTATGTGTGGATCGATATTGAGCGAGAGACCAACAAAACATTTGTAACATCAAATATAAACTAAAGGCAAGGAATATGACAGCATTCATCAATATAAACAAATTCTATCCCTAAGCTCCATGCGAGATTGCGAAGTCATCGGAAGAAAAATGGTTGAATGCCATGTCAATGAGATTCTATTGAATAAATTTACTCTTTAGTATTTCCCGATATTATTGTGTAATTTTGGTTTTATATCTGTTAAAATAAGATGACAACTGTTATTTTTTTATTTTTGCGTAATTTAGACGATATTATGTATATTCGTTTATATATATATATATATATATATATATATATAATTTTGTGTGTGTGTGTGTGTGTTTTAATTGTATATGTATGTAAAATAATCTATTGCTTAAACATTAAGTCTTTTTAATGCATAAGATTTAAAGTAGATATTTTGTTTTTATTTATTAAATAGTATATTTATTTATTTATTTCTAAAGAACAATTTGAATATTATGATTGAAAAATATGCGTTCTATGGTATGAATTGAACCTGCGTTCCCCTAAGGAAGACAGTCATTAGTTCTGGCGAGGAAAATTAAAAATCGAATATAAAGAACCTCCTGGTTAGTGTTTTTGTGTTTTCAGAAGGTTCGAATCCTGCCAAAAACGAAAATTAAATTTAATTAAGATTAGAAATAAATAAATATGCAGAACGTCTATTTCTAAGGTTAAATTGTGATCGCTACATAACTTTAGAAAATAATGAATATATCTGGTTAACAAAATGTTGGGGCAACCTGTATATTCTTCACCTACAGCGATTACCGTTGTTTTTTTTTTTTTTTTTTTTTTTTTCAAAAAATTTAAAATTCAACAAAAATTTTTACAAAAAAGATTCTTCATTTAAAATAAACTTAATAATAAAAATAAATGATTTATAATACACACGACACATTTATAATATATATATATATATATATATATATTTAT
This sequence comes from Acanthosepion pharaonis, assembly GCA_903632075.3. NCBI lineage: Eukaryota > Metazoa > Mollusca > Cephalopoda > Sepiida > Sepiidae > Acanthosepion > Acanthosepion pharaonis. The sequence continues at coordinate 48,626 of CAHIKZ030002459.1, read as the reverse complement.
ATATATATATATACATATATATATATATATATATATATATATATTCATATATATATACATATATATATATATTTATATATATATATACAATAATTTTTTTTATATGAATATCTTTTTCTTAACTCTGATACCAATTTGTGTATATATATATATATATATATATATATATATATATATATATATATATATATATATATATATATAAAAAAGGTATATAAATTTTGGTATTAAAACTCATTAATATTGTTTTTTCTTTTATATATATATATATATATATATATATATATATATATATATATATATAACTTGGTAAAAAAAAGCAATTAAGAGTTCATATTCATATAAAAAAAACGTAATGGTTTTTCATATTCAGATATTTAAAGATTGCGTTTTTATGAAACCACGAGCTAAATTAAAGGATAATATATATATATATATATATATATATATATATATATATATATATATATATATATATATATATATATATATTACCATTATATATTATTAGAGTGCTTTCAAATGCAGCCTTTTCAAAAACATTTCAAAGCTTCTTTTCTCTGGTTAAAAAAATTCTTCTGAAAAAAATAAGTTCTATGAAAATTCTTTGTTTTCCTTGGTTGTTTTGAGGGACTTTTTGAAAAATGATTACGAAATCAAATCTATTAAATTTATATTTTTTAATGATTTTAAAAACACTTTGCTTAAATGATTAATCATCAGTTATTTTTTGACATCTTCTTGGTTGAACAGAGAACTTTGAAGCATCGTCTTTTATATAATTTGCATATAATTATCATCATTATAAAAATAATATGCAACATAAATATAAAAATATTTAACCATGTTTATGTATTCTTTTTTTATGGAATGGCAATGTAAAATGTTTGCTCAATATCATGAATATTCGATGCTAATCCATTAACAAATTCAATGTATTAGATTTAAAGATAAATGCTTATCAAATAAATACTATAAAAATCGTCATGAAACTGTGTACCGGATAATGTACCTAGGTAGTTATACATACGTGTCAATCTGTCTTTAAAAACTGTTGGTATAAAATGTTTGATACGGGTTTTACAAAGAAGAAATCTGAAATGTCATCAAAAATCGTCGAGTCATTCATTTTTTTAAAAAAATACATTTCTTCACCGTATCAAATTTTTGATTTAATAAAAGAATTAAAAATATGTTATCTTCGTTGAGGTTTTCAAAACAGTCTTTCATCCTTCATTTACAAATTCAGTAATAAATCAAGTAATTCAAAAAAAACATTTTTTTTTCTTTATGGAAATAAGTTAATGCACCCTGATATGCAATAAAGCTATAAAAATTCTTTCAAAAAGACTTAAATTATTAAATTATTAAACGAATTTATATAAAAAAAAAAAAAAAATGCTAAACTTTTTTTGAAAAATGGATTTTAATATTTTTATGATCCAAGCCGTTAGATTCAAATGGCTAAGAAAATTCATCAAACTTAATTCCAGGGACGAAAATTTGCAATAATTTATTGCAACTATGTCTATAATAAATATATTTTAAATGTTGAAATTGTAAAAATTAATATAGAAACTATTTCTTTTAGTAAAAAAAAAACTATTAAAATATTGAAACTTATTTTTTAAATAGAAATTTGTTAAATATTATTTCTTTAAAAAATAATGTGTTTCAATAATGTACGGCTGTAGTGTTTTCAAAACCAGCCAAATTTGAACATTTACCAAAATTCAGTTTTTATTGGATGGTGACAATGGATTTTTTTTTTTTGCGGATAAAATGTATAGGCCCCTAGATTAATTGGTTTATAAATTAGATTTTGATTCACGTTTTTTTTTATATAAGGGGAAAAAATATAAAAAGACAGAAAAGGTATATTCACCGGGGTAATGGGTACAACGACATGGGCAGTAGTTGATGCTGAGATATTTTTTAAGCATTGATGAAAGATCAAGTTAAAAGTATTTTCCTTTCAGAGTTTAAAAACTCCGGTGGCTGACAAAAAATGGTTCGTAATAATAATAATAATAATAATAATCTAAAATCATTTTGAAAACTCAAAAAATGTGGCAGTAGTTCCGGTTGTAGTTGGATACTCGGATTGATTGGAAAAGTTTGTTCCTATAGACTCGTTAAAGCGGTTTCAACTTAGTCGATGTCTGAAAGAAACACAAAAATTGTTTGCACAAATTCGGCAGACATATTACGAAGAAGAGCTCTGTCTATAAAAAATGATTGATCTTGCTTTTTTTTTAAAAAACGATCAGTGAAAAATTGTCATGAAATCTCCTTCTTAAAATAAACATTTATATTTTTTACCCGGAATGCTAAAACATGCAAAAGATAGATAAAAAATAATTAATTAATAAATAAAATAAATAAATAATGAGCATTAATGGCTGAGGAGCATCGCGTTGAATGCTGAGGCAGAAGGTCTAATTATTGCAGCTCAGGAACAAAAACCTATCAAATCACTCTCACATAATCAAGGATGGAACTAACCTGAAAATGCAGGATCTACAGAAAAAATTATGAAAAACTGTCGACCATATTATCTCAGGATGTCCATAACTGGCAAAAAATGAATATACCCACAGATATAACAAAAGGTAGCGACATATGTTCACTGGAATATATGCAAGAAGCACAAAATCAAAACCACTGAGAGATGGTATGACCACCAACCAGACACAGTTAACCAAAATAATGATGTAACTATCCTCTGGGACATGACAATTCAAACTGACAGGGAAATAAGAGCCAAACATCTCCATAAAATTATCGATAAATTGTCCAAATACAAGGACCTGGAGATTGAGATTAACAGGATGTGAGGAATGAAAATTGAGATTGGATCAATAGTAATCAGAGCTCTGGGCCTCATGAGAAAAGGAAAGGACAATTTTATTAACAGTTTCTCAGGTAATATCAACCTAGAAGTTACCCAGATGATCACCCTACAAGAAACATCTCATATACTAAGAAAAGTGCTATTAATTAAATGACAATTCTCCTGTAGGGCATAAGGACCATAGTTTGAACCAGACAGGATACAAAGCAGTAAACATAACATACACAAATAATAATAATAATAATAATAATAATAATAATAATAGCTGTAGCAAAAATTATAATGGTGATAAAGATAACAACATTCCTATAATAATTGGGAAATAATCACAATTTCAATAATGCTTCTAATAAAACAAAAATAATAATGATAGTGTTATTAGTATAAACAAAATAATCAACTTATGTGGGAGTAAAAGAGTAGTTAAAATAAACAAATCTAATATTAATGGTGGGATGAAAAGCTAAAATGCGAGACTGTATTAAAAATATTGCTATTCAAATGGATCTTCAGTTTTCAATGTAACATTTTTCATTGTCTGTTAAAACATTTCACAGATTGTTAAATTTCTGTACTTGCTTGATTTTGACATCGTCAAATTGTAACTCACACATTGGGCTTGTAGTGACTGTAAACATAGTAGCAGTTGCAGCCTTTAATAAATGTATCTTCAGCAGCTCTTGAATATAAAAACATGTGAACCATAAAGTAACTCTCTCTCTTCCAGGTTTTCCTCTTTCAAACTGGTGACATGAACTTTCCATGCTGAAGCTAAAAGGACTGTGAACATTTCACACTAAAACACAGCAACATAATAAGTCATACCATAACATATTCGTGAACATTTTGTTGTGTATGCAATTTACTTCTAACAAAAGAAACACTTGCTTTAAACTTTCTTTTTGTTAATTTTGTTTTAATAAATGTTATCTTTTCATTGCAAATCAATTGGTCAGTTATTTTGTGCATATACTCTTTTTCACCACTATTTCATATATTATAAAATATTCCCATAAGAAACCTTACACATTTAATTATTGAGGTAGCTAATCACTAAAGGCTGTTCCTCCTATTGACAACTATACATTTTGTTTTCTTATAATTGATGATTAATCTTTCCTCCTGATCATTATATTTGTAGTGAACAAAAGATCTAGATTTAAAAATTCAGATGCTAAGCACTGACTCATTGATTTTGTTAGAAATTAAAAAGACTTGAATTTACACACTTTTCTTAACACACATGCAGAAGCAAATCCAAAACAAAACTCATGAAATTTCACACCTTGATGTGAAATGTTTTTCGGACAATAGAAAACTAGGAAACATTTAAAAACAATATTCAAATAATCTTCAATTTTCAGAAACAAAATTCTTTTATGGACCTTTTCCCGAGCTGACAAAATGTTTGTTCGTCATCCAATGGAAAGGCCCGAATCATATCTGGGAGTGAATTCCCAAATGACCTTTTCAAGCCCCACAAACAAAATAAAAGACAAGCAAGTTCGCCTGTCACCAGAGAGAAGGAGACGAGCGTATTAACACGTCCCTTGACAAACGTTAAGTGATCATTATTATTATCTCTACCCTTCTCTCTCACCTCTTTTATACTTGATAAACAAACAGAACATTTTAAGACTGAGCAATTACTTCAAACACATTCCTACCCTATGATAATGCTCATACATACATACATCCACATACATGTTCCTGCCTACATACACATAAACTCATTCTTGCAAGGACTTCTACGAATATTTTGACGACCTTGTATCAACCAAAATACATTAATTTTATTTGTAGAGACCTTAATTGATTTATATGTATATAAATTTGTTGTTTCACTTTACAATTTGATTTTCTTGTTTTATATCCCTCTTATGGTGGGTTATCTAACTAGGCCAAATCAAACTAATCTGTTTCAACACTTATACACTTCACTGTTACTGATAACCCACTATATATTAAAAAAAAGTTAAATGAAATAGTTAATAATCTGTTACAAGAAAAAAGAATCCTACAGCTATACAATATCAAAAAATACAAATAGTATATTTAAAATCACAGAAAAATAGTAAGTAAATTAAAATCCAGTGTTGCTAGGAGAAACAAATGTACGTAATATTCAAAATGCACATATGAAGCTGAGTTGGTTTATTTCTATAGAAATAAACCAACTCAGCTCTATATCTGCATTTTGGATATTAGGTACATTTGTAGTCTCATTCATAAAACTTACTAAATTCAATCAAAAGACAAACACTATTTGAATTTTATTCAAGAATCCTACAAGTTCTACTGTATTTGAATGAGTAGATGCTACTTTTAAAACAATCCCAAGAGAATCAAAGATTTAATGATTCATGCTAAAATATGTTTGAATATTTTTCAACATTCTCTTAGAAAATATAAAAGAATACACTGAGATTCCAGAAAAAAAAACAAAAAAAGAATTAGTTTTCAAAATTATGTTCGTGACGAAGATAAAGATATTCCAAGAACATGAAAGATTAAATCTATTTTGAAATTAACTGGTTGTATATGTGAAAATGATAAATTAATCTTTATTACTATTTATTATATTATTAACTTCAGAGATGACAAAAAAACACTTCTCCTGAATACTTATGAAAAATTAATGAAAAAATCAATATTATAATTGACATGTAATAATTAAAATATAAACAAAAACATTTGTTGGATGCTTGCTATAAAGTAATTAAGCTAAAAATGAGCCAACCTGACTTGATATTTAATATTTCATTTTACCCTTATAGACTCACTGTTGTGTCCAGTTATCAAACAATGCCACGGAACTTTATTCTTAATCCTAGGAAATACTGAAAGTCTATACAGCTTCAGCTGAAAAAGCAGTAGCCATCTTCCAATAAAGCTTTCATCAGATCATGACTGAAGTCAGGCATGATTTTAGTATTTAAGACTAAAAAAAAAAATATTAGTCAAGGGAAATAATCTAATATACATATTCTAAGTTAACTCCCTTGTTTAATTCAGCATTTTTAATGGTGTTGTATTCAGATTCTGCAATCTTTTGACTGCAATGATCGCAAAAAAAGGTTCTCGTTCAATCTTTCTGTATGTGCCATTTATATGTTAACTTTCAAAAATAAATAAAAGAAAGTGCCATCAAATGAATGAAGCTAAACATAAACTGTGTGTGTTGTAACAGAACTCACTACAAAAACACAATGAAGAGAAGAGACATGAAGTGAAATGATTGATATGTAAGACGTGGAAAACTAATCGATCCAACATGTTTTCACGTATTCCATCTTTTTAGTAAGTGAATAGTGAGCAGACCTTTTAGCTAAGTTTTGTCATGCTACGACGTCTATTATATCACCCACATTCCCTTCGTATTCAACTTGTAAAGAGAAAGTTCTACTCAGTCAGCTTTTGTTCCCCATGAACTAGACTTATGTGTGGATTTTTAAATTTAACGCCACAATATTACCATCTTTAAGTAAAGGATCAATTGTTATCTATCTTCATAATCTTAATTTCCTTCTACCCATTCATACATTCATATGCCTCACACTGTGATTTCCAAGATTATAGTTAAGAAAAGCCTTAAGAATAAATTTAGTAACTAACTTAGTTTTTAACTTTTTAGTTTTTACACTTCAATAGCAGCGTACACAGTGGGTTAAAGAATAATGAATGGATTGAAATTGCATTTATTTAAACCACATAAATGTTTATGGGAGTTCAAGAGAATTAACACTAGACATCTAGAAAAATATGAATTATTTATGGTCCTGGAGTCATAACTGACCGGCAAATAGAAAATTGGTTTTGCAAAATTTTGTTCTGAAGAAACATTGGAAGAATAACCCAAAAAACGCCCCAAGTCAAATTTATTCAGGAATTAGCAAAGATGTTAATAAACCCATCACAATCTTTTATATACCAACATTTAAAAAAGATAGGAAATGTAAGAAAGCTGCGCTTTGTTGAGGCTCCCTGCGCTCTTAGCGAAATGAACAAAAATGTAACATTAACAAACATTATTGGTGTAAAGAAGAGCAATAAGGTTAAGGTAAGGATTAAGAAGAAGAAAAAATATCCTAACTAATAAACAGCCACACAGGTTGTTGGAAATATATTGGATTTCCGATATTTGTTGACACTTGACAGAGTCAGTTGACGGTCATATGTCCCACAAAATAAATAAATAAATAAAAATAAAAAAAATAATCAAAAGAAGGAAAAGAAACAGGATATCGCAAGGTCTTTTCATTGGTCCGTGAATTGAAAAATCAACAATTAGCGAGATAAAGAATGTTTCCCTGGGAGTGAATGGAAGAAGAAAGAGAACGTCATACTCATATCTCTTATCCTGATTGTAAAAAAAAAAAAAAAGCACATAAAAAAACAAACAAGTCTCGAAACTATTATTGAAAGGAACAGACATTTAGACAAAAACAACAATATAACAAAATACAAATTTTACAAAAAGTTTGCATAAAAATTTTTCGTAGCAAGAAAAAAAAATAGATTTAAAATAAGGGTATTTAAAAAGATATACAACATAGTCAGTCAGTTATGTGCCGTGTGTGATACACGCTTAGGCGATCATGTAACTTTCGATACATGACTGACGAGGCAGAGTTTTTCCAGCAATACAATCTTCAAATAATGGACAAAATCTTGAGAAGGTAATATAAAAATTTAAATAAAGAATGGTTTACTCTGTTGGGCTTGGGTACTGGCCTTTGTTCCTGAAAAGTAAAAAAAAAAAAAAAATATGGCTTTGGCTTTGGCAAATTCACTTGTGTCTTTAGGACTTTTAACTTCTTTTTTTTTTGTTTTTGGAATACAGTTCTATTCACAGGTTTCATCTGATTCATTTCTGTTTTTTTTTCTGTTTGCGCCTGCTTTTGAGAAACAGTCTAATCCACAAGTGACAGCCAAAACTTTTCCTTCTGGAATCTTTTTATTATGTCTTCAGATCGAATTTTCATGCCTCCACATCTTCTGTCTACTTCGAAATTTTGGTTACCTTCCGATGTAAAATTATTATATTTCTAGTTGAAAATTTCATTACGTTCTGAAATTATCCTCTGACCTGTTGCCTTGCCGATATAATGTCGCCCCCGGCCTTTTAAAGGAAAGGTGTCAACAGCTAAACAATGATGGGACAAAAATGCAAAGGTTTAAGAAACAATAACGTCGATTCTATTTATCCAAAATTTACAAGATGTTTTCTGAGAAATATGTTTGTATTGGTGTCGGGTCCGGTATGACTGGTTTTGTTTTTAGTAATTGATTTTTCGTATCAATGTGAAACGAATTTAAGTTGAAAGTCGGCGTAGCTGGCCGACTGCCAGTCAGGGAGAATTGTCAGAAACAGCGGCAGGTTGATCGATGTCGTACGAAGATTCGTTGTATCGGTTGTAAATCAAACTCCCACCTAAACAGGTTTTTGAGTCAGTATAGTGATACGACTTTTTAGGGCGGATTCGACTGCGATTTTTTGCGAAGGGGGGATCAAATCAGACGGGATCGAATACAAGTGTTTACATTTGGCAAAGCTGGTCAGAGAGGTGATACGTCTTCCAGGGGGGATCGACCGCGGCGACGGGACCGCGCCGAAGAGTATTCTAGAAACTTTAGAAATTTAACAGACAAAATATGGCCCCCGCTCCAGAGGTTCCGCTACAAATGTATCAAAACAAATTTATTTTTTATTAACCAACTAGCTTTTTAAAAAATACCTTTCTCCCAAAAGTAAGTGTAAACAGCAAACCTAGATTATTTACACTTTTTAAATTAATCATTTATTTTTAATCATTTTATATTACTTTTTTTTCCTGGGTCTTAAGAGGATCCTGATAAAAAAAAGGAGTTCCTCCCTCCAGGATTTTTCAGTGAGAGTTTTTGAGCAAATAGAGGTAGGGAATTTCTCTCGCGCACTGTAGCCTGTCGTTGCGGAATTTATGCTAAAGATGTATCAGAAAGTGAAATTTTGTGAAGGCCTAAAATGTGCGTGTACATTATGCATTTATCCACAACAAATAAATTAAACGAACATTTTTCTTTACAATACAACTTGAGAAATCAAGGAAAAAACAACGTAGTTATAGATTTCAACAATAACATGAATTTAGCTCCTCCATTAATACTTTAATCCTTCAACAGGGGTCTCTCTCCCCTGGCTATAAATACTGGCTGACCCTTCGCCTCGACCTCTTTTTCCTTTAGGCCTTTAGGCCGCCACCTTGAGGTAAATCTTTTTTCCTCAAGCGTTCAGCCTTACCACCTCGCAGATGTGAACGCTCACAAATACAGCGTTTCCCAAATGCTGGGAACACGCTAAGAACAATACACGTACGTACGAACATCCACCACAACTCACACACATAATATTCACCACACGCACTCTGTCCATGTAACTTGTAACCTTTCTTGTTATTAATACATATATTTCTTTACATATATTTATCCGTCTTGTGTTTGTTTTTCCTTGTCTTCTTTGGACTTAATTAAAGTTCAACTTTCTCATGTAGTTGGACCGGCTAGCAGGAAAATTTCTACCCACGTGTATTCTTCTACTTTTACATACTCATCACAGCCGCGGTCCGCTACATATATATTTGACATACACAAAGTGATGATAGGTTGCTTGTTAAATGTGGCAAGTGAGATAAGATTGCAAAGAGTGTCCATGCAGAGATTTGGTGAATGAATATTGATGGTTTAAGTTTGTTTGTGAAATTAAAACAGTTTGATTTCTGCAAGGTAAAATGTCAATTGTGTGAGTTCAAATAATAGTGTGTATGTGTGTGAATTGTATGTGTTGATTCAAGTTAGAAAGAGTTGTGTGCCTTTGACTGATATGCTAAAATGGATTACATGTACAATTACTATTTTGTAGTGATAATGTCACTTTTTTAGTAAATTGTAAGTTAAGTTTCTTCACGCGGCAATAGTATTGCAAGTTGTGTTGAGTTTATGAGAGGCTGGTAGTGTTATTGAGTCAGTGTGTTGGCACGCGTGGAGTCTGCTGGCATCTCTCGGAATTCAATGTCTGACTGACTTGAATTAAGTCGAGCGATTCATTTTTATAGATTTTTGGGTTTTCAAATAGGCTCCAGACAGCTGCGCCGGGAAAAAAAGGATTTGTATCAACTTGCTACATTTTTGTGTCCTTTTAACCAATGGGAAGTTGAGTTTGGAAAAGTGAAGTGATGATTGGTTAAAGGTTAATTTGGGGAAGAGTGTATCTTCCCGTAGTGGGTGACAGGCAAGTATGGAGGATTCCATACTGTCGTGTCTCTTACACTAAACCGGATGTTGACTGCTCGACGGCCCAAGGCAGAATGCGAAAATGCATATCTGCGCACCATGGCTTGACGTATGTTTTCGGTATTAAATGAGAAAATGCACTTTATATATTGGTCAGTAGAAATAACTTCTGCTAAAAGAGCCATACTGTGATTTGGAGCCGATATGACAGATATAAATTCCTTGATTCAACGCCGCAAAGGGCAGAGAGAGAGAGAGACAGACAGAGAGACAGAGAGAGAGAGAGAGACAGAGACAGAGAGAGAGAGAGAGAGACGGCTGAGATGTCGACATGCAGAGGTTGGTCAAGAATGCCGCAGGCAGGGTGAACGCGATACTTTTAAACTTTCATCCTTCACCGCCGCCATCGTCTTCACAAAACATCATCCGACAGCTATGACCAACATTCTTTCTCTTTTGTTCTTCCTTCTCCACTCTTGTTACCTTTTACAACACACACACACACACACACACACACACACACACACACACACACACACACACACACACACACACACACACACACACCACCCCAGGGAGAAATTGAGACGGTGCAACTTTATTGGTCTGAAGGCTGCCGATTCGGCCCACTGCGAAGCAATGACAGCAGTCTGCCGACACCAGTTTGAGTTACAAAGGATGTTGTGACAATGTTATTGTTACACAAAGTAGATTATTGATAAACAAAAACGGAAATTATTTATGACTCAACCCTATATTATTGGATAGAAAGTAAATAATATAACCGATTTCTTTTGTTTTTTTATATGTTCTAATTTAGATTCCAAAGAATGAAGACGATCACATGACTTTAGAATAAATTGTTCACACTGATGAAAGTGACGAGTATAATGAATATTAGCGAAATTATTCGATTACAGCGATGAACTGTTTCTCATCACTCGCTTTGTTGTTGTTAAGCATCATTTTTTCTAGGTAAGAGCAAGGTACTCATATTGGTCTACCTAGCAGGATACATGTGTGGAATCTTCTACAGTAGCCTTCCACCCCTTTCAGAAAGATGTATTCTTCCCTAAAAAAAGAAGCCTTAACCAATCACCACTTCGTTTCAGTAAATTCAATCTTCTATTGGTTATGAAACACTAAACTGTAGCAAAATCGAAACAGATCCCTTTTCCCGCTGAAGCTCCCTGGAGTCGATTTTTAGACACCAAAGTCTATATAAACAATCGCATGACTCAAGTCAGTCAGTCATAAAGTTTCGTGAGATGCTACCAAACTCCACGCGTATCAATTTACTGACTCAACATCACTTCAAATTTCTTAACAAACTCAACACAGCACACAATCGACCATTGTCCGCGTGGTAATCAAATTACAATTGACTTAAAAAGTTAACGTTTTCACTAAACGAACAGTAATTGTACCATTCATCAATTTAGCCAAACAGTTAAAAGCAAACAACTCTTCACAACTTAAATTCTAACAAGTAACACACGCATACACACTAATATTTGAACGAACACATTTGAGATTTTTCCTTGCAGAAATCAAATTAATTTAATTTCACTAACAAATCAAAACCATTAACTTTTATTGACCAAATTTCTGCATGAACATTCTTCATAACCTTGTCTCAATTGCCACAATCAACAAACATTCTGTTATTCTTGCATGTAAATCTATTGTATATATAAAAATCTCTTTATTGTTGGATCTCTAACCACTGTGTTTTTAGTTATTTCTTGCAATACAAATTGTCCTTATATTCTTTATTTGATCTACGTGTTGTGGGATAATGCATAATAATCACGCATAATCTTTGCCTTTACATAACTTACATTCTGATATATTTTCCCTCAGGTACAACCCACAACATATGTAAGTTTATATGGAAATTTTTAATATTCGTACCTGGAAAAAATGGTATATCAAAAAGGATGGCTTTTTTCTTGACACCGTTATTATTTTAACTATCTTTACTCCTCAAAAATGTTTATTGTTTTAAGAAGCGGCGATTAGAATTGTAATAAAACCTAAATATATGATGAAAGAGAATTTATACATTTTTATGCGGAGAATTTACATAGAAAATATTAAATATTATTATTAAATAAAAGAATAATTTTATATTTACAACATTCTAAAACGCAATACGTTTGTATTAAAACAAAATTAATATTTATCATTTACCAATTTATAATGAAATAAATATGAAAAAATAATTTATTCATCAATTTTTAAACATTTCCTAAATCATTAAAATATATAAATCAACTATCAAAAAAATCTTTTTATTTATCATTTTATTAAATTCAAATCGATTGGCAATTAGACAATGTTTTACCAACCATTCCAATAAACAATCTTATAAATAGTGTTTATTATACATGGTGTCAATTCTCATTACAAATTTTGGCTGTTGCTGGTGAAAGTATTCAGGAAAGGTGATATTTGGTATTTTATAAAAAACTTTAGTTATGATTTTGTAATGCCAATCTTATTATTATTATGAGAAAATCCGTTTTATACAATAATTGGAGGAATAATTTGGAGGAATTTTTAACCATTGACAGGTGGAAACGGTTGTCCACAGAAGATAATTTAGACATCTGTGAATGAATTGGATGCCATGCATGACATCCATATAAGTGTCTTGATCTGATGAGGCTATTTAAGAATACAACTTGAATTGGTTCTATAGAGATGATAGTTTAGACATCTCTGAATGAATTGGATGCCATGCATGACATCCATATGAGAGTCTTGATCTGATGAGGCTATTTAAGAATGCAACTTGGTTCTATAGAGATGATAGTTTAGACATCTCTGAATGAATTGGATGCCATGCATGACATCCATATGAGAGTCTTGATCTGATGAGGCTATTTAAGAATGCAACTTGGTTCTATAGAGATGATAGTTTAGACATCTCTGAATGAATTGGATGCCATGCATGGCATCCATATGAGAGTCTTCATCTGATGAGGCTATTTAAGAATACAACTTGAATTGGTTCTATAGAGATGATAGTTTAGACATCTCTGAATGAATGGGATGCCATGCATGACATCCATATGAGAGTCTTGATCTGATGAGGCTATTTAAGAATGCAACTTGGTTCTATAGAGATGATAGTTTAGACATCTCTGAATGAATTGGATGCCATGCATGACATCCATATGAGAGTCTTGATCTGATGAGGCTATTTAAGAATGCAACTTGGTTCTATAGAGATGATAGTTTAGACATCTCTGAATGAATTGGATGCCATGCATGGCATCCATATGAGAGTCTTCATCTGATGAAGCTATTTAAGAATACAACTTGAATTGGTTCTATAGAGATGATAGTTTAGACATCTCTGAATGAATGGGATGCCATGCATGACATCCATATGAGAGTCTTGATCTGATGAGGCTATTTAAGAATGCAACTTGGTTCTATAGAGATGATAGTTTAGACATCTCTGAATGAATGGGATGCCATGCATGACATCCATATGAGAGTCTTGATCTGATGAGGCTATTTAAGAATACAACTTGAATTGGTTCTATAGAGATGATAGTTTAGACATCTCTGAATGAATTGGATGCCATGCATGACATCCATATGAGAGTCTTGATCTGATGAGGCTATTTAAGAATACAACTTGAATTGGTTCTATAGAGATGATAGTTTAGACATCTCTGAATGAATGGGATGCCATGCATGACATCCATATGAGAGTCTTGATCTGATGAGGCTATTTAAGAATACAACTTGAATTTGTTCTATAGAAATGTTAGTATAGACATCTCTGAATGAGTTTGATACAATGAATCTCTAGTTCAAGGTATTACGTGTTCAACCTATAGGAAAGATTGCCTATTTCTGACAAGATTATATAATCACATACATAAGATATGAAAACAATCTGTAATCTTGTTTTATACCCTGTAACACACAATATTTAGAAACATTGGAAAAAATTTTCACAATATGAAACATACCGATTAAATTAATGTGTCTATTTCTTAGCAATTATCATCACCATGTAAGACATTTCTTCACACAAAGAAGGCTAAATCCCTGCTTTTCTTAAGCTTGCTTTCGGGAAAATTTTTTAAGAAATCCACAAATTTTGACTTTCACCTGCCGATATGCATCTGCCATTAAGCCGTTCAAGCAGAAGTAAAGTCGTGGTTACAGAAGTTGCTGAAAGAAACATGTGTCGGAAATTCAAACTAATCATCTCCAACAACACCAGTGAAGGTCAATATATATTCACTGACAATCAAAGTCTTTTCCCAACCACAGATTTGTCCTGCAGACTCTTACCCACGACCCCTAAAAGTCTTTTTTAAACCACACCTTTTTTTGTGAACCAAAGACTTTAACTCAATTAAAGACTATTTTTATTCCTTTTTCAATTCTTTTAAATTCATGTACATCAGTCATTCCGTCTCAAATCTATAAGAGTCTGACCATTACTGACACGGATGTTTTTTTTTTTTTTTCAAATTTACACTCATTAGAGCTTCATAATACAAATTGAATGGTTCCTATTTTACATCTTGAGGTCAATGGGTTCCCGAAATGACCCTTTGACCGTTGTCAAAAAAGTGAATGTTGGAAAATAGTCACAATGTTTAAATATTAATATCTCACTTGTTACAAAGCTAAATTATATACCATTTTAAAGTACCTGGATAGATCTAAAATGTGTTCTTTTTATGCTTGAATTCATTTTCATATGTATGGATGTTATGGCTATTAGTGCTGGGTTGATTCTTTCACCTAAACATCCAAAACTTGTTGAATTGCCTTCGTCGCTGAAATAAATAGACAAAGAAAAGAAGGATACGGAGACACTAGAGGGACAGTTTAAGGACACTGATTTTATTTCCTTCTTTTGGATTCCAACGACTTCTTGTTGGGGAATTTCCTTCCCGAACAGTTGGCACGTGTTCACCAGTCAAAGGTCCAACAGAGAAAGAGATAGATTCTTCTAGTTTATTTTTGGCGCCAGGAAATCTCTCTTTTTGCACATGCGTAAATTGTCTTTCCTGTCAGAGGACTCCTGGTAGATTTTAATGTTTATTTTATTTTGTATTTTTATTTAATTTTGTACTTTTATTTTATTTTGTATTTTTATTTAATTTTGTACATTTATTTTATTTTGTATTTTTATTTTATTTTTGTACTTTTATTTTATTTTGTATTTTTATTTTATCCCCACATATGTTTGTAAATACAAATGATTTATTTAACAGGCATGCGGCCATGTCTTCATTATTGTTATTTTATCGTTGTTTGAATTCGGACATTCGGATTTTTAATATAAAAAAATCCTGGACGACTGAATTTCCTACAAACTTCATTTTCTCCTATATTAATTTTGTAAGGTCGTTTATACAGTCTTGTGGTGGGGATGCCGGTAACTTATTTCTCACCCTGCAGACTCACAAGTGTAATGTGACATGTCTATCAGTACTCTCTCGTTACTTCCATGGGAAATATTCACACGAGCTTCATTCTTTAGTGCCACCAGTTCAGACCTTTACATCTAAGATTCGCTTTGCTGTCCACGTAAGGTTGAATCGCCCTCATTCTCCTTGTATTCCATGGGTAAGAAGGAAATTCAAGTCAGATATTTTCTTCCCAAGAACTGCTACTCTGTGGAACTGACTCACGCGTGGATGTTTTCTCAAACACTACAATCGTAACACAATCGTTATCTATCTTCCATATTCTCATAATCTTCACTTCTTTGTATTACCGCATACGTTCATCTAACATACGTTATTCAGTAACCTTTGACATTGAGTGGATTTTGGCGTTTTCTATTGAGTGAACTATATTAACAATAATTTTAAGGTTCCTTAAAAATGAAAGAAACAGTTTTGTGAATTCTAAAAGTTCATAGCGAATTTTATATACTAAATATCACTATTTTGAAATAGTAATATTTCAAAAACAGATTTTCATGAGAACTTCTGCATTTGAAAGGCATTGTCACGCCCTAAAAGTTTTCTCACTTAGAAATGATATGCAATTAACTTTCGTAAATGCTTAATTTTACCTTTGTTGCGGTGCGTTGTATGCATTGAGAGATAAACACGTGTGTCTCCTGAAATGCTCACAACAAAGATGGCAGATTCGGGATGTGAGTCCATGTAAAGAAATGAAAGAATTGATAAGAATTGATATATATGTACAAACAAATGATAATGTATTAACAACAAAGGTATACAAGCGACACAGACAAAGATATGTGTGCGTCAAATGAATGTGAAAAACTTTTTGGTTTGATTATGTGTAGTAAGTGAATGTGCGTACGTATGTGTGTTCTGCATGTGTGGTTAGCTCATACATTTCCCAAAAGGGGACGCGTTCTCCGCGAGAGATTTACATGTTGACGTTTTAGAGGAAAAGGAAAGAAGAGAGTGAGAAAAATATCGCCAAGTATTTATAGTCCTGAAAGTGTCTCCTAGAAGCAGTTTCAAAAATTAGGAGGAAGTAACCCGACACCTTTAACCCCTTCCCTGGTGTAGACATGTATATACGGTTTTATTGAAATGTACCATTTTCAGACACTGACGATTAAACACGTCCAAAATAGGGTAGAAAACCCAGATATTGACGTGTTTATACGTCGATATTGATTCTTTTTATGCCTTTCTGAGCTTGAAACGAGTCCAGTTGTCAACTCGTATGTCTGGTAGATGTGTTAGCTATCGCTCGGGTACTTCATAGTGTCACAGATTCTTAATTGATCTTAATTCTTTTTATGCCCTTCTGAGATTGAAACGAGTCCAGTTATCAATTCATATGACCGGTACATGTGTTAGCCATCGCTCGTGTACTTCAGGGTGTTTCAGTTTCTTAATCGATCTTGATTCTTTTTATGGCCTTCTGAGATTGAAACGAGTCCAGTTGTCAACCCATATGTCTGGTAGAGTTGTTTGCAATCGCTCAGGTTCCTCAACGTGTCTTAGTTTCTTATTTACTATATTAAAAACAAGTAAAAATATGCGTCTGAAAATGAAATGTTTTTCCTAAAATAATTGCCAAGAAGGGTTAATACATGCAATGATATTTTATATAAAGCTGACATACTCTGCATGATTTCTCTACAAATTTTCTTAAGTAAGGTTAATATCAGATTAATTTAAACGTTGTTGCTTGCAAATAAGAAAATCGGTACTTCTTGTCATTAAATATATGACAATAATAAACCGTTTTTCTCTTACTAAATATATAAAAAAATATACAAAATATTCATTATCTTAAATTTAGTACCTCTTTTTTAAATTATTTTCACTCTAAGTAAATATGTAGTCGTATTAAATACAATGGATCGTCCGCTTGTGAGAGTGAAAGAATACATTAATTTGTAAAGCATGTCTGGCATCTATTTTCTATATGCAACGTTACGTCTGCTTCTTTACGTTTGCTCTAATCTCCCGACTGTAAAATAGTAGATTGTAGCTTGCATACTATCTCCGTTGGTAAAGCAGCCTACACGTATTACAATTGTTGTATGGGTGTCCTTATCCTCATAATATTGAACTATGCCTCCATAATTGAGAACAATGCAATCGAATTCTATTCAATGAACACGGGTAGTTTAATGGACACTGTTTGTATCGATTTTCCGACTTCCGTGGATGCTTGGTTCATCTCCTGTTCGTTGTCAGACATGTCCACTTGCGGTGGGTGCTGTAAGTATCGGTATGTGTTTCCTTGCACGTCAAGGTTCACCAGATTATAGTGGCGTGAAGCCTAGCGGTTAAAATGAAAAATTGATTTATCTACGCCAAGAAGATTAATGAAAGATGATAATGGCGAGGAAACACGCGGTTAATTTTAAAAAAACAAGAGGAATTTATTCACAAATGTACACGCTTGAATTAGTGTCAGTAGCTCGTTTCAGGAAAATAAATCAGAATTCTTAAAGTGTTTAGTTTTAACGTATTGTCATGAAGAGGAAATGTTCATACAACAGATTAAATGATCTGACACAAAATAATATTAAAAAATGTTTTTAAGACAAATGTAAAAGTGTTGCGGACGTATGGTCGTCGACTGTTTAGGTTAACACGTTTATTATTCCACAACAAAAATGGTGGTCTCAGGATGTGAGTCCGGGTAATAAAATGTAAAGCAACAACAAGATTATATATATATATATATATATATATATATAAAATAATAAACGATAAGCATGTATTAATAAAACAAGGGTATACATAGACAATAGAATATTGATGCGTGTTGCAAAACCATGAACATGAAAGAAGAAAACAAAGTCCAAGAGAAGATGACGTGAAAGGTGCGTACGTGCGTTCCCCAGTAGAAAAGCATTTTCTTCATTTGACTTACAGCTTCCCGTCCCTTAGGGAAAAAAGAAAAACAGGATGGCAGAGCAATTCACTTCCTATTTATAGGCTCAGGGAGCGTCCCTTAGCGGCGTTTTTTTTTAGGAAAGTAAGTGGGGTAACTCTACAAGAGAGTTCGTTTGTCACTGAAGAGATATATACTTTACTATTGTGAGACCGGAAACTACCTACACAATAGACTCTTCCAGGCCTATATTAAGTAGGCGACATAGCACTCTAGAGAGTGACAGAGAGTGACATAGAGAGAGACAGTGAGAGCCGTGTACGACTACCAGTATTGGACACTAACATATAGTAAGCTCCGCTTACACTATCTCTGTAACCTGTTGTTAATATATCTTTCTATATCTAATCCGTGTTCCGTGTTTTACTTCTGTGGTCCCAACTTTGGCCCCACATCAGTGGCGACAAGAATTCTAGAAACGCACTCACGGCGAAACCTAAATACCTTACCAATCCCACATCTGGGTCGACGAAGAATTCGAGAAACGCATTCACGTCGAAAAACCGCAATACTTTGTCAGTCCCACAACAGTGGCGACAGAAAGATTCGAGAATTTCATTCTCACCATATCAATTGCAACAGAGTACTCGAAAAATACACAGAAACTCCACGCGTTCCCACAGCAGTGTTGAACGAGAAATTAAGCTGGTATTACTACATTAGCGATTTAAACGCAACACCCAGCGTCTACATATAAAAAAATATATATTCCAATACCAAACATCAGTGACGAACTAGCGATTCGACATCTACGGAATATTAAAGTCTGTCCAAATAATATTACGAGAACGATTTCTTACACACACACACAGAAAAAAAAAACAGTTGTTCGTAAAACAAACTGACAATACAAGAGCAAGTACTACCATTGTACTCAAGTTTTCGAAAATAAACTATCGAAAAAATTTTTATGTAACTGAGTTGAACTCGGGCATAAAATTATTCTCCCCTCAAATTCACTGAGGTGAGTTTTCTCTTTTTGTACCTTTTTAAAAAAAAAATACATAAGTGTGGTGAAAAATTATTCAATTACGTTAAAATTAACGGAACCACGGGAAAAAAGCTAAACACATATAATTGGTTTAGTTTAACTAATTGTCTGTCCATATTTTTTTCTGTAAAAGAAAAAAAAACAAAAAAATATCAAGATTTTTTTGTGTACCCCCTCTTAGTACACGTGTTTCAAAGCAAAAAAAAAAATTAGTGTCATTTTTAAATATGAAAGATTTGCAAAAAGTAGTTTCCCAAATGTTAAAACTAAATTTGGATCAGCAACAAAAATCAGAAGAAAGACAACAACAACTATTTTTGGAATTACATAAACAACAAATGGAATTCCAAAAAATTACGCTTCAGAATGCTGAACTACAACAAAAACAACTTAAAGAATTACTCGTAGATGCATTAAAAAGCTCAAACTCTGAAAAAGATACAATATTCTCCCAGAGTATAATCATGGAAAACTTTGAATACGTACCAGAGGAAGACAAAACGTTCCAGGCTTTTTACAGGCACTACGAAGATATTTTCAACGTAGACTGTGAACAATGACCCAGTAAAAAAAGGGTACGTCTCCTATTGAGAAAACTGGGAACTACAGAACATAGTAGGTTCGTAGACTTCATACTACCCAAGAAAACCACTGACTTGGATTTTTCAGAGACTATTAAGCTCCTATCGGAACTATTCGGGCCCAACACAACCTTGTTCCACAAACGTTGGAAATGTCTGAACACAATCAAAGACAAACAGCAAGATTTTCTAACGTTTGCAGCATCGGTAAACAAGCTCTGTAATGATTTTAAACTAGCCGAACTGACTGCCGATGATTTCTAGTGCTTGATTTTCGCACAAGGTCTAGTATCAGCAGAAGACGCCGAAGTCAGACGACGGGTACTGACCAAGCTTGAGAACGAACAAGGATTGACTCTCCAAAAACTGGCAGAGGACTGTCAAAGAGTAATATCTGTAAAGTGTGACTCAAACACTATCGAGGAATCAGGTGTGGCTCAGATTAATAAAATCAGAAGCAAGTCTACCTCCTATTCCCCTCAAAAAGACAAAAGTCATGTCCTAAATTCCGCAGTAACCAAAACCCAAATAGGTTAAAGCAACCGCCCGGACCATGTTACCATTGTGGTAAATGGCGTTGGATGAAATTCTGTCCAGTTAAGAACAAAAAATATTGCAAAAATTGCAATAAAAGTGGGCATACTTTAACTTCGTGCTGGTACGCCAACAGAACGAGAAAACCCAAAAATAAAATTAGGCAAGCTGAATCTGACGATATTGCCGATAGGAATTTAAGAAAATATGTAACAGTGGATATTTTCAATAAGTCCATTAAATTCCAGCTTGACTCGGGTTTCGATCTTTCAACCATTAACTGGCGTACTTGGCGAAAATTGAACAAGCCGACCTTATTAAAAACGGATAAAACAGCAAAATCCGTAACTGGCGAAAAGATTAACATTTTAGGCGAGGTAATACTTACAGTAACACTAAATGGAGTTACCAAAAAGCTCAAAGCCTACGTAGTGAAAACTTCAGTTAACTTATTTGGAACAGATTGGATAGAAAAATTCAATCTTTGGGATTGCCCAATGAGTACATTTTGTCGCAAGATACAAAGTACAACGTCCAATTTGGTAAATCTAAAAAGGGAACTCAAACAACAATTTCCCCAGGTTTTTTTTTCTGGCGGCCTTGGGAAATGTACTAAAATGAAAGCTAAGTTCAAGGTGAAGGATGGTGCACAACCGGTATTCAAAAAGAAAGGGAATATCCTTTTCGCTGCTCTAGAGCAAATCAATAAAGAGTTAGATAGACTCGAACAAGCAGGTATTCTGTCAAAAACAGATTTCAGCGAGTGGGCAGCACCTACGGTCTACGTAAAAAAGAAGTCCAATCAAATACGAGTATGCGCAGATTTTTCCACAGGGTTAAACGATGGCTTGCAAGATCACCACTATCCTTTCCCAAGCCCTGAAGAAATTTTCAGTAAACTCAATGGTGGAAATTTTTTTTCTAAAATTGACCTCTCGGACGCATACCTTCAGATAGAGGTGGAAGAAAAAGTTCCAAATTGCTCTGCATAAACACCCATAGAGGGTTGTACAAATACAACAGACTGGCTTTTGGAGTAAAGGTTGCGCCTGCAATTTTCCAGCAGGTCATGGATGCCATGCTGGGCGATCTTGACTACGCAACAACCTATTTGGATGATATACTGGTTACCAGAAAAAGTATGGCAGAGCACCGGAACCATATAATAAACGTATTCGAAAAGATACAAGAATACGGATTTAAGGTCAAGGAGGAAAAGTGTGACTTTTTCTTACCAGAGATTAAATACTTAGGTCACATTATAAGTAAAGATGGTCGTCGGCCGGATCCAGAATGAGCCAACGCCGGCCCAGATAACGTTCAAGCGTTACAAAGCTTCCTCGGCCTAGCTAACTTTTACCAAGGGTTCATTAAGAACATACAAAATTTGAGAGGGCCTCTCAACCAACTTTTAAAAAAGGACAAACCATGGTCATGAACCCCGAAATTCCAAGACGCATTCGAAAAGATCAAGAAAACTCAGACCTCTCCCTCACCCATTACGACCCTAGTCTCGACATCATAGTCGCAAGTGATGCAAGCTCGTACGGCATAGGTGCTTGCATTTTACATAAACTGCCAGATGGTTCGCAAAAAGCTGTGGCTCACGCATCAAGATCTCTAGTTCGATCTCGACATGCCCCTGAAGTGCGACGCTCAGGAAGGAAAAGGAAATTTACTCAACCGCTCGACATAAATCCCAAGAGGAAAAAGTATTAACAGTTTTATTTTTTCTCTCCTTTTCAAAAAGAAAACTCTTTGGAAGGTGGGTATTGTGAGACCGGAAACTACCTAAGCAATAGCCTCTTCCAGGCCTATATTAAGTAGGCGACATAGCACTCTAGAGAGTGACAGAGAGTGACATAGAGAGAGACAGTGAGAGCCGCGTACGACTACCAATATTGGACACTAACATATAATAAGCTCCGCTTACACTATCTCTGTAACCTGTTGTTAATATATCTTTCTTACATCTAATCCGTGTTCCGTGTTTTACTTCTGTGGTCCTAACTTTGGCCCCACATCATTTACATATGTTCAAAAGTAG
This sequence comes from Acanthosepion pharaonis, assembly GCA_903632075.3. Lineage (NCBI taxonomy): Eukaryota > Metazoa > Mollusca > Cephalopoda > Sepiida > Sepiidae > Acanthosepion > Acanthosepion pharaonis. The sequence continues at coordinate 25,962 of CAHIKZ030002459.1, read as the reverse complement.
ACGAAGAGAGATAGTTTGAAATACTTAGCTTTCATGGATTGTTGAGAGAAAATTCTTTAAAGTGCCGCTTGCTGGTTAAAGGTCGATAATATAATTACTGATTAATTTTGCACTGGTGAGTACACCAATGCTGGTCACGAGGAACTGAAACGAAATCTTTTACATGACTTCAGACACTCTTTTCTGATTAATTTGATTTTTCTCCTCATTTTATACACAAAAGAATTCCGAGTATACTCGCTAGTTTCTTCTTCTTCTTGGCTAATTTCTGTGATGGCAAGGTATTCAACAATTTCACACAAGCTCGAGAATTTCTTTCTTCTCAATTCACTGGTCAATTTCTGTGAAGGCAAGTTTTCATTGGTCCAAAGAATATTTCGCATAGGCTCGCGAATTCCTGTCCTTCATCCTCAGTCCTCCGAATTTGAAGACAGTGGGTGAAGGGAGTTATTATTTTTTCGCATTCACTGAAAAGCCACTAGTACGTAAGGGGTTGTTGAGTGTGAAACAATATGGGAAAAACATTACTAAGGAGAGAGAACAATAAAAGAACAGGTTTTAAGAAGACAGGAGATAACGATTTACATTGCATTTAAATTTTGAAGATAAATGTTGACTGAAAAGCAAGAAACTGAAATAGAGTTCCACAAGCGAGAAATGCGAGAGAATATACTTTTAGCATAGAAGTTACGTTTATATCTATCGATTTCAACTGTAAAATTATTATACTTAGCTGCCAATCTAATACTGTTCTTAAGTTTGTCAAGTAAATGCGCCAAAGAGGAGAGCTCATCAGAACAATTACCATGAAAATATTTATAGAAAAGGCGCAGATGTAACGGTCACCGAAGAGACCGGTACATGCATTCCCAGAATTAGAGACTTCGCTGCTTAGTAGTCGCATGATAGCAGTAGCATTAGTAGTGTAAGTAGTAATAGGGTTAAATTTATGACAATAACTTTTAATGTTCCGTAAAAATATAAAAATAAACACTTATTACATATACACATTCATGTACTTAGCTGTCCCAGACACGCAAGCCGCTAGTGGCCCAGTGGCGGGCCGCCGATGATAACGACTGCAGTCTTCTGGTGGTAGCCAACGGTGTGTGTGTGTGGGGGGGGACTAATGGTCCGCCAGCGGTAACATTGCTGAGACGAACACGCCGGCGGTCAGACAGCGGGTAAACGCTAGTGGCATGCCACCCAGTGGCAGATTGATGGCTTGCGTTTAAGGTAATTTATGCGTGTCTGCTATCACGTAACTCCTTAGGGGTAAGGAAATTACCACATGTTTTTTAAGTACTGCTGGTCAAAGGGGCAACGTGGTAATTGTATGCTTCTTGCTATTCTCATCGAATACTCCATGCATCCCTTTTCATCATTTTGAGCTTGTTTCAACTTACTTAATTTCTTTTAAATGTATTTTGTTTATCCATTTTCACTTTCGAGAGATATATTTGTTATTTGTTTCTAGTTTTCATCGTGCATTTCCTGAATAAAAGCATAATATCAGTATGAAGCGAAGACTTTTATCATTGAGACCGTTGGTCATTTACATCAGGGAAGCTACGTTACGGCTGTGGGAAAGTGACTGAAGCCAAGATGTCCGATAACATTGCACTTACAGATTCATTGGATTTTGTCAAGAATTTCTTAAATATCTAACTTATATACTGATAAATAAATTAATAATAATGACCAATAAAAAGATGCATTTTTCATGATGAAGGAATAAAGAAACCGGAAATATAATCACTCAACTTGGTTTTGTCAAACGCTGTTAGATGGCGCAGTTGAAGTCTATAAAAAGTCAAACATTTCCTATTTCACTTTCTTTTTCCTCTTTGGTCCAAGATGGAGAATCACGTGGTAATTACGTTCCCACTTGGAAATGTTAGTTTCCTCGATTCACTGACAACTGAACTGTTTTTTTCACTTTCCAACGCATGCCGCTTATATATGTCTTCCAAAACCTCAACCTATGACGTAAATCAAGCTTTTCCTCTGGTTGTTCCAACTCAGCGCAAGGCTGACGAGTGCAATATACTTGTTTATCCTAACTTCTGGACCAAGAAAAATAAATCGAACATTCTATAACCATGTTTAAATCTCCCAGTGGTAGAAAAGTAGAAACATTCCTTTGGTTGTTCCAACACTGTGCATGGCTGACTTGGGATTGAGCATTAATACAGTGGTTATACTTACCCTAATTCCTGGACCAAAAAGAAAACAGACATACCTAAGAGACATTAAGAACTTTGTTTCACTATAGTTTATATAAAATGAGAATAAACGGTTAGTAGTAGAACCCAAGTTTTTGTATATGCTTTTTGTTTGTTCATCCTATGTGGATATACACCTTCATCTAAATTACACACCAAACATACAACCTTTTGAGTACTATGACTGTTAAGAAAAAAAAAGTAATCAATATAGTATTGGAAATCTAAAAATCTATTCCTATTTAAAGTTAATCTAATTTGTGTTTGGAGCACTGATTCTTAACCGTCGTACAGTGGCACACGTGTGATCCTCTTATATGGTATGTGAAAGTACTAATGGTACAGCATTAGTATTTGATTAAATGAATAAGTATTAAACTTTTTTTTTTAAAATAATTCTTTTCCCTATTCTTTGATGCGTAACTACCTGCATTAAAGAAAATATCCCTATTATGGTTACCAATCTTAAATTGCTCAACGAAAATATCGATTATTATATTCTGTCATTGAGCACAGAAAAGTATGATTGGATTTGAAATCCCTTCACAAATGTTCCTTCTAATCTATTCCTATTTAAAAATCCCTTTACAAATGTTCCTTCTAATCTATTCCTATTTAAAAAATCCCTTCACAAATGTTCCTTCTAATTCCTTCTATTCCTATTTAAAAATCCTTCACAAATGTTCCTTCTAATCTATTCCTGTTTAAAAATCCTTTACAAATGTTCCTTCTAATCTATTCCTATTTAAAAAATCCTTCACAAATGTTCCTTCTAATCTATTCCTGTTTAAAAAATCCTTTACAAAATGTTCCTTCTAATCTATTCCTATTTAAAAATCCTTCTAATCTATTCACAAATGTTCCTTCTAATCTATTCCTGTTTAAAAATCCTTTATTCAAATGTTCCTTCTAATCTATTCCTATTTAAAACTCCCTTCATTCAAATGTTCCTTCTAATCTATTCCTGTTTAAAAAATCCTTTTTACAAATGTTCCTTCTAATCTATTCCTGTTTAAAAATCCCTTTACAAATGTTCCTTCTAATCTATTCCTATTTAAAAATCCCTTCACAAATGTTCCTTCTAATCTATTCCTGTTTAAAAATCCCTTTACAAATGTTCCTTCTATGTTCCTTCTAATCTATTCCTATTTAAAAATCCCTTCACAAATGTTCCTTCTAATCTATTCCTGTTTAAAAATCCCATTACAAATGTTCCTTCTAATCTATTCCTATTTAAAAATCCCTTCACAAATGTTCCTTCTAATCTATTCCTATTTAAAAATCCCTTCACAAATGTTCCTTCTAATCTATTCCTATTTAAAAATCCCTTCACAAATGTTCCTTCTAATCTATTCCTATTTAAAAATCCCTTCACAAATGTTCCTTCTAATCTATTCCTGTTTAAAAATCCCTTCACAAATGTTCCTTCTAATCTATTCCTTTATTTAAAATCCCCTTCACAAATGTTCCTTCTAATCTATTCCTGTTTAAAAATCCCTTCACAAATGTTCCTTCTAATCTATTCCTATTTAAAAATCCTTCACAGATGTTCCTTCTAATCTATTCCTATTTAAAAAATCCTTTCACAAATGTTCCTTCTAATCTATTCCTGTTTAAAAATCCCTTTACAAATGTTCCTTCTAATCTATTCCTATTTAAAAAATCCTTCACAAATGTTCCTTCTAATCTATTCCTGTTTAAAAATCCCTTTACAAATGTTCCTTCTAATCTATTCCTATTTAAAAAATCCTTTCACAAATGTTCCTTCTAATCTATTCCTGTTTAAAAATCCCTTTACAAATGTTCCTTCTAATCTATTCCTATTTAAAAAATCCCTTCACAAATGTTCCTTCTAATCTATTCCTGTTTAAAATCCCTTTAAAAATGTTCCTTCTAATCTATTCCTATTTAAAAATCCCTTCAAAATCAAATGTTCCTTCTAATCTATTCCTGTTTAAAATCCCTTTACAAATGTTCCTTCTAATCTATTCCTATTTAAAATCCTTTTCACAAATGTTCCTTCTAATCTATTCCTATTTAAAAATTTAAAAAATCCCTTTACAAATGTTCCTTCTAATCTATTCCTGTTTAAAAATCCCTTTACAAATGTTCCTTCTAATCTATTCCTGTTTAAAAATCCTTTCTTTTTCCTTCTAATCTATTCCTGTTTAAAATGTTCCTTCTAATCTATTCCTATTTAAAAAATCCTTCACAAATGTTCCTTCTAATCTATTCCTGTTTAAAAATCCCATTACAAATGTTCCTTCTAATCTATTCCTATTTAAAAATAATCCTTCTTCCTACAAATGTTCCTTCTAATCTATTCCTATTTAAAAAAAATCCTTCACAAATGTTCCTTCTAATCTATTCCTATTTAAAAATCCCCTCATTCAAAATCCCTTCACAAATGTTCCTTCTAATCTATTCCTGTTTAAAATCCTTCACAAATGTTCCTTCTAATCTATTCCTATTTAAAAATCCCTTCACAAATGTTCCTTCTAATCTATTCCTGTTTAAAAAAAATCCCTTTACAAATGTTCCTTCTAATCTATTCCTATTTAAAAAAAATCCCTTTACAAATGTTCCTTCTAATCTATTCCTATTTAAAAATCCCTTCACAAATGTTCCTTCTAATCTATTCCTGTTTAAAAAATCCCTTTACAAATGTTCCTTCTAATCTATTCCTATTTAAAAAATCCCTTCACAAATGTTCCTTCTAATCTATTCCTGTTTAAAAATCCTTTACAAATGTTCCTTCTAATCTATTCCTATTTAAAATCCCTTCACAAATGTTCCTTCTAATCTATTCCTGTTTTAAAATCCCTTTACAAATGTTCCTTTCTAATCTATTCCTGTTTAAAAATCCCTTTACAAATGTTCCTTCTAATCTATTCCTATTTAAAATCCCTTCACAAATGTTCCTTATAATCTATTCCTGTTTAAAAATCCCTTTACACATGTTCCTTCTAATCTATTCCTATTTAAAAAATCCTTCACAAATGTTCCTTCTAATCTATTCCTGTTTAAAAATCCCATTACAAATGTTCCTTCTAATCTATTTCTATTTAAAAATCCTTCACAAATGTTCCTTCTAATCTATTCCTATTTAAAAATCCCTTTTACAAATGTTCCTTCTAAATCTCTTCACAAATGTTCCTTCTAATCTATTCCTATTTAAAAAAATCCCTTCACAAATGTTCCTTCTAATCTATTCCTGTTTAAAATCCCTTTACAAATGTTCCTTCTAATCTATTCCTATTTAAAAATCCCTTCACAAATGTTCCTTCTAATCTATTCCTGTTTAAAAATCCCTTTACATATGTTCCTTCTAATCTATTCCTGTTTAAAAATCCCTTTACAAATGTTCCTTCTAATCTATTCCTTTAAAAATTTAAAAATCCCTGTTTAAAAATCCCTTCAAAAAATCACAAATGTTCCTTCTAATCTATTCCTGTTTAAAAAAAATCCTTTACAAATGTTCCTTCTAATCTATTCCTATTTAAAAATCCCTTCACAAATGTTCCTTCTAATCTATTCCTGTTTAAAATCCCTTTACAAATGTTCCTTCTAATCTATTCCTATTTAAAATCCCTTTCCAAATGTTCCTTCTAATCTATTCTTATTTAAAAATCCCTTCACAAATGTTCCTTCTAATCTATTCCTATTTAAAAATCCCTTCACAAATGTTCCTTCTAATCTATTCCTGTTTAAAAATCCCTTCACAAATGTTCCTTCTAATCTATTCCTATTTAAAAATCCCTTCACAAATGTTCCTTCTAATCTATTCCTGTTTAAAAATCCCTTTACAAATGTTCCTTCTAATCTATTCCTATTTAAAAATCCCTTCACAAATGTTCCTTCTAATCTATTCCTGTTTAAAAATCCCTTTACAAATGTTCCTTCTAATCTATTCCTATTTAAAAATCCCTTTACAAATGTTCCTTCTAATCTATTCCTATTTAAAAATCCCTTCACAAATGTTCCTTCTAATCTATTCCTTCTAATTTAAAATCCCTTTACAAATGTTCCTTCTAATCTATTCCTATTTAAAATCCCCTTCACAAATGTTCCTTCTAATCTATTCCTGTTTAAAATCCCTTTACAAATGTTCCTTCTAATCTATTCCTATTTAAAAATCCTTCACAAATGTTCCTTCTAATCTATTCCTGTTTAAAATCCCTTTACAAATGTTCCTTCTAATCTATTCCTGTTTAAAAAATCCCTTTACAAATGTTCCTTCTAATCTATTCCTATTTAAAAATCCCTTCACAAATGTTCCTTCTAATCTATTCCTGTTTAAAAATCCCTTTACAAATGTTCCTTCTAATCTATTCCTATTTAAAAATCCCTTCACAAATGTTCCTTCTAATCTATTCCTGTTTAAAAATCCCATTACAAATGTTCCTTCTAATCTATTCCTATTTAAAAATCCCGTCACAAATGTTCCTTCTAATCTATTCCTATTTAAAAATCCCTTCACAAATGTTCCTTCTAATCTATTCCTATTTAAAAATCCCTTCACAAATGTTCCTTCTAATCTATTCCTGTTTAAAAATCCCTTCACAAATGTTCCTTCTAATCTATTCTTATTTAAAAAATCCCTTTACAAATGTTCCTTCTAATCTATTCCTATTTAAAAATCCCTTCACAAATGTTCCTTCTAATCTATTCCTGTTTAAAATCCTTCACAAATGTTCCTTCTAATCTATTCCTATTTAAAAATCCTTCACAAATGTTCCTTCTAATCTATTCCTGTTTAAAATCCCTTCACAAATGTTCCTTCTAATCTATTCCTATTTAAAAATCCTTTACAAATGTTCCTTCTAATCTATTCCTATTTAAAAATCCCTTCACAAATGTTCCTTCTAATCTATTCCTGTTTAAAAATCCCTTCACAAATGTTCCTTCTAATCTATTCCTATTTAAAAATCCCTTCACAGATGTTCCTTCTAATCTATTCCTATTTAAAAATCCCTTCACAAATGTTCCTTCTAATCTATTCCTGTTTAAAAATCCCTTTACAAATGTTCCTTCTAATCTATTCCTATTTAAAAATCCCTTCACAAATGTTCCTTCTAATCTATTCCTGTTTAAAAATCCCTTTACAAATGTTCCTTCTAATCTATTCCTATTTAAAAATCCCTTCACAAATGTTCCTTCTAATCTATTCCTATTTAAAAATCCCTTCATAGATGTTCCTTATAATCTATTCCTATTTAAAAATCCCTTCACAGATGTTCCTTCTAATCTATTCCTATTTAAAAATCCCTTCACAAATGTTCCTTCTAATCTATTCCTGTTTAAAAATCCCTTTACAAATGTTCCTTCTAATCTATTCCTATTTAAAAAATCCTTCACAAATGTTCCTTCTAATCTATTCCTGTTTAAAAATCCCTTTACAAATGTTCCTTCTAATCTATTCCTATTTAAAATCCTTCACAAATGTTCCTTCTAATCTATTCCTATTTAAAAATCCCTTTACAAATGTTCCTTCTAATCTATTCCTATTTAAAATCCTTCACAAATGTTCCTTCTAATCTATTCCTGTTTAAAATCCCTTCACAAATGTTCCTTCTAATCTATTCCTGTTTAAAAAATCCTTCACAAATGTTCCTTCTAATCTATTCCTGTTTAAAAATCCCTTCACAAATGTTCCTTCTAATCTATTCCTGTTTAAAAAATCCCTTCACAAATGTTCCTTCTAATCTATTCCTATTTAAAATCCCTTCACAAATGTTCCTTCTAATCTATTCCTATTTAAAAATCCTTCACAAATGTTCCTTCTAATCTATTCCTGTTTAAAAATCCCTTTACAAATGTTCCTTCTAATCTATTCCTATTTAAAAATCCCTTCACAAATGTTCCTTCTAATCTATTCCTATTTAAAAATCCCTTCACAAATGTTCCTTCTAATCTATTCCTGTTTAAAAATCCCTTCACAAATGTTCCTTCTAATCTATTCCTATTTAAAAATCCCTTTACAAATGTTCCTTCTAATCTATTCCTATTTAAAAATCCCTTTACAAATGTTCCTTCTAATCTATTCCTATTTAAAATCCCTTCACAAATGTTCCTTCTAATCTATTCCTATTTAAAAATCCTTCACAAATGTTCCTTCTAATCTATTCCTATTTAAAAATCCCTTCACAAATGTTCCTTCTAATCTATTCCTGTTTAAAAATCCCTTTACAAATGTTCCTTCTAATCTATTCCTATTTAAATATCCCTTCACAAATGTTCCTTCTAATCTATTCCTGTTTAAAAATCCTTTTACAAATGTTCCTTCTAATCTATTCCTATTTAAAGTTATATGAAGAATAAGAATAAGAATTGGCCACCATTTGTATTGATCGGGAGCTCAAAATAAAACATTCAACGGTACACATTGATACATTTTAGATTTCAATACAAAAAGGCCTTATTGCAAGGAAAATCTACCAGGAAGACGAATCGGTTGTGCCAGTGATAATGATAATGTACTGTTGAACTTGCCACCAAATTCACCTGACTTGACTCGTTGTGACTTTTTCTATGGGGCTATATGAAAGGACAGGTTTATAGCTCCACTCTTCCTACAAGTCCAGAGGAACTTAAGCAGAGAACCACTGTAGAGTTGGAGAATGTTATGCAACACATGCTACGGCGTGTTTGACAGAATTTGAACTCCTGACTGACGTGTGTGTAGTGAGCATATTAAACATTGAAGCTTTATGAAATCGATTATAGAATCTACATCTCTTTGAATATCTTGTTCGAATTTTGATAAATATTTTATTGTTCAACATGAAGCCTATTTAATTTTGTTTGCCTGAGACATGTAGTTACTCGGATATTCACATTTTAAATTATGTAAATTTTGGGCACCCTTTATTTTGTTTTGTAACAAAATGAATATATATATAGAAATAAACCAGTAGGCCCTACGGTATGTCATTGAACGACTGTGTTATCTTTAAGAAACATTTTTTATTAACATATCTAGAATTTTTAAAAAATTGTCCTAGAAACGTAAAAGCAATGCTAAAAAACTTCAGCTGCTTTCAGCCATTTGCAATGAGTGGATGTCAATATAAGCAACAGCGTTCCCAAACTCCTAAGTCCAAATTATTGTACCGTCAAAGGCAAAATTATCGTTTTTCTCTTAAATTACTGTATTGTATTTATGGTGTTTTGAAACAGTGCTGAAACATACATGTATCAGGTGTTTAGAAGCATCAATTTGCAAATTGAGATATTGTTTAAGGGAGACAACAAATTAATAAAATATTTGGTGTAATAATTTTGGTGGCAACAGATGTCCTTGTGAAATGAACAGTATTTTATTTTTTAGTCATAATTTTCTTACTTTTTTTTTTTTTTATTAATAATTCTTTGATTTTATGATTTCAAAATTATTTATAAAAACCATAAATTTTCAAGTTGATAAAAAACAAGTTTCTGTCAAATTTTAAGTATAAGGATTGCGTAATTAAATTAACCTATTTAAAATTTTAAAGTAAATATTTAATTTTGTCGATTAAAAATTATACTAAATTATGCATTTATTATTATGTCCATACGATTGGGAACAAATCAACGTCTTAATTACACCACATTCAATTTCGTTCGTGAGACTTTATCTTTTTGCATTCAATGCATTGACCATTTGTTACATATCTTGAAAATTTAATCTAATAAAGAAAATATTTTTTTTTTAAATGAAAATTAAGAATCGTAATTTTGAATATTGTCATAATTTGACTCTGGTACAATCAGCGTTTTAGTATTTTTCCTATGAACGGAACTTTATTGAAATATTTTCAAATATCGACATTTTAAATAATCTATGCATTGCTACCAAAAAGAATTTTATTCATGCTGGATCTTTACACACACACACACACACACACACACACACACACACACACACACACACACCTTCGCCTAATAAAAGTAAACCATATTAAATTGCTAAACGTTTCCCATTTGTTTTCTGTTTTATTCAGTCGAATTCCGATCTATATTGGATCTACATTTGATATTTGACTCTCTCTCTCACTTGATTATATTTAATTTCCCACAGGAAGGTTTTTTTTCCTGGTTACATTTCCAAGGGTAAAAATGGTTTTAAGGTTACGTATTAGTTTTATACATTTTTGAGGGATAGTTTTAAGTTCATGTAAGGTGATAGAGATAGGGGAAGGATGAGGATGACAGATATGGTTTAAATTAGAGAGGGAAGGGAGAGATAGAAATAATTTTAAATTTATTTTTATTAAGTTACTTAAGGGTACGGGAGTGGGGTAAGGACCAGACTCTCTCTCTCTCTCTCACTTTATATATATATATATATATATATATATATATATATATATATATATATATGGGTGTGTATGAATAAAGACAAAAAGAAAACTTTTCTTTTTACCAATGCGTTTTGTCCCCTGAGGGACTTTATGAAGGTAAATGTAAACTGTGGAGGCCGCTAAGTGATATAATTTAATAACGTCCTCCATAATTTAAATATACTTACACAGTTAGCTTTAAAAATACTTTTAAGCATTCATAAATTTCAATTTTTTAAAACTTAATGATATTTTCCTCCACTGTTTATAAATACATATAAATGCATACTGATCTCGGCCTAATTGAAAATCTGTGATCAAGTCAAAGAAGTCAGTACATACCAGAAATCCAGGTAATATCGAGCAATTGTGGGAGTTTTACCAAGAAGTTTCCCCGCACACTACTGCTGAGTCACCAAATATTAAGTGTAAGGGTTCACTTACTTTTGCACATCCTAATTTTTTTTATTAATATTTTATTCTAGCTAGATACAGAAATTTGAAAGTGTTTGTAATTCGTTTAATATAGGTTTTTTCTTAACGAATTAAGTTTAATTAAGATTTGTTGACTATCTGGAAAAAAGAGAAATTTAAAAAAATATTATCTTAAGGGTCCACTTATTTTACGTAGCACTATATATATATATATATAATATTTTTTTTGTTTAAAAATATGATTCCTTCGCTACATAAGAGTTCTCATGTTTCAAAAACGAGAGCCGAAATCATCCAAATAATTATTAAGATTAAGTTGAATTGAGGTGTTTAGTCTCGTTTCATCTTCAAGCAAAATTTTAGGAATAAGCTATCTTTTGGTTTACGTGTGTTTTTAGGCATGGTCCGTTATAACATTCGTTTTTGTGGGGGTGGCTATGCTAGTTTTCTTCGTTAAGTGGTCAGAGAGTTAATTCTTATCTATAGATTCATCATCTTCTGAGAGGTTTTGCTAAGGTTGGGTAAAAAGGTATATATATATATATATATATATATATATATATATATATATATGAATATATATATATACACATACATACATATACAGTAATGCCTTGAGATACGAGTTTAGTTCATTCCAAGACGAAGCTCGTAACTCAAAAGACTCTTACCTCAAATCTATTTTCCCCATTGAAATTAATGGGAATATTTCCGATCCGTTCCAGACATCTAAAAATTCACTACTGCTCTTTACACTTGCTTTCTTTGGACCCATGTCGTCACTAAAGACATTTTGCAAAGTAACGCAAAAAAAAAAAAAAAAAACTCAACACAACAGCAGAGGTGAACACATGTACTGCGGGTGCTTGACTGATACTTGAGATACGTTATGGCAATAATGGGCCAAACTCCAGCTCGTATCTCAAAAACTAGTATGTCGGTACGCTCGCATCTCAAGGTATTATATATATATATATATATATATATACCTAAGTATAGGATTGGTGCATACCGAATAAATTCAAATAACCAACAATTATTATTCTTAAAAGAGTGCTCAATACATAGTATAAAAAAAAAATTATAAAAAATTATAACATAAATATGTTATAAAATCACTACAAAAATACCTCCAGTGTCTTATCGAGTGACTGGAGGTGTTGAGAAACAAAATGGCTATTTTTGTAGTGATTTTATAACATATTTATGTTATAATTTTTAAATAAATAATTTTATATATATATATATATATATATATATATATATATATATATATATATATATATTAGAGCCATTTCAGCCAGCTCCAAGTAGATTTGCTCGTATACCGCATTGTACTTGTATTGTGTTTGATCTGTAATATTATTCATTTTCCTTGTCTTAAATATATTGTTGAGAACTGCAAGATTGATACACTTTGAATGCCTTTTCTTTTTAGTGAATGCTGTTCTTTTCTGATTAAACTGGAGTTTTTAAGTCGAAATTGTTGTCAGATGTATTACAATAATTACCACCAGTGTGTTTTTAAAGTGTTGTTATGCAGCTTATCTCTACGATGTTCATATAATCGTTTTTTTTTTTTGAAGTTTCTGGATTTTCATCATTGGGCATTTTGTGCAGTCTATCTTATATGTTCCCGCCTCTATTCTCAGGTCGGATTTAGATGAAGAGATGTCCTAGGCTATTCCCCTTGGGAGGCCGCTCCAAATCCGCCCCGAGTAGAAGAAAATGGAAGAGTGTTAAATTAAAAAATTTGAGTAAATTCGACGATGATGACGGGTGTTTAAAATTCAACAGTTGACAATTCCTCCTCTAAAGGGCATAAGATGTTATTGTTAAATACAGTATATGATTAAAAAAAATGCATGAATATTAAAATTAAAAAAATCTATAAAGTTAATGTTAGCATGAAGCTATCAACAGAATTATTCTGAAATTAAATGGAAGGAAAATTACTGTAGGGGTGTTTAGATTCTGCAATGCGTTATGACGGCATATGTAAGAAAGGCCTATGTAAGTGTCAAAAATATTATACACTGTTATTCTCAATTGCGATTAGATCTCTTTCTGATTCTTTTTGAACGCCATGAACGCAGAGAATAAAATAATAATAAAAAATCGTTCTCTGCATATAGGCTCCGCGCATCGCATCTGGCGATGCGCGGAGCCTATATGACATTTTTCAAACAAGCCCCCACAATGAAAGCGACACTGACCAACGTTCCCGCCGAAAAGAAGATGTCACTAGGGACTACTAGATCTGCTTAAAACCAGGTCTCTGATAACGACCATGAGCAGTTGCAGGCCGGCACACCATCTGCCGACACGCAGGGCACTGCTGCCACTGATATGACTGCTCCTCTCAACGACCGTTACCACTCCCAGGCTTGATATAATTCCCATTTTAAACTATTATAGTTTTCCTGTTGTTTCTTGTTCTTTGTTGATTATTCTACTATCTTCGGTACTTGCAATGTCTCAGATGATGCATATTGTTTCTTTATTTTCTATCTGTCTTTTATCCTTTATTATTATTATTTAATTTATTTCGATTTTTGGTGTATACTCATTTCTTTCCGGGTCCTAACCGTAGACCTAAAGTCAGAAATGGCATCATGACATTTTTCACCGAGCATTAAAAAAAAACAAAAAAAAATCACACACATTTTACATAGATAACAACTAATAACATCGCATTAGTTGAACTACTTGTTCCATTCAGTGATACAAAATTTTATTGTGACATTTCACAAACTCATCCACACCCTTACATACCACCAAATTTGTGACATCAAGTATTCCAACACTAGAGCTGTTGGCTAGAGAGCGTTACCAAATTCAAGTAGTTATATCTCAGTTAAAGATGTCCTTTGATGTCAGAAATATTGGCGTTGACATGTGCAATGAACAGTTTCGTTGGAATTCCAGTGTGTATATTAACATGATTGAATGATGTAATTTCCAGTTAACATTGAATATCTTTGTTACCAGAAGTATTTCAGGAATCCCTTTTCCAAGGAATCTAGAGTACCTTCCTTGATTCCTTAGATGCAAGCTTAGGCAATCATGCCTCTTTTTAATTCTTGATTGACATTCATATAATATTCTACTGGACATAATGTGGGGGATCGGTTTCCAGTTGTCATTAGGTACTAAATTGATCCCCCTAGAATTACTACATATTATTATCTTTCCTTCGGTGCCATGTATGTTTCCCGCTTGGACAATCATGTCTTTTGTCAATTCATGATTGACTTATTCATATAAGATTCTAGTGGACATAATATGGAGGATCAGTTTCCAATTGTTATTAAGTACTAAATTGATCCCCCTAGATTTACTGCATATTATTATATTTCCTTAGGTGCCATGTATGATTCCCGCTTGGGCAATCATCTCTTTTCAATTCATGATTGACTTATTCATATAAGATTCTAGTGGACATAATGTGAAGACTCGCTTTGCAATTGTCTAAGTACTAAATTGATCCCCCTAGATTTATTATATATTACTATCCTTGCTTAGATGACATGCGTGACGCTCGCTTTTTGATTCCTGATTAATTAATTCTAGCAGTAGGCTTCCGTTACTTTCTGTGGTAGATTGCTAACCAAAGTTATACGACCCAGTCTGTCCTTCTATCTAACCCATAGCTGGGAAAGAAGAGATGAATTCAGGCCTTTCCAAAAGGTATTTGCGTATAAGTGAATATAAAGAACTCGAATGGAATTTGAACTCGGATCTCCGATTTCTTATTCAAACTCGTTATCCATCAAAACACCCGTACATCTTCAGTATAATAGGAGAAAATTTGCAATTATTTTGCTAACTTCGTCAGACTGGTGACGTGGGAAACAGATAGTTGGAAAGGACCGATTACAGAAGAAGAAATTTTTGAAAGCTACCTCTCCCCCCAGGACCAGATCTACCCTATAATTTCTGTCTAAAGCGGGCGCACATGTTTGTTTCCTTTTATTGTACAAGACCCGAGGGTCACTCGATGTAGAGGGTTAAAGAGTAAAAAACATTTTATGCGAGTAGGTGGGAAACAAAACGGTTAATATTAGACTTCAACAGATCAAGATTGTAGTGATTGGGGAAACATCCTCTTGGGAGTCTCTTCCCCTGGGCAGTGGTTCGCGGGATGAAGCTGTTTGAGTGGAACTTACTTCTCACCAATGGGTAGTTTATATGGATAGGAGGGGAAGATAACGGTTAACTCTAGACTTGAACAGATTAAGATTGTAGTGATTGGGGAAACATCCTCTTGGGAGTCTGTTCTCCTGGGCAGTGGTTCGCTGGAGGAAGCTGTTCGAGTGGAACTTACTTCTCACCAATGGCTAGTTTATATGGATAGGAGGGAAGATAATGGTTAACTCTAGTCTTGAACATGTTAAGATTGTAGTGTTTGGGGAAACATCCTCTTGGCAGTCTGTTCCATGGGCAGTGGTTCGTGGGAAGAAGCTGTTCGAGGGAACTTACTTCTCACCAATGGCTAGTTTATATGGATAGGAGGGAAGATAATGGTTAACTCTAGACTTGAACAGGTTAAGATTGTAGTGATTGGGGAAACATCCTCTTGGGAGTCTGTTCCAAAGGGCAGTGGTTTGTGGGATGAAGCTGTTTGAGTGGAACTTACTTCTCACCAATGGGTAGTTTATATGGATAGGAGGGGAAGATAATGGTTAACTCTAGACTTGAAGAGGTTAAGATTGTAGTGATTGGGGAAACATCCTCTTGGGAGTCTGTTCCATAGGGCAGTGGTTTGTTTGATGAAGCTGTTTGAGTGGAACTTACTTCTCACCAATGGGTAGTTTATATGGATAGGAGGGGAAGATAATGGTTAACTCTAGACTTGAACAGATTAAGATTGTAGTGATTGGGGAAACATCCTCTTGGGAGTCTGTTCCATAGGGCAGTGGTTTGTGGGAAGAAGCTGTTTGATTGGAACTTACTTCTCACCAATGGGTAGTTTATATGGATAGGGAGAGGAAGATTATGGTTAACTCTAGACTTGAAGAGATTAAGATTGTAGTGATTGGGGAACATCCTCTTGGGAGTTTGTTCCCCTGGGCAGTGGTTTGTAGGAAGAAGCTGTTCGAGTGGAACTTACTTCTCACCAATGGGTAGTTTATATGGATAGGAGGGAAGATTATGGTTAACTCTAGACTTGAACAGATTAAGATTATAGTGATTGTGAAGCTAAACATCCTCTTGGGAGTCTGTTACCCTGGGCATTTTCCATGAAAAAGAAGCAGGGGAGGGGTGAACTTACAACTCACCAATGGGTGGTTTATATGGATAGAGGTCTTCTCCATTAAGGACTAACTCTAGTCTTGAACTCTATTAAAATTGGAAAAAGTGGGATTGGGAAACATCCTCTTGGGAGTCTGGTCCCCTGGGCTGTGGTTTTTTAAAATATTTTATCATCTGGGAAAACTTCCATTTCAATTAAATTTTGTCAAAAGAAAAAAAGATTATTTGGACAAATCCACTAGAAAAGTTTCTTCCATTTTGCCGAAAATTAAAGCTGGTGGAAGCCCAAAGCAAAACTTCAGTTCGTCTCTTTAGAAAAATCCTTTTCAGTTTGTAGCTGAACAGTGAAAGGCTTTGTTTAGCAGATAAACTCGAGAACCCTTTAAGACTTCCCAATTAATTTTTTCACCCATGTCTTCACTACGGTAGGAGTTACACTTTTGTAGATTCTATTTTTTGAGAAAATGAGGACTTGCTAGTTACTGCTTGAATTTGACAACAGTATCCTCTTTCGAGAGCCTGGATGCCATGGCTCTTGAGGGTGGGGCGAGGATAGCACAATGCCTTTCAAGGTGCTTACTGGAAATCGAATGTACAGTTCCGGCGGAATTTTCTTGGCAATAGTTATAATGAATCATTCTTTTTTAGTTCCAGCTGCATGAATTTTGGGGTGATTTTAAGGTCTCTTCGTGCTCAAAATATTATATAACCTCCCCGATTCTGACATCCATTCATCGTGACTGATCGCAATTTCGCGATCCGGTTTTAAATTTAAAAATTAACCTAACACCTGTAAAAAAAAAAAAATTAAAAAAACACTGAATATGACCAAACAACATCTTGGAAAAAGCCATTCTTATTAGAATTGGAATTTCATATTAGATCCTGCTAATCTTTTAGTCATTTAGAATTTTGGAGGTGCACATTTCATATATCATGTTGCGCTCATCGGAATGGGTTATGGAGATCCACAAAAGATCGGGGAATAAACACAAAAGTCACTTTATGGTCATGGGGGGTGGAATTGGAATGAGATGCTGGTGACCAATCCTTTTTAAAGCCTTGAAAAAAAACGGCCATTTTTCCATCATCCTAAAATAAAAGATCATATGTACAACTTCCAATTGGAATTTCATGTCAAGCTTTCTAACTTTATTATTGAGAAGACTTTAATTCAAAGTGTGATTCTAAAACTGAACCATTTGAGGGACCGAATTGCTTTGGTTGGTTGGGTTATAGAGATCTTGGCCTTTGGGGGGGGGATTTAATGTCATAGTTCTTGGGGGGTATTTCAATTATCTAGTTCCTCACTGATTCTTTGAATATGGTAATAAATATTCAAATAAATAAAAAGACAAAAAAAAAAATTGAGGCTGTTGTTGTTCAAATCTGGATTCTTGTTGACTCGGAATCGAAAGAATGATAATGATAAAGGATGAGTCTTATCTGAGTCTTTCTTGTTATTTTCTTTACATGAAAACCAGGCGTATACGCTTTTTCACAGAAAATAAACATTTCTCATTTTTCTTACAGCTTGAATATTTGTTGACCGAGATAGTAAATGTTGATATTCTTGGCCGACAATGGGATTTATATATATATATATATATTTATATATATATTTATATATCTTGAAATTCTCGGACTGTCATGAAAAATATTGTTGAGATTAAACGTGGAAAAAAGGGTATGACTTTTTTCATCTAACGTTGAATTCGATATCACCTCAGGGTTAAAAAAAATAAGATTTTCAACCGCTTTTATCATTCATAATTCCAGAACTCGATCCAATTTTTTTCAACCAGACAAGGCCTGTCTTTCTATTCATTTTGCATGTTCAATTTTTTCTTTTCAGTTATTATTACGTTTTGGTTTTGGGTCTAGAATGTATTTTTCAATGAAATCTAATTCCAGTTAAATGAGGAAGTCGTCTGGATTTTTTAAAATTTTATTGTTAACGGAAAATTCCCCCTGGCATTTTTTTCTACTGTTCTTTTTATTTTTATATATATATATATATATATATATATATATATATATATATATATATTTATTTTTGAAATTGCAAATATTAAAAATTAAAATCTTCGACACTGAGTGATTAATATTCTTTCGTTTTTTTTTTATTTCATTTCTTCCTCGATCAGTTTCGCCATCAAATGGCCATCATCAAATCAGGAAATTCTCTTGTTGGTATCATCAAATTACAGAAATTAGGGAATGGTCTGATATTTGCCAGGGCGGGGTAAAACTTTTACTAAGTATTTTTCAGCGCAGAATTTAAGAAAAAATTAAATTTGAAGTTTTAGCTTCCATTTTGAAACATATCTTACTGGACGCGGATGGTTTTTTTTCGAACCAGTTAATTTATAATATATTATATATATATATATATTTATATTTATTTTATTTATTTTTTCGAGTTGACTCCCATTAATCTCAAGGTTCTGATTCCTTATATCACAGATAATTATTCAAGTCTTCCCTCTGATCATCAATCCTCTTAGATATTCGATCAAAAATATTGTCCTATCGTCCCGGGGACGATTCTTTAGTGAAATTTTTTTTTCTAAATTCATTAGTCAACTGTTTAATTAATTTAGGGTCGTTTATTCTTTTGTTTCCCAGGATTAAACTTGATAAGAGTCTGGAACGCAACCAGGTGGTTTTTTGGCTATTAAATTTACATTTATAATTTTTTAAATTACGCTTCCCAGATGATTAATGTTTTTTACAACAAAAAATCGTATTTATATATATATATATATATATATATATCATTATTTATATATATTTAAATGTTCAGACTAATATATATATATATCTGTATATATATTTTGATATATATATATATATATATATATATATATTCAGGTATATATATATATATATATATATATATATATATTTATTAATGTCCTTTAGATAAACTGTTTGAATTTTAAATACTAGCTGAGTTCGAATTCCAGTCGAATCCATTACATTCACTTACGTCTTTGTCCCTTGGGATTTGTATGAAACCTTCTTCTTCTCCCCAGCTGTGGGTTAATTTGAGACAGACTGGGTTCTATTGGATGGAAACTGATTTAGGAGAAGGACAACTTTGGATTAAAACTGTCCTCGGTCGTTTGGGGCCTTTCATTTACAAACATTTCAGGTCTCTTCAATTCTGTCTATACTTCAAAAAGTGGATATGGTCATTATTGGGAAACCTTCATTTTAATCAAATCTCATGTGCTGTTGTCGGGCTGTCGGTTTCATTTTGAACTTATCTGTTTGACCTTCATTCCTCATCTTCGAGTATCAGAGTCGAGTATATATATATATATATATACGAGAGAGTATGTATATATATATATATATATATATATATATTGTCCTTGCACATTAAAAAAATTTTAAATTTACACTGTACTAACCGGTCCAAAAAAAAAAATAAAAAAAGATGCATTCCAAAGAACATTATGGAAAAGCCTGATTTTTTAATTCACTTAATATTGAATTTCATGTTAATCTTTCTAACTTCTGTCAATGGTCATTTAGAGATAAGGATGCTGAGAAGACCAATCAATCTCATCATAACCTGTGCACTGTGCTTTAAAACCCTAAATGGGAGGCCAAACAAAATCTTCCCAAGTCACTTTTGGTATTATATGGATAATAATAAAAATTCTATATTGACCACCCCTCTTAAACCCATTCAGAATTGCTACTTTGCGTTTTAAAGACTGACTAAACCTAATAAACTTGTATAAATGGAAGATTTTCTTCATTTTCTGGTTTTTAAATGCAACGTCAGTTGTTATCTTCTGTTTTCCTAAATTCTGTTCTCTTTTATTGCAATGATATTCCTAAACGACATCTTGAATCATTCTCCTTTGCCCCCATCGTAAACCCCTTGTGGCTTCTAAACTAAATCGCCTTGATGGTTAAATTATTTAGAAATAAACCCCGATAAACAAAATTGACAGAAAAAGTAAAGGCAGTTCTATATGCCTGAATGCAGGCTTCACCATTTTACAGAAAAGCGGTAAAATGGTGATAATTTGTTGCAAAGTTATTGTTCTTTTGTCTAAAATTTCTTTAAGGAACTTTGATCGAACTGTTTCTTTTCCAGTTAAAACTTAATCTAAAATTTTGAATCGTTCACTCTTTTATTTATTCTTCTCTCAAAGTAGTTTTCTATCATTTTCTCTAACACTTTTGTAACCAATTGCAATCCAAATATAAACATCTGCCTCTGATCTTTTAAAAAATTAAATGCAAAGAATCTTCATTATTATTCTCTCCTTAATTCAATTTATTCTTCCACCACTATAATAGTAGTTTTTTGTACCTTTTCTCTAACACTTGTTCAGTAACTTTCCTCTATCCGTGCTAGACGTTATTGATTTGATCTTCAAAATTTAAATGGCAATGTCTCATCATTTTACTTCTTGTCTTGTTGATTTTGTCTTTCTATGTAACAGTTCTTTTCTCATATTCTCTAACACCAGTGACTCTTTTCCATCTTAGTTGCTTTATTGCCTTTGATCTTCAAAAATTTAAATGCAATGTCAATCGTTATCTTCTGTGTTCTTAATTTTTGTTCTTTTATTGTCCCCTCTCCTTAATAGTAGTTTTTCTCATATTCTCTAACACTCAGTAACCTTGCATCTTAGTGGCTTTATTGCCTTTGATCTTCTTCAAAATTTAAATGCAATGTCAATCGTTATCTTCTGTCTTCTTAATTCTTGTTTTTTTATTGTCCTTTCTCTCTTAATAGTAGTTTTTCTCATATTCTCTAACACTCAGTAACCCCTTGCATCCTAGTGGCTTAATTGCCTTTGGATCTTCAAAAATTTAAATGCAATGTCAATCGTTATCGTTTGCCTTTTAATTTTAATTTTAACATCTCCTTAAAAGTATTTTTCTCATATTCTAACATAAACTCAGTAATCCTTTGCATCCTTAGTTTTATTGCAACTTAATGATTTTTAAAGAAAGAAAAGGTCATCTGATTTCAATGAGAGACACATGCAAATAAAACGCCCGTTCCACTCATTGAGGCGAGCTTTCATGAATGGGGCTAGCCTGATTTTCTGTTTTAGGTCAAGCCTACGTTACATCGGGTGGCTTCCTGTGGTGCCCCTCCCTTGGTTTGGTTAGAAATCAAGCTTTGGTGTACCTGAGTTAATGCGAGTAAGTGTTGTTCCCAGCCTGCCCCCCCCCGCACATTTAGTTATGATCCAGCCTGAGATTCCCAACCTCCCCAGTTTGTTTTTTTTTTGACCCCCCACTTTCTATCTTGACTGGGTCCAGCTTTATACTTCCCCATGCCCGTATGATTTTTATCACCCTTCCCACCCTTAGCCCGAGAGCTGCTTGATTTTGTTCCAATGAGCAGAATACAGTGGTCTCCCTGCATTTTGAGGGTTGGATGGGCCCTACTAACATCAGTTAACATTTAATTTCATTTATGTTAATATTTTAGTTTGTTATTGGGCACCCACCCCCCTCATTTTTTCATTTTAGAATTTTGTACATATGTGTTAGGATCATTAAAATTATTATGGCACGGGGGCGTTTTTGTATGTCTCCCCTAGAGTGGATGTGGTATTATGGTGCATGGAGGATTGATTGGTGACGGACAAGTTCTTATGGTGAATGAGTAAATTGTAATGTCTGAATGGGTCGTGAATCAAATTAGCTAGGTATAAGATAGTTAGTGAAGATCAGCCTTCAGATCCCCCTTTTGGCCTTGTGCCACAATTTTGTATTTTTACAAAATAAATCCCGCAAGCGTTTTCTATCAGTTCTAATCTTCGTCTTGAGCTGATGCTCAAAGAATCTGATCAGATTAAGAGAATTGGGTAACCTAAACAGTAAAGTCTCTATAAAAAAAATAAGTCTAGATTAGCTAAAGGGAACTAAGGCCTAAAATGTCTAGAAGTATATTACAACCAGGTTTGTAATATAAGTAAACTAAAGAGGTAACTTGCTAGTCTCTACCACAGTTTAACAGCGTATAGGGAGCACAACTGAGAGGTCAAGGTCGAATTGACCTGTTTCTCTTTAGGGTTTAAGGATCGTAGGAGGAGATAACTCCGACACCTTTTTTAATTGCTTTTATGAATAAGATAGACACCATTGTCTTAAGAACATTTTTTGATGAATTTTTTACAAGTACTTTTTTTTTTTTAAATATGATAATTTATAAAAGTTTTAAATCTTTTAAAGATTGTAATGTGAAAGTCTAACTAAACAAAAAGAATTTTTTTTGTTTCATTTTTTTAATCCACCAATTTTTACATAAAAAAAAAAACTCAAATAAATCTGCAGCGATAAAAAATTAAAAAGCACATCGTAGTTAAAGAGTAAAGGCCAAGTAAAATGAAATAAAAACTGTTTTTATTTCTCAATTATCCTAACAAACAAGTGTGTATGTGTGTGTGAAAAAAAAAAAAAAAAAAACGTGACGGGCAAAACGGTCATTGGCATGGATGGAATCGGTGAGGTTTCAAGTTCTGGTTGATGATGTTCACTTCATTTCAATCCAATCGCTAGATACCGTGATAATAATACCATGTCACTGGTATGCCACGACAGTTGAGTTGAGGAGCGAGGGAGCACTTGGGTTATTCATGATCAAGAAAAAAAATAAAATCCATTAACCTTGCCTTGACATAAGGAAATCAAGGAATGTTTAAATAAAACATTAAACAAACAAAAAAAAAAAATCACGTTCGTTGAGAATTTTAAATTTTATCCAAATTTAATTTATAATCATGACCAAGCAATTTTTAAACATTAAAAAAACTCGTAACTAAAAATTTCAAATAACAAGATTTACACGTGATAACAAAAAATCAAGTGAAAAAAAAAAAACAAAATAAAAAACGGACAGAGAGAGAAATAATCTTAGAGTGAAAATTTATCCGGCAAATAATTTTTTTTTTAATCGTTTCACCCAAAAACGATTTATAACTATAAACTAAAAGGATACAAAAAGGAAAAAAAAAAAAAAAAAAAAAAAATTAAAAAACACTTAAGTTTCCAACAACATTACCCACACTTCACCGTTTGTTGGAGGTCATGTGATTTACTTTTTACTAGATGGCTAATATTTTTTTGCAGTTCCAAATCGCTAGCAGTGTAAATCTTCATTGAAAATTATGCTATTCACTACTACTGGTAGCCCACATTATGAAATTTATTTACAAATTAGTATTTTATTACAACCTGCATGTTACATTTTTTAAAAACCATTTTGGTTTGGGTTGAACTAAGGTAAGAAGAGGCAAAAAACAAGCTCAGGAATGCTTCAAATTTCGGATAATTTTTTTTTGTGCAGTTGCTATCAGATGACAAACAAAAAATGCATTTACTTAAAAGTTAAACTAAACATTTATTTTTATTTTACTAATTGAAACATTAGCTGAGGAACTTAGAATAAAAAATGTTAAATTTTGAAAAAAAAAAATTTTTTAACTAGAATCGGTAAAACAGAATTTAATTTCCTAATCAGAAAATAACTAAAAAGTACTTTTGACACAATACAAGTGTACTGTAAAGTTGAAAGGATATTGGCAAAGAAAGTAAGAAAAAAGAAAAAAGAGCACGTCAAACTACTTGTTGGTTTTGAACGAATACTGACCTAAAAACGAGGCATCGATATTTCATATCCCATTTTCTCATCATTCTACTCCAATAACAAAGTACTAAAAACAACCTTATAAATTCAAACCAGTTCTAAAAAAAAAATAACATTAAGTCATATTTGCAGTCACCATCACCAACCAACCAACGTGGTATTGTTAGTTGATGTTTAAAAGCATTTCTCGACCATGATTGGTCCTGAGAGTACACACCTCCAGACACGGTCATTAAGTAAACCTTTATATTCTCTAAACAATGACACTTGTGAGTCAGTCATGAGACGGTTAAAACCAAAAAAACAAACAACTTTTTTTTTGTCAATATATAATGCTTTTTTATCGACAACCTTAATCTACTTAAGTTAAATGTAGAATTTGACGTTAATTGTTTTTCTAAAGCATTGCCATTAACAGTTGAGTAACTCAACAGTAACAGACATTTACAAGTGGAACTTAGCAGTAGCTGAGCTGTGTTAATTTAATTAGTAGATATCTACCCACCCAACCTCGAAAAAAAAAAAAAAGTTGCGATGACTTATGTAAATTCTTAAACAGACAAAAACCTCTAACACACTTTTAAGATTATTTTAGAATTACAAAAAGGAAATAAGAATAAAAAACATCCTATTAGTATTGAACGAATAAAGTTAAAAAATAAGGAAGCAGGCTTCTTGAAAAAAAATTAATATTAACATTGGTCCCAGTGTTTAAACGTATATGTCGAAAAAAAAAATTGATAAAAGCAGTTAGAGAACTTCGATTTTTTCTTTGATAGTTTGTAATGTAAAGCAACAATGAAAGAAAGATGAAAAATGCCAGTGTTACGAGATTTAAAAGGAAATAAATTAAAGACAGGCTTTTAACGTAATAAGCATGAATGAAAGAAATATTGACGGATTAGATATTTTATATATATATATATATATATTGATTAAAATATAATTAAAAAAAAAAAAAAAGAAAGAAAGGTGACTTACGCGCGCTAATTCAGCTTCAATTTCTCCGGCTCTAGTTACAATGGGTCCACGAACAGCATACTCCATCCCTTTCACAAAAGGGTTCACAGTTTCAGCAGATAAAACTTTCGTTCGTCGGGGTTGATGCTGTCCAAAGGTTCCAACCCGGTAAATCATGGCTGGGGTTCCCTTATTTATTAATTTCATGGTAGTGTTGTTTGTGATCAATAGTTGTGGTGAAACGACACGGACCCAAATAAATGCCTGCTATACTTTGCATTTTGTGAATAAGTATTTAAAAATCCTTTAAAAGTTAATTCTATTGAGTAGGAAATCTACCGCCTTTCGTCAATTCTTCTTACAGTATTGTTATCTTTTGTTAAACGTGGAGGCGTTATATACAAATCGGCCTTTCAGCCAAGTAGGTGTAAGCAAGACGCTGTAACTACTATTATTGCATGAATGCATTTATCACAATCACATCCAGTATGTAGCACGATGAGGAAGGAACCTTTGCCTTTGTGGAAAAAAAACTGTTATGAAGCGATGCATAGTTACCTCCCTTCCTTTCACGAAATTCAAGATTTGATAGTTATATAGCCTAGGTACGAAAAAGGTCAGTTTTTCTTTGGTAACTAAATAAATAATGTAGAATAAAATTGAAATAATTGTAACGGACGCAAACTGAAATTGCTATCGTGGCACTAATTCTTAATAATGCATATTATTTTTTATTTCTTTTATTTTTATTTTGCATATTCATTTTTTAATTTTTCCGGCAACAATAACAGTTCGTATTTTATTTTAATTCGACTTCATTTGAAAATTTTTTATGAAGAAAATATAAAATATAAATTTTCAGATAGTTAGCAAGCAATTTCAAGACACTGATCTGCGGAGTATATACACTACACTACACTACACGTATTTAGTAAGCTTACCTTATAGGTTAAAACTTATCGAACTCATTCCACACTGCAAAGTAGTCTGTAGTTCAGTGGACTAGCTTGTTAACCACCACTTTACAAATGAGGCATTTCCTGTTATATTTTTCATATAACCAGAAATAATATTTTGCAGTTTGAACCTTTGCTTGGATCATGTTATTGCATAATTAGGAATAATTATA